>VZDJ01000133.1:0-74976 GCA_008694505.1 Cyanoderma ruficeps
GTTCACCCTGTTCTGAACATGCTAGAGCTACAAACGACAGTACACAAGCGAATTTCCATCAGAAGTGCACAGAAAGCACAGTGGGAACTTGATGCAAGCAAAGCCTGAAAACCCCCCTCTGAGCACCCTAAACAACATGTAATGTTCACCCTGTTCTAAACATGTGGCTCAGGGTGCGTCAGAGGGTGTTTTAAAGCATCGCTTGCAGTAAGTTCCCATTGTGTGTTCTGTGCACTTCTGATGGAAATAAGATTGTGTAGTATCGTTTGTACCTCCAGCATGTTCAGAACAGGGTGTACTCTACATGTGGCACAGGGTCCTTCAGACGGGCTTTTCAGGCATCGCTTGCACTAAGTTCCCACTGTGTGTTCTGTGCTCTTCTGATGGAAATAAGCTTGTGTAATATCGTTTGTACCTCCAGCATGTCCAGAACATGGTGAACTCTACATATGGCAAAGGGTGCTTCAGAGAGGCTTTTCAGGCATCGCTTGCACTAAGTTCCCACTGTGTGTTCTGTGCACTACTGATGGAAATAGGCTTGTGTAGTATTGTCATGGACTGACGCTGGGCAAATGCTAGTGCACCCATGAGTGTATAGTTTTTAATAAATACTGTGAGATATGATCGGGAACAGAGCCGAAGCAGGCCTATCACTAGAAATAGAAAAAGACATTTATTAAACTACATGACAATAAATAATAAACACAGGAAAACAACCTAATCACCCAAAGGCAGAATAAGGAACCTCTCACAACACTTTTCTTCCTCCCCCCAATTTCCATCCTTTACAATGCTCGACAGTTGACACCAGCACGTACTCTCATATCTACTTGCTTAAACCTTCCACAACCCTGGGTTCTTAACAAGCCATTATCCTTTAAAAGAAACAATCCTCAATCCCTCCAGAGAAAGAGAGAGTCTCTCTCACACCACAGATGCCCCACAGGAAACACAGGTCCATCCTCCCATGCTCCCATGTCACTCATGGCACCACCCAGAAAATTCTACCATGGTGACTCTCTCCCTCCCTGTCACAGCGCTTTTACCACCGTACAGGGACTAAGACTAGATAGGGCTCTTTTAAGGATGTTTGGCCCAGTACTAAAAACTAGCCATCTCTTCTATTGGGACTAGCAGTCCCCCCCTAAATTCACCCCTGGGGCGGAGGGCTCCAAAAAAGGCCACAGAGTCTTTGGCTTTGAACCAAAAAACATCCACCCAAAATACAGTCTTATTTATACTCAGAAGAGTCAGGGTCTGTCTATGGCTCCTATTACGCAAGAGACGTCCAACTCAAAGGCCACTCGTCTTCATCTCTGGCAATCGGGAAAGGTTCTTTTCATCTTCCTTTATCATCTTGGTCCCAGGCTGTTCTCTCTCGTCTAAAAACCACCAGCCATGAGGAACGGTGTATAAGACAGTTCTCTTCTGCCTTAGAAAGAGTTAAAAGCTTTTATTCTCCCGGCGAGGTCAGGCACCGCAACTCCCACACGGCTCGGCTCGCAACTCAGCTCGGCACCTGCTCCCTGAGAGGAAAGAGAGACGGGCCGAGGGGGGGCGGGGGGGGGTAGGGGACAGGAACGGGGGACGGAAAGCACCCCAAGGGTCTCCACCCCTCCATCTTGACCCAGCTCCTGTCCCGTTCCTTCTCTTCCCCCCGCCCTGGAGCCCAGGCCTACACCAGCCAGGCCCACCTGGCTCTCCCCTCCCCCGCAGGGGAGAGGAAAGAGATGCTCCCCTGCCGAAGCAGAGCCAGGAAAAGAAGAAATACGTTGGGAGTCCTCGCTTTTAACTCTTTGTGTCCTCAGAGGCGTGTCCAAACTCTCAGTGGCCACCGAAGATGTCAACATCTAACCTGGCCACTGATTGGTTTGACCTGAGTTTCTTAAAAAAAAACCTCACTTCCCCTCAAACCACGACAAGTATTGTTTGTACCTCCAGCATGTTCAGAACAGGGTGAACTCTACATGTGGCACAGGGTGCTTCAGAGGGGCTTTTGAGGCGTTGCTTGCACTAAGTTCCCGCTGTGTGTTCTCTGCACTTCTGACGGAAATGAGCTTGTGTATTGTCGTTGGTACCTCTAGCATGTTCAGAACAGGGTGTACGCTCCATTCAGCTCAGGGTTCTTCAGAGCGGGGATTTCATGCTTTGCTTGTTCTAAGTTCCCACTGTGTGTTCTGTGCACTTCTGATGGAAATAAGCTTGTGTAGTGTCGCTCGTACCTCTAGCATGTTCAGAACTGGCTGAATGCTACATTCGGCTCAGGGTGGTTTAGAGGGGTGTGTTCTGTCTTTGCTTGCACTAAGTTCCCACTGTGTTTTCTGTGCAATTCTGATGGAAATAAGCTTGTGTAGTGTCATTTGTACCAGTAGCATATTCAGAACAGGGTGAACGCTCCATTCTGCTCAGGGTGCTTCAAAGGGGTGTTTTCACCTTTTCCTTGCACTAAGTTCCCCCTGTGTTTTCTGTGCACTTCTGATGGAAATAAGCTTGTGTAGTGTCGTTTGTACCTCTAGCATGTTCAGGACCGTTTGAACCCTATATGCAGCTCAGGGTTCTTCAGAGGGTGGTTTTCAGGCTTTCCTGCACGGAGTTCCTTATGTGTTTTCTGTGCACTTCTGATGAAGAGGGGAGGTTTCAGGCTTTGCTTGCACTAACTTCCTTTTGTGCTTTCTTTGCTCTTCACATGGAAGAAGCTTGTGTATTGTCGTTCGTACCTGTAGCATGTTCAGAACAGGGTGAACGGTCCTTTCAGCTCAGGGTGCTTCAGAGGGGGGGTTCAGGCTTTGCTTGCACTAAGTTCCCTCTCTGTTTTCTGTGCTCTTCTGATGAAGAGAGTCTTGTATAGTGTCGTTTGTACCTCTAGCATGTTAAGAATAGGGTGAACGCTACATGTGGCTCAGGGTGTTTCAGAGGGGGGTGTTGCAGGCTTTGCTTGCACTAAGTTCCCTATGTATTTTGTGCTCTTTGGATGACGAGTAGCTTGTGTAGTGTCACACCTCTTCCTTGTCTGGAACGGGGAGTATCCCTTAGGCTGCTCTTGATGCCTCATTGGTGAGTTCTTATCTTTTCTTGCATTTGGATCCATTTCGGAATCCATGGCATCCCTCTGGGTGTGCTGGATTGTCAGAGATCTCTGCAGTGGCGTCTGGGACAAGAGGAATTTGGTTTGATCTTTGGATAAGTGGTTCTGTCCAGTGCAGGTTTCTTGGCATAGAGCCCTGGACAACATAGGCTTTGATTTCAGTCTGTTAGAAAAACTTCCAACACAGAGAAGAAATATAAGTCCTGAAAGTGTAACAGACAGTAGTGTAGTTTATCACTGGGTGGAAAATTTTGTAATTTTGGGTTCTTAGAATGGGGAACAAGATGGAGGATTTAGGGTGTTAACCCTGGGTTCTTCTTGTTCTCCCTTGGCATTCATTTTTAGCAGTGATGATGGCAGAAAATTCTCTAAGGAGATTGGGTCAGATAACAGACGACCCCTTTAGTATAGGTAATAGCCATTGGCACAGAATTTTATATAATAAGCACGTAATTATCTGTACAAGATGTAGCGACCTCCCATCCTAGGGGGCAGCTGCTGTGAACATCTTGGCTGGGCACAGAGGGGAGTCGTCCTGTGCCTGAGCAGCTGTGAACATCTCGACCGAGCACACAGAAAAACTTGGAAAATAAGAATTAATAAACACGCGAGAAACCAAGAAACAAGAAGACTTGAAGACTGCGTTTCATTCTTGCGTCTAGCTGAAAGGCTTCAGAGGTCAGAGGGCAAAAAAAGACCCACTCGAACCACCACCCCAACCACCACCTAAATCTCCGGTGAGAGAAATGAGGCCTGAGAGACCCCTGTCTGTTTTCTGTGCTCTCCAGGAGCACAGAAGCTTGTATAGTGTCACTTGCGCCTCTGCCATGCCTGGAACAGGAGTGCGCTTGGGGCAGCTCTCAGTGCCTCAGGGGGGTCTTTTCGTCTTTGTTTGCAGCAGGAGCCCTGTGTGTTTTCTGTTCTCTCCACAAGCAGAGAAGCTGGTGGAGTGCCATTCGTGCCTCTCCCAGCCCTGGAGACGTTCTGCTGTACTTGGAGTGTTCCCATGTCCGCAGAAGCCAGAAGCAGGCCCTGCTGCCTAGTTGCTGCTTTCCCAATGCAGAGCTATCAGCAACTGCAAGCTCTCTTTTGCAGAGAGAACACTGCCCGCAGAGCTTGTGGCCTCGGTGGGGGCTTCTGTGGCTTTGTTTGGAGCAGGAGCCCTCTGTGTTTTCTGTGCTCTCCACCAGCAGAGAAGCTGGTGGAGTGCCGCTCGTGCCTTTCCCAGCCTTGAAGGCATTCTGGTACACTTGGAGTTTTCCCATGTCTGCAGCAGCTAGAAGCAAGGTCCTGCTGCCTAGTTGCTTCTTTTTCATAGCAGAGCTGTCAGCAGCTCCAAGAATCTAATGTGTGAAGCAGCTCTGGAGCAGGCTTGACGTGACATTCTAAGGTGGCCAGTTGAGAGCCCTTTTCTCCCCTGTTGCCTGAGGCACCTGCCCTTGCCCTTTCCAAGGGCCCTGCAGCTTCCCGCCAGAGGGCCTTTCTCACTGGGATGAGAATAGTGTTGCTGCAAGGCTGTTCTCAAGGTGCTTTTACTGCAGATGTGCCTGAGGAATGCATATTGCTTGCAGTCTCAGGTGCTGTATGTGTGCAGGAGAATGTCCTGAGGGAGGGGAGGAGCAGTGGTGTCCAAAGGCTCATGGAGCTGCAGCAACCTCGGGCCTGTGACTGTTCCCTGGGGAGCCGGATCAGTGGCCCAGCCCCCTGTAGGGGAAGAAGCTTTTGCTGATCTCCGGCCCGCAGCTGGCTTGGCCCAGCCCCAGCCGTTCCCTTGGCTGCTGTCTCTGCTCCCCAGGGGCCGAGGTGTGAGCTGCCCCAGCGCTGGTCCTGGGAAGGATCCACAGCCTTTGGGGAGCTCTGAGCTCCATCTGCTGGGCTGCAACCGAACAGAGGCAGCGCCTGCAGAGCTCCAGGGAAAGGTCCTGTCCCTAGCTCTGGGCCAGGCCACGCTGAGTGCATGGACAACAAAGTCAACTTGCATCTTCTAGCCCACAGCAGGGAGCAGCAGCAATTTCTGGCTGAGAGAGACTCTTGCCAAGGGCCTGCAGGGAGAGGAACACAGGGGAGGGCTTTGCACTGCCAGGGGCATGCTGAGATGGGATGTGGGGATGGAATTGTAGCCTGGGAGGGCAGTTGGGCTATGGCACAGGTTGACCCGAGAAGCTGCAGCTGCCTCTGAATCCCTGGAAGTGTCCAGGGCCCAGCTGGACAGGGCTTCCTTCCTCGGATGCGATGGCATTGGATGGGGTGTCATGTGGTGTGATGGGACGTGGTGGGCTAGGGTGGGGCAGTTTAGGGTGAGAATAGGAGTGTGGAGGTGGGATGAGTTTGTGAGGGTGGGGATTGGAAGGTGGCATGGCATGGTTTGGGCTTTTGGCGTTTGGCACTAGAGAGAGGGACAGAAGCGGACACTTTTGGTGATGCTCCTGCTGCTTGTAAGTAATTCTGGGGCTGGAACAGTGGAGAATCCCAGGCTGGTATTTGTGGCAGCAGGATGTCCACGGCAGGCAGGGGCAGGGTGTCCCAGCAGGGGAGGTGGGTGCAGGGTCACACTGTAGCAAAAAGAGCAGTGCTGAAGAAGCCTCGATGGTGAGGAGGGGTGGCCCAGCTCTAGCAGGGCAGGCAGAGGAGCTAGAATTCCAGGGCACAGGAGCAGATGATGGTAGATTTCCCAGCACTGGACTTTCTGGTTTCAGTGAACTTCTCCTACAGCAAACAGCAGCTTGGCCGTTCTCTCTCCGATGCTGAGAGCAAGAGAGTGAAGCTGCCTCCAGCCAGCTGTCGTTTACCTTCTCCAAAACTCACATTATCTCCCCCTCCGAGAAAAACTCCAAGAGACAAAGAGAGAGTAGCCAGGTACTACAACTCGTCTCCTTTGGGCCCTTTGTTCTGCCATAGTACCTATAAGCAGCCAGTAGTTAGTTCTAACAACTTTATGGGAAAAATTCTATAAGTAAAAAAAAAAAAAAAGAAACAAATCTAACCCCCAACACAGATGAAGAGGAGCAGGAACAAGTGGCACATGCTGAAGAAGCTCCACTGTATAACCAACTGCCAGCAGAAGAAATATGCTATGCTCTTTTCACTGACCGTTCCTGTTGCATCATCGTAGTGATGAAACAGAAATGGAAAGCAGCCATATGGAGCCCCACACAACAGGTCGCAGAAGCCACTGAAGGAGAAGGTGGATTGGGTCAACTTGTTGAGCTCAAAGCCATTCAATTGGCCCTGGACATTGCTGAAAGAGAGAAGTGGCCAAAGCTCTACCTCTACACTGATTCGTGGATGGTAGCCAATGCTCTGTGGGGCTGGCTGGAAAGGTGGAAAAAGGCCAACTGGCAGTGTAAGAGAAAACCAATCTGGACTACTGATGATTGGAAACATTGCCACTCAGGTAGAGAAGCTCTCTCTGAAAGTCTGCCATGTAGATGCCCATATCCCCAAGAGTCAGGCTAATGAGGAGCACCAAAACATTGAGCAGGTAGATCAGGCTGCAGAGATAGAGGTGTAAAAGATAGACTTAGATTGGCAACACAAGGGAGAGTTGTTCCTAGCTCAATGGGCCCATGATGCCTCAGGTCACCAGAACAGAGATGCCACCTATAAGCGGGCATGAGACCAAGGGGTAAATTTCACCATGGACAGTATTTCTCAGGTTATCCATGATTGTGAGACATGTGCTGCAATCAAACAGGCCAAGTGGGTGAAGCCTCTATGGTATGGTGGGCGGTGGTCCAAAGATAAGTATGGAGACGCCTGGCAGATTAACTACATCACCCTTCCCCAAACCCGCCAAGGCAAGCGCTATGTGCTGGCCATGGTGGAAGCCACCACTGGGTGGAGACCTACCTGTGCCTAATGCTACTGCTCGGAACACTATCCTGGGCCTGGAAAAACAAGTCCTGTGGGAGGCATGCTACCCCTGAGAAGATTGTGTCTGACAAGGGGGCTCATTTCAAGAACAGCTATTGCACGGAAGGAGCCGAGTATCAAACGGAACATCAATGTGATTAGGTTTGATCTCCTCGTTTATTCTTTTTTCCCTATATTTATGTGGTTACAGAGTAGAAGCAGGCACAGCTAAACAATTTGTGATTGGTCAAGATTTCATGTTCAAGCACTCTAAATGATTGTTCATTGGCTCACGTCTTTTGGCAGCAAATTCTTCTTTGTTCTGTCTTAAGATCAGCATTTTTGTCTTAAGCATCTATGAGAAGATACAACAACTTGTTACATGTCTTCAGCTTCCGTGAGGAGGCATCTGTGAAAGGGACCAACAAGCTATTACATTTGCTACTTTCTTGCTAATTCAAGGCAAAGTAGGAACAGCACAGCACGCAGCAGGCACAGTACAAAACCTCATACTGTTCCCTGATAGCAAGGATTGTTCAATCCTTCTATCAATAAATTGTGGTCTCTCTCTTCTAAAAAACTCTTCTACCAACAGCCTTCTAAACACCTGGGCTAGAGAACATGGCATTGAGTGGGTGTACTGTATTCCTTATCACACGCTAGTGGCTGGGAAAGTTGAATGGTGCAGTGGCCTGCTTAAAACCGCCTTGGAGGCACTTGGTGGGGGGACTTTCAAGAACTGGGAGATTAATTTAGAAAAGGCCACATGGTTAGTGAACACTCGAGGTTCCACCAACCAAGCAGGCCCTGCCCAATCTGAGCCCCTGAGAACAACAGATGGAGATAAGGTTCCAGTGGTACACATGACACGTATGCCGGAAGAGTGTTTGGATTAATTCTGCCTCCAGCAAAGACAATCCCATCCGTGGGGTTGTTTTCGCTCAGGGACCAGGTTGCACCTGGTGGGTGATGCAAAAGGATACAGAGTCCCCATGCATACCTCAAGGGGACCTTGTTTTAGGGTGAACTACCCACGGCACTGTGCCTGTATCCATATCTGCATGTATATATGTATATAATTAAGGTAGTGCATGTATGTATATAATTTAAAGGTTTAAATTCAATGTAATATGTTGGTATGGGAAAAAAATATGGGGTGGATAATGTTGGGGGCTAGATTTGTTTCTTTTTTACTTATAGAGTTTTTGTTCCTATAGGTTGCTAGGTGACTTACTGCTGGGTACTTGTGGGTGCTTGACTAAAACAAAATGGTGGCCAAAAGTTGGGAGAGTAGTGTAGCATTGGGCTACACTTCTTTTATCTCTGGGAGTTTTCCTCGGAGACGGAAGATAATGCACATTTTGGAGGCAGGTAAAGGATGGGGCTGGGGGCAGCTACGCTGTCTCTTGCTCTCGGCATTCAGAGAGAGGACGGCCAGGCTGTTGCTTGCTGGGGGAGGAATTCACTGACACCATCAAGTCTGGTCCTGGGAAATGTACTATCATCTGCTTGTGTGCCCAGGAATTTGGAGCTGCTTCCTCCTGCCCTACTAGAGCTGGGTCAGCCCTGTGCGCTGCTGCATCTTCAGCACTGCTGTTTTTGCTACTCTGTGGCTCCGCACTGCCAGGACATCCCTGCCGTTTCAGCAACCACCACGGAACTTCTGATATATCTCATCCAGCAGCCTGGGATTTTTCACTGTTACAGCTTGGTGCTCTCAGTCCTCCAGGGGCACCAAAATCAGACTGTCCCAGGCTTTGTGAATGTTGTGGTTTTGGTTTATTTATTTTGGGTTTTGTTGCATTACAGGGTGTCTTGGTTTAGAAAGACAGGTATCTGCCAGGGAAACTGGGGTTCCCCTTAGAATAGAGGATGTAAACCCCTCACCCCCCGCCAAATTCTAATTTTGCAATTAACGGCTCTCAGGCAAAGATTTGAGAATAGGAATAACAGCTCTTTACTAAGAATATAAGAATACAAATGTGGTAGAAAAAAAAAACAAAACCACCCCACCAAACCAGCAAACAAACAAACAACAATTTTGAAAAGCCCTGACAAGGTCAAAGCTACAACCTGATGCCCTGTTAGTCAGGGTGACGGAAGCAGTCCAAAAGTGAGTCCTCCTGGAGTGGCAGATGTGGCTCCGCTGAGGCAGAGATGATCCAGTAGCAAAAAGGGTCCTGAGGTGGTGAGAAGGGTCCAGCCTTCCTCCGGTAATCGGATGAAGCAAGAAAAGGGGTGTCCTGGTCCCGAGTTCCAGCTTGATCCAGGTAGGAATGGCTGGCTCCTCCCACTGGGTGGAGCATCTCACAATAGGCATGATGGAATGTGGGTATGTGTTGGGAAGGGGAAACAGCTTTGGGAGTCGTAATGGCCCACCATGGAGAAAGATAACAATGCCCTACCTGGTATTAACCGTTGGGCGATAATCAAAAGGCACCCACCCCCAACTGTTTTTCAGCAGATGAAAATTGAATATACTCTATAACCCAGGACATAGGGGTACATGGTAGTAAGTTTGGGGTTTTGGTGTTAAGGTTAGTTGAGAAGATAATTTTTGTTACTGCTATTTCTTTCAAGTGTTGAATCTTTTGTTTTATGTTTTTTTACTAAGCAGCTTTTAAAAATAAGCAGTTTCAAAGGCACAGAACACAACATACAGCACACACAGAACAGACAATTGAAGCTACAAGCATCATAACATCATCCTAAAACAGTGAAACAAAGCCCCCCAAGGTTCCTGGTTCTGTTTTGTTGTTAATGCTGTAGTTGTTGTTTGTTTGCCTTGTTATACATCCTAGAAAATAATTGTTATTCTTATCTCCATATGTTTGCCTGAGAGCCCCCTCAAAATTCAAAATTATAATAATTTGGAGGGAGGGGGTTTGAATTCTCCATTCCAAGGGAGGCCCTCCCCCTACCTAGCAGACAACTGTCCTTTCCAAACCAAGACACCCTTATAACCTGGAAACCATTAAACCAAAAAAAATGTTAAGTTTCCCAGAAATATTTCAGGTAAAGAAGATTAGAAGAAGAAAAAGAGAGATTGAGAAAGACAGAAGATCTATAGAAAGACACGCATACAGCTACCAACTGCTCGGGTTCCAGTGTGGGTGAGACACAAATCCCAGGAGAAGGAGGGTCCAGACCATGGGCTGACATCGTGCTCCATCTTTTAAATCTTTGGGCTTTTGTGCAACCTTTGTGACACTGCAGAAGCAAGGAGACCACTGCTGACAATACAGAACCTCAGAGAACCAAGGGGCCATTGTGACACTGTGGTGCCTCATGGAATCAAAGGGACCATTGTGAAACTCAGGCTCCATGGAACTAAGGGAATATGGAAGCCTGGCTGGTTTGGCCTCCTGAGGGCTGCTGGACAGGTCTGGCTGACCTTGGCATGTTGAGGGCTGCTGCTCATCTGCCCCTGAAGCCCTGGGGCTCTGTGCTCTCCTTCCTGTGGGAAAGAACTGTCCTTCTCCAGGGGCCTAGGGCCAAAATTGGGATTCCTCCTTCTAATTTCCTTATATGGAAAGATTGTTCCCATATGACGTCTGCCAGGAGAGCCTGATCTGGCCAGCTTGGCCACTCAGGGGCCACCTCTCATCTGCCTTTGAAACACTGGGACTATGTGCTTTTCTTTCCTATGGGAAAAAAAGCACCTTTCAGGTCCATGTGTTCATGGTCAAAGCTTGTAATCCACCTCCAGAATTTCCTGTATCCAAGGACAGCTCCCAGACCAAAGCGGCCAGGAGAGACAAATCTGGCTGGCCTTGGCTTCCAAAGAGCTGGTTCTCATCTACCTTTGAAACACTGAGGCTCTGTGCTTTCCTTCCTAATATAAAGAATCCTTCTTCCTGTCCAGGCAGCTATTCCATCTCCAAAATTTCCTATGTCCAAAGGATTGCCCCAAAAAGGTGACAAAAAGACAAAAAGTGCAGGGAACACAGGTCTGGCTGGCCTGGCCTATGGGTGGCCACCTGTCATCTTCTTCCAAAACACTTGGACTTCGTGCTTTTCCTTCTTACAGATAAAATCATCCATCTCGACCAGGTGCCCATGGCCAAAACTGGAATTCCACCTCCAAAACTCCGTATATTCAAGGATTGCTCCCAAGTGAAAGCTTCCAGGACAAACATGTCTGGCTGTCCTTGGCCTCTTGGGGACTGTCTCTCACCTGCTTTTGAAACGCTGGGGCTCAGTGCTTTCCTTCCAATGGAAAAGAACCGTCTTTCTTGTTAAGGTGTCCATGGTAAAAACTGAGATTCCTCTTCTCAAATTCTGTATGTCCAAGAATTTCTCCCAGACAAAAACTGCCAGGACAAACAGATCTGGCTGTCTTGGCTTCCCAGGATCCACTTCTCTCCTCTTCTGCCTTTGAAACACTTGGGCTCTGGGATTTCCTTCCAGTGGAAAAGAACCGTCCTTCTTATCAACACAGAAATGGCTGAATGTGGGATTCCACCTCAAAAATTTCCTATATCCAAGGGTTGCTTTCAGACAAAAGCTACCAGGATAGAAAGTTCAAGCTGGCCTTGGCTTCTGGTGGCTGCCTTTCATCTGCCCCTGAAACATTGGTGTTCCATGCTTTTCTTCCTATGAAAAAGAACTGTTCTTTTCCTCCAGGCGTTAATGTCCAAAATTGGTATTCTGCCTCTAAAATTCTCTATATCCAGAGATAGGTCCCAGACAAAATCTGCCAGCACCACCTAATCTGTCTGGCCTTGACCTCTGGTGACTGCATCTCATCTGCCCCTGTGACATGGGAGATTCGTTGTTTCCTTCCTATGGAGACCATTGTGACTCTGTGGGACCTCGTGGACCAAGGGGCCATGGTGACACTTTGGGGCCTTGTGGAACCATGGATACCATTAAAAGCCTTCATGGCCATGTGTAACTAAGGGACATTGTGACACCTCAGAGCCTTGTGGAACCAAAGGACCATTGGGACAGTGTGGGGCCCCATTCAACCAAGGAATATAGAACAGGTCTGGCTGGTTTGGCCTCCCAGGGGCCACTTGACAGGTCCAGCTGATCTTGGAATGTCAAGGGCTGCTTTTCATCTTCCCATGGAACACTGGGACTCCATGCTTTCAGTCCTATGAAAAAGAATTCCCCCTCTTTTTAGATACCCATGGCCAAAATCAGTACTTCTCCGACAAAAATTTGTACATGCAATGGTATCTCTCAGAAAAAAAACCTGCCAGCTGAGGATGGCCTTGGCCTCTGGTGGCCACGTCTCATTTGCCACTGAAACAATGGGGCTCTGTGCCTTCCATCCTATGGAAAAAGAATCAGCCTTCTTCTGCAGAGGCTGTGGTGAAAATTAGAATTTTGCCTCCCAAAGTCTGTATATCCAAGGATTGCTCCAAGACAAAAGTAGCCAGGACAGACAGGTCAAGCTGGCCATGGCCACTGGAGATTTTCTTAGACTATGAGCACAATGTTTCCCTTGGAAAGGGAAGTCTCAAGTACATGACTGCTATATAGGGACAAAGGAGCTCTGTGCTCATTGGAGTGTAGACTGAGGACAAAAGAGGAGAGCCCTGGGAGAGATTGAAGGGTGGTTTCAGAGATGGTGGATCCTTTTAACATAGTAGAGAACAGCCAGAGAAAGAAAAAATTAATGCCAAGGACACCTGAGGAGGGCCAGACTGGACACAAGGAGAGAGGAATTTCTATCCCAGGGCATGGCTGTGCTGCAACACATCTGCCAGAAGGGGTCTGGAGCAGCCCAAGGCTTTGTGTGCCCAGTCAGAGGCAGGCAGGATGCAGAGCTGTCAGCAAAGGAAAGGGCCAGCCAGGTGGGGCAGACGGGGGATGACAACAGCCTGCAGGGACAGAGATGCAGGGCATGGACACCGTAGGACAGCCTGGGCTGGACAGGGCACGGGCATGTGCAGCAGCTGCAAGGCCCTGACAGAGCCAACTCCTGCAGCACTTTGGCCATGGCTGCTGGCCCTGAGCCATGAGGAGGAGACAAGTGACCCTTGCAGCCCTGGGGCCTCATTGCCTCCTTGTCCCTGCTCAGCAGCCTGGCAGGGGCCGCCCCATGGTCCTGCCCTTGGCATTGCACTTCCCCACATCCCAGTGGCCCGGGAAGAGCCCTGAGCAAGGAGGCAGGGACAGGATCTGCTTTTCCAGGGACTGGGACTCAGGTCTTAGCCTTTTTGTATTCCTGAAACACATCCAGGTTTGCTCAGCATCAGAGACAACTTTTCCTTGTTTGTCCCCACCTGTCATCACTGCCTGCAGCATTCTGCTCTTACTGGAACCTGGGGACACTTTCTCAGTTGTGTCCCTCAAATAGACCCATTAAAACTTCAAGAAACGTTGGTGTTTCAATCTCACTTTGAGTTCTTGAAAAGTCTTTTGAACACTCTCTTAGGGACTGAGTCTGATGTACAGAACACCGAAGCCTCAAGAGGCTCATTAAAGTCTTTGTGCTGTGTCTGTGCTGCTGAGCTGGGCTGGGGTCCTGGCACAGAAGCAGCTCCTGGCAATGAAGAAGAGCTTCAAAAAGACATTTCTCCTGAGGAGCAGGTCCTCTTCCAGCCCAGCAGGGCTGAGGGCACTGCCTGCAGGATCTGAGAGCAGTGAAGCAGGCAGAGGCTCAAAGCTGCTGGAAGGACAATTCTGAGCTCATTCACAGAGATATCTCCACCACTTCAGACACAGTCAGTCTGTGGCTGTAGGGATCTCCTAAAGCTGACCCATGACAGGACTGACAGGACTGTAAGGATGTCTCTGCTGCCGTTTCTGCTTTGGGGGAGTGAAGTAGGGAACTTTTAAAATAAAGAGAGGTCGAGCTGAGAACAACATATGACTCTGACTAATATGGTTAATCACACGTTCTTTGTTTATTTTGTTTAAGATGACAGATTATATACTGTAGCGGTGCATGATTTGGGTTTTTCCAATGTTTTGTATATTTTGATACGTGCTTGTAATGGTTTGTCCCTACCCCCTGTCTTGGTTTAGAAAGACAGGTATCTGCCAGGGAAACTGGGGTTCCCCTTAGAATAGAGGATGTAAACCCCTCACCCCCTGCCAAATTCTAATTTTGCAATTAACGGCTCTCAGGCAAAGATTTGGGAGTAGGAATAACAGCTTTTTACTAAGAATATAAGAATACAAATGTGGTAGAAAAGAAAAAAAAAGAAAACAAAACCACCCCACCAAACCAGCAAACCAACAAACAACAATTTTGAAAAGCCCTGACAGGGTCAAAGCTACAACCTTGTTAGTCAGGGTGTGGAAAGCAATCCAAAAGTGAGTCCTCCTGGAATGGCAGGTACAGCTCCGCTGAGGCAGAAAATGATCCAGTAGCAGAAAAGAAAGGGGTCCTGAGGTGGTGAGAAGGGTCCAGCCTTCCTCCCGTAATCGGATGAAGCAAGACACTGTGCTGGTTTAAAGTTCCAGCTTTATCCAGGTAAGAATGGCTGGCTCCTCCCACGGGGTGGAGCATCACACAATAGGTACGCTAGGATGTAGGTATGTGTTGGGAAGGGGACACGGCTAGAGAAGACTGTTAATGGCCCATTAAAGATAAGAACAATGCTCTACCTGATACTGACCGTTGGCCCATTATCAAAAGGCACCCGCCCCCAACTGTTTTTCAGCAGATGAAATTGAATAGACTATAACCCAGGACAAGGCTCCAAGTCAGAAAATATAATTTAATAAGAAGAAAGAAAAAAAAAGGTAGAATAAAATAAAATAAATCCAATAATATAAAAGACCACTGACAGAGTCAGAATACAACCTGATCCAGGTGATGGAAGCAGTACAGATGAGGTGGTCTTCCTGAAGCAGTGATCCTGTAGAAAGGTCTGGTAGCTCCGGTCCTCTGGGAATCCAGTAGGTAAGGGCTACCCAAATCCCAGATTATATCCAGGTGAGAATGCCTGGCTCCTCCCCCCTGGGCGCAGCATCTCACAATGGGATGATGAGTCATGCAGAAGAGTCTTTGATGGCCCATTAGCGAGAGATTGTTCCCTGAGGCAGTTATCTATGAGTCATACAGTAAGGCATCTGATGGGCCATTAACAGAAGATAGTCCAGGGGGAGGGAGTCTGGGAAACACTGCTCCAACAATTGGATTCCACAGTTCATGAAGATGGCGATAGAATACTTTGGCATATTCTATACAACAACCCAGTACAACTCCACAATGCCCACAGTTAAGAAATGTCCAACAGCAGGTCCATCATCCACTTCCTCTTGCTGGTATTGGCAGACACGCGGCAGCTGCAGCTCCTGCACTTCTGCCTCTTCCTGGGCATCTCCCTGGCTGCCCTCATGAAAAATGGCCTTGTCATCAGCCTTTTCCACCCGCCTCCCTCACGTGGCCGTGGTCTCTCTGTTCCTCAGCACTGGCATTTTTGCCAACCTGAAGCTCCCCTCCATCTCCTCCCCATCCCTAGATCTGACCCTGTCAGTTCTGTACTCCGTGGTGCCTCCAGCCCTGAACCCCCTCATTTACAGCATGAGGAACCAGCAGCTCAAGAATGCCATGTGGACACTGATCACCAGATGATTTCAGAAACATTAAATTGGTTGCCAATATCTGAAAATCACTTGTAATAAAAGTAATCTTTGATACTTCTTGTTGGTTTGGTTGTTGGGGTTTTTTCTTTGTTTTAGTTTTCAGTGATATTCACAAAGCAAGGCCATTTTCTGTGCCCTTTCTTGCTTTGTTGCTCTCCACGTTTTCTGTGGCCCCAGACTGTGACAATGATGAGGGCTGTGCCCTCAGTAGCTTTAAATGAACAAATGATCTCCTGGGAAAGTTTTCTCCAGAGATCCTCCTTCTGTTCCTTTCTCTGGAGCTGCAGCAGCAATGTTTGTGTACAGAGCTGGGCGCAGATCAGTGCAGGCACAGTAGCTGTGCCCAGGAGGAGCAGCACTTGTTGCTGCCAGTGCTGCTCCCGTACCCCTGCCCCTCTGCCCTCCTGGCCCTGGTGCCTGGTGTTGCTGTAGGGCCTGAATGCTCTCAGGGACGGGCACAGGACTGGGGCTAGCAGTGCCAGGGCTGCAGCAGGGACAGGTCATGGGCACTGCTGGGGCAGTGCTGATGGCTCAGGGCAGGGCCTGGGGGCTCCAGGCTCCTTGCTCAGGCTCTCTGAAGAACACGCCCAGGCCAATGCTCAGCACAGAAAAGCCCTTTGAGCAGCCCCAAGGTGGCCGTGGGCAGGCTGGGGGCAAACAACATCACACCATCCCTTGGGGAGCAGGATCATTCTACAAGTGCTTCAGGAATTGTCTGCAGACTCCAGCAGTGTCCCGTGCTGTTCTGTTGCCAGAGGCACCATAGGCCAGGGGGGCACAGCTGGGCTGGTATGTCTGGGTGTGCGGCTCCCTGTTCTGGGCAATGAGGAGGGGCTGGGTTTTCCACTCTGGGTCATGTTTCAGTATGTTGGAACAGCCTGTTCTTGCACCTTCATAATTTATTTATTGAAGTGGGCCTATCGTTCCTGGACACACTTTTTTAAGGGCTGTTTCTCTCAAAAAAATAAGTACCTGTTTCAATAGTCCCCAAAATTTCATCCTGAACAGGCCATAGTCTGCTCTCCCTAAGTCCAGTGTAGAAGTTTCATTGATTCCTCTCCGTCTTTCACAGAATATTTAAAAACTCAGTAATTTCATGGTCACTGTATGTTGCGGTGGGTCTCTTTGCCCGACTAGCCCCGACTCCCGCAACAATGCCCTGGGGTCTTCTGTGACCGGTCACCCTGCCGTGCCCACGATGGTGGAGGATGAAAGAAATGGGACTCTCAAAGGCTGGGTAGAACTTGGGTTTATTGAGGAAACATGAGGGAACCTCTCACCCCAAGACCGGTGCCTCTGAGATACCCCGATCCTGAGATGCGAAGGGTTTTTATTCAAGGGCTAGCTCGAGGGTGGGTACTGACATTAACCTATGGGGATTAACAGGGATGTGGCTGAAGGCATAACATGCAGGGACAATGACAAATCCTGGGATGGTGGGAGGGGAGGACTTGGGCTCCAGCCAGTCACTGACAGTGTCCTTTCGAAAGTCCTGGTCCTGGGGGACAGGCCTGAGAGTGACTGGCAAGGAGGGAATGTAACATAACAAAAGATTGACAGGTAACAAAGGCGGAAAGGGAGAACCAATCAGGGACAGTCTCTGGGCAAGGATAGGGGAGAGGGGTACAACATGTAACAAACCGATGCTAAATATAACTCTGGAAGGGGAGCAACCAACATTGAGAAAAAAGTGCAAACTACAGAAAACTGCAAGGAAGCCATTTTGAACATAACAATAACTAATAAAACAGCACCACATCTCCTCCTTTTTTATTTAATTAAGATGAGTGGAATCGAAGTGGCTGTGCAAATCCCCAAGGTGGATATCCAGAGTCCGGGTAGTACTCGGCAAGCCACTCCTGATTTGTTGGCCAGTCCTCGAAAGGGACTGGCCATCTCTCTTCTCCTTCGGGCAGGAGATTCTCGGGGTCTTGGTCTTCCTCTTGACAGCCAAGATTTTGCATTTCCAGGTTGTCAGCCTCAATTTGATTAACGGAAGGGGAGGTGGTTTCAGAGATTAACTTAAACAGCAGTCTTTTTATAAGTCCAAAAGCAATAAGTATAACTAGAATAATGAACGAAACCAACAGTCCTGTTTTAATGATTGAGCCAGTCCAAGCTGAAAGTCCATAGTTTTTAAATAAGTTATCAAACCAATCTCCTGTCTCTTGTCGGATGTTGTTGACCATCTCTTTAATACGTTTGATGGATTTGTGGATGTCCTCAGCCTTAGATGACAAGTTAAAGCAACGCAGACCCTCAAACTCCTCACATGTGTGCTGATGTAAGAGGAGGAGATAATCAATGTTTATTTTGCAACGTTGCCTGCCTTGTAATTTCCTCATCTGTCAGGAGGTCGGCTAAGGTGTTGGGCGTAAGGTTTGCTTGTTTTACCACCCAACATTCCAATTGGCCAAGTTCACCCATAGTTTTCACGATTGATACCCAGGGCAAAAATACAGTGACCACAGTGGCCTTGGCCCAGGACCAATGGATAATATCTGAATTGCAGTCAGGGTCGAGATTTGCCAGATCTCTCTTTTTGACTGGTGCATGGCGGGAAGAATTTTTTGATGTCCAATCCACAATATGAGTTTTATTGGGGGTGAACAGCCCCAACTTGCCTAAGGTACATGGGCCCCCAGTCAGACGAGAGGAGATGACAGGGAATGCCCTGTCACTGCAAATTAAAAAGGTCCCGGTAGGGAGGGAAAGGGACTTTCGGATTCCTGTACTGGCCATCAGCACATGGGCAACTAGACTGCACCATGCTCTGGCCCAGTACGCATCTTTGATTTGAATCACAGGGAGGAACAACTTTGCCTGGCCTTCTGGTGGAGTGAAACTAAAATGAATGCAAAAGGGGGCCGGGAAAGAGCCGAGAAGATCCAGCTCCTGCGGCTCCTCTGACATCTCAGGGAGACGGGACACCCACTCTTTCCAGAAAGCCAGGGTTTTTTTTACCAGGCCTTGCTCCTGATTCAATTCAACAAAATGCGACATGCAGCTGGGCTTACGATTAAAAGAGGACTTAATTTGGAGGAGAGTGGGGGGAAGCTCTTCCTCTTTAAATGGGATCCCCACAAGGCAGGACGACAGCGGATCTCCCACAGCGGCTGAGGACAGGCAGATGTGGTCCTCCCCGAGGGTCTGTGCCAGAGTCTTCCAAATGTTGACCTTTGGCTGAGGCACAATCCACGTGATGTTCGGACACAGGCGACTGGTGAAAAGCACTGCTGAGGTGACAGATGTGGTGCTGAGGGCCTTCATTTTCAGGATGTCTCAGGACTGGCTCTAAAATGGCTTCCTGAAACTTAAAACAAAGAAAGGGTTATGCAAACAGCTACATAGGGATATCAAACTGAAAACTGGGTTCCTCCTTCTCCTCTTCCTCGGGAAGGAGCCATTGGGGTAAAGTTTGGAGAGTTCTGAGGAGGGCCTTTTGGACTGGATTGATCTTTTTAGACCCCGGGTTTGTCTCTGCCAGGAGGCCACTGTTACTTGGGGCACCTGATCTTCTTTTGAGGGTTTGGGGACATAGGGTCTCACATTACGGGAGGGGATCCACTGCAAACCGGTGAGTGTGGAGATGCAGGTGTACCCACGCCCCCAGGTGATCAACTCGTGAGGGCCCTGTGTCCTCAAAGCCTCTGGGTCTCTTTTTCTTTGATTGGGTTGAAGCTCAAGCCTGCATCAATCAGCAGTCTCTGGTTCCTGAAAATAAAATTTTCTTAGTTTCTGATACTGGTCATAATTTTTTTTTTTTGCACCTTTGTGTTCTTAACTGTTTTATTTAATTATTTTCCTTAATCCCCCCTGATTAATTTCCCCAGAAGTCCCTAGATTGGTCTGTACCATGGATGCTATTATTTTAAATAAGCAGGGGAGTAAGCAAAGTAAGAAAATTAGACTGGTTATACTACACGTTACAATAAAAGATGCCTTCTTCCACCAATTTCCTTTAAATGTACACAAATTATCCCACCAACTGGTGTCAAGCAGGGCAGTCTATTCTTGAGTTCTTACATATGCTAATTTTTTAAAAAATATTTTTGATAACTGCACTTTTATTATTAATTTCTAAGCAGCACTTGGATGAATTAAATTTCCCGCAAATCCCACCTTCATCTGCCAGCAAGTAGTCTACGGCCAGTCTGGTTAGGTAAATTACTGCTCTAGTCTGAGTTAGCTGATCACTGATGTGATCGAGAGCTAGGGCTGTCCAATTCGAGATCATCTCTAGTACTGCTTGGAGCCTAATTATTCTATTTAACATATAGATCGGGGTCCTATATCCCCAGGACCCATCCTGAGCCCAGGTGGCTGGACTATAGGATTTCATGATTTCTTCTGGAGTCCATACTTTGTTTTTCCAACTTTGGGCTCCTCCAATTTTGACTGTGGCCCTTTTCTTTTGTTTGGCCTTTCTTAAATCATCGTATATAGGGATTCCCAAGCTTGACCCAGATTCTTTTGGTAATAGGAAAAAGGCAGGTTTTATAATCCCAATGGTGCAACTCCCAGAACAATCTCCTGGCAGCTTAGTGTATGCTGTGGTGTCACAGTTCTAAAACAAATTCTCAGGGGCTTTCCAAAAGGTATTATTAGTTTCTGTTGGGCATTCCCAATATTTAGAAATTTTTTCAACTCCCAAAAAGGGGTTTACTCCCTTTTCAGCACATTCGTGAAGTCCATATGCTTCATGGTATATACATTTTTTTCCTTCTCTTTTTTTTCAATGGACCAAAACCTATTCGGATCCCTCGGGATCCACCGGGTAACAGAGTTCTTCACTGTTAGGTATCTTTTACAAGGAATCATTCCTACTGGGGTACTGTATCCCTTCCCTCTTCTTGAAATACATTCTTCTCCTATTAGTCTTGCTTTTAGGTCCCATTGTTCTTTCCCCCTTGCCTCCGTGGCTCTATAATTTGGGCTATTTTACATCCATTTTAAAATTTCCAGTGGTCTTAAGCTGATTCCCTCCCATGGCCAAATTTCAGTCATTTGAGTGTTTCCACAAAACCAACAATTAGTCAAATTTAGTTTGTGGCTGATTCTTTCTACTAAATCTATAAATAGATTCTTCCCTCGGGGTATCTCCAGATCATCTTGTTTTCTCATTGGTTTTACTATTTCCCTCTCCTTGACCAAATCTACCAGACCTGCTTCAGTAGTATCATGCTCAAAACACAACCCCTAACAGGGCATTCTCTTAGGAATCATTGCCTAAAAGTGGCAGTATTTTGGGCCATCCAATACACTTTCCCATCCTCTTGACAGGGGGTTAATTGGGAGAGGCTAACTCAATGGGGGTTTAGGTTGGTATGGACTCTTAACAAGGAAGTTATTTTTTTTGCAATGCCTGAGCAACGAAGTGCGGAACTCGGTCTGAGTCTATGCCATTTACTAACCCATGTCTGGAAATGACAGACATGGGTTAGTAAATACTAAATTATTATACTGAAATTATTTTTGCTACAACTTGTGCTGTCTCTCTTTTTGTCAGGAAGGCTTCCACCCAATGGGTGAGATGATCTACAACAACAAGCAGGTGTTTATAGCCCTGTACCAGCGACATTTCGGTGAAATCTATTTGTATGCTTTGAAAGGGTCTTAGGGCCAATTCTCTTCCTCCGGGTACAGTTTTTCTCATTACTTTCTGGTTCACCTTCTGACAAAACCAGAGAGAGCTCCCTTGTCCCAGACAGTTCTTGGCAATGGAGGGTTTAGGAAAATGCCACAGGCTGGTGGGGATCAGCTGTAGGGCATAGCCAGGGATGGGCACTGAACATCACCTCTGAGCAAACCACCTTGATCCCCCATCCTTTTCCTTCCTAGGGTCCATTCTTAGACATCCCATGGGAAATCCTGCACATTCCCCAAATGCCTTTTGTGGATTTCCATCGTGATCCTCAGACCCCAACGCAGAACCCACCATGCTCGACTGGCAGTCATGCTAGAAAGCTCTGCATTTGATCCTCTTGGTGAGTCTTTAATGAGGAGGTTTCAGAACTTTCCTTGCATTAATTTTTTATACTTAGTTTTTAAAATTGGAATGGCCCTAAAATATCATCTACTGCAGCCCCCTTGCTGTGGGAAGGCACAACTACCACTGCAACACAAGGTCAAAGCTCCTGACCTTGAACATGATTTGGGATGGGGCATTCACTTCTGTGGACAACCTGTTTCCATCTTGTCAACCTCAGCACAAAACACGTCTTTCTTATATCAAATCTGAATTTATTATTGACCATTTTAAAGGCTATGCCCCTTTACTCTGCCACTACAGGCCTGTAAAAATATTTCAATTTTATTTGGACTATGACCATAAAGTTTTAATCTGAAAAGACCTTGAATGGACACAAAAATCTCCCAAGATAGGATCTGGAGGCCTCAAGCACATGACCCATAGAGATTGAGGGTCCTGGGCTCAGTAGAGTGAAGACTGAGGACAGAATAGGAGTAGCCAGAGAGGGATTGAAGGGTGGAATCAGAGATGGTGGAGTTCTTCTCCACTGTATGAAACAGCCTGAGGAAGAAATAATGCCACAGAGATCAGCTGGGGAGATCCAGACTGGACACAAGGAGAAAGGAGTTCCTCCCCCAGGGCAGGGCTGTGGTGCAACACATCCTCTAGAAGGAGCCTGGAGCAGCACAAGGCGTTGTGTGCCCAGGCAGAGGCAGGCAGTGAAGCATTAATTTTGAAGATTTAAGGAACTAATAAATCATGAAGCCTGTCAAACTCCTGAGTAATCAATGGCCCTTTGTTATCAGTGGACACAGACTGATTTCCTTTGGTCAACAGAACCCAGATTTAAGGATATACATCCCGACTACAGAAGGAAATACATCCTGCCCTGATCAATAGGCTGCAAAAACACAATACAGGCATCAATCAAACAGTGCTGGAAAACAGGATCCAGTTGTCACGTAACACTAAAAGGTTAAAAAGTCAAAGCGAGGAAGACCCATTTTACTTCATCATTTTGAGACCCCCACCCCATAAAAGGACCACCGACCCATTTCAAAGAACAAACTATGCATGCTTAATAGCTTTTTTACTAATTACCATACGAAGCGGGGAATGGGATGTACCAGATTCATGAATATGCATTTGTGTTTTGGGTATTCAATATTCTTGTACATAAAAAGAAGGCTCCTTCTAGAGGTTTGCCCTGTGATTGTGAATTGCGCGTGTGTATTTGGGAGCTATCCCCCACGCTGCCCGGCGTCGTAGTAAACATACACTTTCTAACTTTAAATTGTTAGAGAGTCTTTGTCCGTCATTGTGGATATCGGTGTTAGATCAATATCCGTATTTTTTTTTAATAAATCAGCAGGACACAGAGCTGTCAGCAAAGGAAAGGGCCAGTCAGGTGGGGCAGCCAGGGGGCAGACAGGTGGGGCAGCCGGGGGATGATGATGGCCTGCAAGGACAGAAGACAGGTATCTGCCAGGGAAAACTGGAGTTTCCCTTGGAATAGAGAATGTAAACAACACCCCCCCAACCCACCCCCACCCCCACCCCTCCACTCCCCCCCTTTCCCAATTATAAAATTTGCAGTTAAAGGCTTTCAGGCCAAGATTTGGGGATAGGAATAGCAATTCTTTACTAGTATGTATAAGAAAGCAAACAAAACCAACAACTACAGCATTAACAACAAAACAGTGCCAAGGACCTTGAGGGCTTTGCTTCACAAAAAACCCAGGGCAGTTTGGTCTCCCTGCCCCTGCAGAACCCTCAGAGCACCAGGCTGGAACAGTGGAAAATCCCGGGCTGGTAGCTGCGGTTGGCAGGATGTCCCCAGCAGGCAGGGTCAGAGTGTCCCGGCAGGGCAGGGGGATGCGAGGTCACACTGTAGCCACTACAGCAGGCAGGGCTGGCCCAGCTCCAGCAGGGCAGGTGGAGAAGCTCAGAATTCCAGGGCAGGGGAGCAGATGATGGCAGACCTTCCAGGACTGGACCCCTCCAGCAGCAGTGAACTCCTCTCGCAGCAAGCAGCAACCCAGCCATTCTCTCTCCCTGAACGCCGAAAAACAGAGAGCGAAGCTGGCTCCAGCTCTATCTTTTACCTGCCCCAAAACTCATGTTATCTCCCCTTCAGAGCTTTGGCCACCTCTTTGTTTCAGTCAAGTACTCTTAAGTACCCAACCCAGTCTCCTTAGTAACTTATGGGGAAAAGAATTCTTTAGAGTAAAAAAGGAACAAACCTAACTCCCAAAAGGTATCACAAGGAGCAGGGCTGTGTCATAGGCCAACAAAGTTTGGTTTTTTTGGTTAATGGAATATTGCCCTGCCAGGACCTTGCACTTTGTTTTCGAAGAGACAGGAACCTATCAGAGGCCAGTTCTGGGTTATTGGCATGACAACTGAGAGAGTTGAAGGCAATTTTTGGTAATACCAATATAAAGCTGAGTGTGCCCAAGCCAACCCTTTTTTACCCAGCCGGAGAAGAAAGTAACACAGCTCTATGGAGCAGCCCAGGCTGGCCAGGCCCTGGTGCTCCCCCACTGTGGGGGGGAGCTGGCCCTGGTCTGGCTGTGCCTCCAGGCCCCCATTGGCTGCCGGGGATGGAGGGTACAGCTGAAATCCCTGACTGCCCGAGCTGTTCTGATCTCTCACTGTGAGTTTCTCCCCTGCGTCCCCCATTGGTGTGGCCCTGAAGTCAGCCACAGTGGAGAAAAAAAGATGACCTGGCAAAATTTAACTTTCTTGGCACAGATGAAATTTCCAAAGCCCTAACTTTTTCCTTAGTGAGAGAGATGGCCAAATTGGAGACAAGTAAGGGGACAATATGGAAATCTCAAAGTCAGTATAGGAAGAGTGACTTCTTAGGTGGAAGAGATGACAAGTTGCCTTGGTTCTAGGCTGAAAAATATTCTGTGAGCTGTGGTAACAGACTGTGATATGAATATGCTAAAGTATTCCTTTAAATCATGGACAATCTGAATTGGGGAGATGATTTGAAGATTTATGAGCAAAGGTATCTCTGATTAACTGAGTGAATATTGAATTAGAAGGTGTGATTTGGTGGTCCATAAGAGGTTTGAACAGAGAGAGATGAGAAGAAGCCCCCTGTGCTAGTGGAAGAAGTGAGAAGACATTTCTGCTCCCTGAGATGAATAATCCTTTGCCTTTGAAGTTGCTTATCTTTAAAGGGTGACATTCCAATATATATAGGAATCTATGGCCCATTTGTAGTCATGGGAAAGGCTACATGATATGGGAAGTTCCACAACTGCAGAAGTTCCCCAGGCAGGTTGCTTTTGTGTAAGTTAAAAACCACAAGCAGACTGTTTCTCTTGTGGAAAGTTACCAAACAACAGGAGAGACTTCTCTCTCTCAAAAAGTGAATGAAAAACGGTCTTATAAGTGGTACTGACCTGAAGTTCTGAGTTTTGCCTCTTTACATTGTTTGTAGGAAATGAACAACTTGTAGTGGGGAAAAGGGTTAGTTTAGAAATTTCATGTGTATTTTTTTCTTATTTTCTTCTTCTTAGTGTGTACTGTGATGTACTCTGGTGCCTGTGACATTACAAGGAGAAGGTGTGGGATGTGTTCTGGTTGCTGTGATAACCCAAGGGGGTGAGGCTGGCTGTGATGTGCTCTGTTGTCAGTGACATAAAAAGGAGAAGGGCTGTAATGTGTTCTGGTTCCTGTGGAAACACAATAAATGGTGGGTTGTGATGTGCTCTGCTGCCTGTCACATCACAAGAAGCATTGCTGTTATGTGATCAGGTGCCTCTGATAACAAAAGGTGTGGGGCTGGCTGTCATGTGCTCTTGTTACTGTGACATCACAAGAAGCAGAGTTGTGATGTACTGTGATGTACTGTGGTACCTGTGACTTCAGAAAGAGCAGAACCATGATGTGTTCTGTTGCCTGTGACATCACAAGGATCAAAGTTGTTACATTCTCTCATGGCTGTGACATCAAGAAGAGCAGAGCTCTGATGTGCCTTTGTTCCTGTAACATCACAAGGAGCAAAATTTTCATGTTCTCTGTTGCCTGTGACAACAGGAGTGGGGCACTGATGTACTCTGGTGCCTGTGACATCACAAGGAGCAGAGGTGTTGTGTTCTGTGGTGCATATGGCATCAGAAGGAGCATAGCTGATTGTGATATGATCTTGTTTTTGTGACATCACTAGGAGCATGGCTGGTTGTTATGGGCTTTTGTGCCTGTTACTTCAGAAGGAGCAGAGCTGTGATGTGCTTCAGGGGGAACCAGCTGCTAGATGGTTCGATTTCACCCCTAGACTCAGGTTGGATGACTGATTTGCACATCAGGACCACTACGGACCTCCACCAGAGTTTCTTCTGGCTTTGCCCTGCCCAGGAATAGTTCACCATCTTTTGGGTCCCAGCACCCATGTTCATGCTCCACCTCCCTGGCCCTGCGAGGGGGCGATGGGAAACGGGCCAGTGGTGCTCCTGGAGCTGCCAGGCATGACATGCGCCCCGGGATCTCACCTCAGCTGGCGCGTGCTGGCCTTCACCTCATTGCACCATAAGTTTTCGACAACAGCCCCTGACAACAGCCTGTCTAGCATATGTGCTAGACTTTTGGTCCATGTTTCAAAATGAGTTAGGTGGGTAGCTGACATCGCTGCAGACCCTGGGCGCCTGAGAGTGGCCCATGAGCCCGGCCCAGCAGCGCCACGCAGTCAGGGTCCACTGAGGACAGTCCGCCCCTGTTGACAGAAGCGCTAAGGGCTGCTGGGTCCAGCCCCCGCATCCCCACATGAAACACCAGGCTCTGCTTTGCAGTATGGACCCTGACAGTGCTAATGTGAACCTGACTGCTCTTCCTGGGGAAATTCTGGGAACATCTCCAGGAAGCTGTTCCAAGATGGTCACTGACTACCAGGAAGAACTTTCTAAGAGCAGGTAAGATCTGATCCCTCCAAAATCACCCCAAAAATCACCACAAAGTCATACCAAAACACCCCCAAAAATTCCCCCAAAATCACCCCAATATTACACTAAACAGCCCCAAAATCGACTTCTGCATCCCTCTGAACCACTCCAAAAACATCTTAAAAATCACCCCAAATTTGTCCCAAAAATCACCCCAAAACCCCTCAAAATTGCACCAAAACCCATTCCAAAGTTGCCCCAAGCATCATGCTAAAATCACCCCCAAATCATCCTTGGCACCCTCAAAAATTCCCAAAATTCCCTTAAAAATGCCTGAAATTGCCCCCAAAATAACCCCAAATTTACCTAAAACCACTCAAAATCAACTCACAATCACTCCAAAATCACCCCAAAAATGGTTTCGGCACCCCCTAAAACTCCCAAAATCTGCCCCAAAACACACCCCAAACACACCTGAAAAATCACCCCAAAATTGCCTTAAAAACCTTTTATATCACCCAAAATAACCCCAAAATTTGCCTTTGAGACCCCCAAAAATGCCCCCAAAATCGTCCCAAAACCGCCCCCAAAATTGTCCCAGAACCACCCACAAAATCACCTCAAAAATCATCTCCAAATCACTCCAAGTCAGTTGACAATCAGCTTCTGCACCCCCCAAAACCCCCAAAATCGGCCCAGAAACCTTTGAAATTGCCCCCAAACCCACTCCAATATTGCTCCAAAAATCACACCAAAAATCACCCCAAAACTGGCCTCAGAACCAAAACTGGCACCAAAACCCCCCAAAACATCCCAAATTAGCCCCAAACCCCTCCAAAATGGCCCCAAAAATCATCACAAAATTGCATCAAAATCAACCCAAAATCGCCTCAAAATTCACCTCAAAACCACCCCACAATCGGCTTCTGCAATCCAGAACCTGCTCAAAATCTCTCTAAAAATCACCTCAAAATTGGCTTTGGCATCCCCAAAAACCCCAAAAATTAGCCCGAATCACCACAAAATTGGCTTCAGCACCCCCAAAAATCACCCCATAATCTCTCCAAAATCACCCCCAAATCCACATAGGCATCTTCTAAAACCCCCGAGGTTTGCCCCAAAAATTGTCCCAAAATTGCCCCAAAAATCATCCCAAAATTGCCTTAAAAACCTTCTAAATCACCTGAAACCACCTAAAAATTAGCTTTGGCACCCCCTAAAATCACCCCAAAATTGCTCAAAAATCACCCCAAAATTATCTTCAACACCACCAAAAGTATCCCCAAAATCACTTTAAAATCTTCCCCCAAAACCACCCCAAATTCTTCCCAAAAATCACCCCAAAATTGCCCCAAAAATCACCCCAAAATCACCCCAAAACAGTTTTTTGGCACTCTCAAAAGCCCCAAAAATTGCCCCAATCGCCCAAAAATAAGCCTTCAAAATCAGCCCCAGGTCACCTTCCCACCCCTCCAAATCTACCCAAAAATCAGCTTCAGTACCCCCAAAAATCATCACAAAATTGCCACAAAACCACCTGAAATCACTCCAAAAATCAGCTTTGGAACCCCAAAATTGCCACCAAAAATCCCCCAAAATCGCTCTGAATTCGCCCCAAAAATCAAACCGAAATCACCTCAAATAACCCCTAAATCAGCTTTGGCACCCCCTAAATTCTCCCCAAACTTTGCCCCCAAAATCACCTTAACATCTGCCCAAAAACCAGTCCAAAATCTCCCCAAAATACCACCCAAAAAATCATCCCAAAATCACCGCAAAAATCAAACCAAAATCACCCAAAATCACCCCAAAAGTGGCTTCAGCACTCTCAAAAACTCCCCAAACTGTCCCAAAAATTGCCCCAAAATCACCTGAAATCACACCAAAATCAGCCTCAAATCTCAAAATCCCCTTCAGAAAAACCCCCAAAATTCTCCCCAAAACCCCCCAAAATCGCCCCAAAAATCTGACTCTCAGATTTCTGAAGTCCTCCAGAAGAATTCTGTGTGTGAAGCACCCTGGGAACAGGGTTAATACACCGAGGCAGGCAATTCAGAGCCCTTTTCTCCCCTGTGGGCTGACAGTCTGGCACTTGCCATTTCCAAGGGCCCCGCAGCTGCCAAAGGTGCTTTTTTTGCTCAGTTTTTTGGGGGGGGATTCTTTTCTGGTTTTGTTTTTTTGTGTTTGTTTTAGTTTTGTTCATTTTTTTAAAATCAACTTCCCTGGGCAGGTCTGTGCAGAGCCGTGTAAGTGTATCTGACACTTGCCTGTGGCACTGTGGAGGTTGCCAAAGGGACCTTCCACGAGCTGTGTGCAGAGGAATCCACATCAGTCCCGGCCAGGGCTGGTCAGTGGCCGGTCAGTTGTGTTGACTGGATGCAGCTCCAGGTGCTTCCCTTAAAGCATCTTCAGGGAGGGAACACTGGGACTATGACCACTGTGGTGTCACAGAGAGGGGAATGTGGGGGCTGCTCCACTCCTAGTCTGGCCCCAGCAGCTCTGCCAGCGACTCAAGTGGACACAAAGGCTGAGCCAAAGGTGAGAATGGCAGAAGGGGCTGAGCTGGAAGGGACTTAGAGGGATCATGGAGTTCAGGCAATGGCAGCCTGGGGATCCCCGGGAGCCGTGTCCAAAGTCTCCTGGAGCTGCAGTAGCCTCGGGGCTGTGACCGTTCCCTGGGGAGCCTGGTCAGTGGCCCAGTTCCCTGTAGGGGAAGAAGCTTTTGCTGATCTCCGGCCCGGAGACGGCTTGGCCCAGCCCCAGCCATTCCCTCAGCTGCTGTCCCTGCTCCCCGGGGGCCAAGGTGTGAGCTGCCCCAGCGCTGGCCCTGCGAAGGAGCCGCAGCGCCTGGAGATCCCTAAGCTCTGTCTGCTGGGCTGCAACCGCAGGGAGGCAATGCCTGCAGAGCTCCAGGGAAAGGTCCTGTCCCTGGCTCTGGGCCAGGCCAGGCCGGGGCCACGGACAACAAAATCAATTTGCAGCTTCTGGCCCACAGCAGGGAGGAGTAGCAATCGCTGCCTAAGAAAGACTCTGGCCAAGGGCCTATAGGGACCAAATACAATAATCTGTATTCCTGGTCCTTCTCCTTTTCATTATAAACCGTTCCGCAGGCTCAGTGAGCAAATGTGAAATAGGTTCTGTGAATCATTGTAATCCAAATGGTCAGGATGAGTTTGTACAGTAAAAGGATACAATGAAGTGGGGATGTAGCCTATAGTGGGAACTGCTATGATTTTTCTTCTCTCAAAATACTTCTCCTCCCAAAATTGATCTCTGTAGCAAACTTTACACATTCGGCTACTCCTGAGAGTTATTAATAAAGAAACCTGGGATATTTAATGTGTGACAGTGCTGTCCCTGCCATGCACTTTTGTGCCTGGTTCAAAGACCATTTTCACAGAGCCGTGATCCAAATTGTGGGCAGATACAAACCCAACAGACTTTTCTTGTCTACTTAACTTTTCAAGTTCTTATTGTGTAATTATTTGATTAATTTTTTCCATAGTATCTGAAATTATTTACCATGCAGTTTTGAACACAGCATGACTATATGTAATTTACTCTTAGAAATTGAAAAGTGAGTTATATTTAATAGTAGTTTGTGAGCAGTATGGCAATCAAGACTTAACTATGCTAATCAAGATTGTAAACAAGCTCATATTATCAATCAAACTCTTCAATATATTCATGTGTTTATATGTGATTTTATTCTTATATAACAGATGAAAGTATATTCATTTTTTCTGTTTATGCTAATGAAAAAGCCTTAATCCATCTCAGTAGGATTGTCTTCTGGTTTTGAGGTTTAACAACTCCTTGCTCAGTGGCTGGTTCTACTTATGATACAGATTCATTGGTAAGATGTAAAGCAAGCTTTTTGTTGGCTTGTTTGGCTGGTTTTCTGAATGCTTAAAGTACTAGAACTCCAAGACTTCTCATCTTGTTGCAAAGCAGTTTCTGAACTGTGTATGACAGACCAAAGGAGACACCGGGTAACTTTGTAGTGGCTAACAGCTGGCCTGGAGACCTTACAGTTATAATTAATCCTAATTGTAATTTTATAACCAAAATGTAATAACTGCCTTAATTATATAACTTGACCAGTCTGGGGCATTGAAGAGCAGGTCTTGGATGATGGGGACACAGGCAGCTATTGGCCAGTTAGCCAGATGGCAGCTAATTTAGCTAATCAGAACTAACTGCACAGACTTTCAAAGCTGTATAAGGAGAACAGCTCTTAATAAAATTCGGCTATTGCCACATGAATGTGGAGTGTTGGGTTTGTTGCTTCCGTCTTGACTGTAAACATAATTTGACAGACCGGCAAGAGGTGTGCCTCACTGGTGATATGCTGGAGGACAGTTTGGAGCACAAAAATCTCATACAGTTGAGATATGTCCTACACATCCTTCCAAACTTTGAATATGCGTCACATGTGCACCTTTCAATTTAAGTGGCTTCTGGTGTTTCTGGGTGTAAAGGTTTTGGTTTGAACAGGGCAGAAACACCAATTCATGTAGTGATCTCACATTCACCAGATTCTGTTTTCTCAAATTTAGTGTACTGGTTTGAGTGTCTACTCTCTTTTATCTCTGGGAGATAGGATTTTGGGAGAAAAAGGCAAAACAGGCCCAACTTAAAAGCAAACAGATAGTTTATTAACGCACACTAAGGAAAAAGAAAAGGAAAGAAAGAAAACCTTCAAACACCTTTCTCTCTACCACAAACTGTTTACTTTCCCACACAGCATAGAGAGAAAGCTCTGATTTTCAGTCAGTTGCAACCATTTAAACACAGTCTTGCATCACTTTGGGAGAGGAGTCTCTCTAGAATTTCATGGAGACACTTGCTACAAGAAAAAAACAGTCTGGTGGCTCTCAATGTCACAAATCTTCAACCGCCTGGAATTTTGCAGATCCATGCAGTCCCACTCATTAACAGCCTTTCCCCTGGCTACTCATGGGCTTCAGCATATTTGGGGCACCGATTTAAGAATGCTTCTTCTAGCATAGAAGAAAGATTCTCTTCTTCTGTCTCTAAAATCGTCTCTATCTCAAAAGAAATAAAGACCTCCCTTTAGCCCAGGAGCTGAAGCTTCAATCCCTTTCTCTCTAGAATCATCTTTGTCTCAAAAAGCTGAGACCTCCTTATTTGTTACCCCAGGAGCCAGGGGGCTTACTCTATTCAAAATTCTCAATCAAATCTCAATTATATCACTACACACAACCTTTGGCTAGGGCCTGCATTCCTCCAAACAGCATTATGATATTACAAATCATAGTTCATTTCTCCTTGGTTTACATCCAGAGAAATCCAGTCAAAAATGTCCACTTCCTCCATCCCTTCTTCCAATAGTCTTTATCAGTTTTTGCTGACTTTGTCTCTTGCTGTCTCTCTATGTTTTAAATGACTCTGTCTTCCATGGAGGAGGGAAGGGATTAATGTCTTTGTCCAGAGTCTTTCTTTCCTTTTGAGCTGGCTCCTGGCTCCAAACTTTGAGGCCGCGCAGGTGATGGGGTGGGGGGAAGCATACTCAGGAACACTAATAGATGACCCTCCTCCACCCCGGTCAGATCCAAAGCAGACTCAGACATGGATGAGCTCCCTGAGGCTCCAGGGAAAGATTCTCTCCTCTCCTGGAGGCCCTGCCCCAACCTCCTGGGTGGGCAGTGGGGCCTAGACCTGGGCCTCTAACTTACAAAGTGATGTTAACTTCTGGCCACACAGAAAAGGGCCAAGCCACCTGGGATCATCTGATTTAAGCCTGGGTGCAGGGGAGCCCCACAGATAAGAAGGGTGGAAACAGAGCAACATAGGTCCGACCAGTATGGTACCACTACGTTCTCGTTGATTTCATCTAAAATGGCTGCTTATATACATTTCTAGATAGTTTACAAATTTAGTAGCTTTTCCATTGGCACACAGAATACAAAGGAATGTAAACATACATTGTTTAACTTCTTCTAAGGCGGATACTACCTGTCTATTACTAACTCTACCTATTAACCTTTAAAACCCCATTACCATTCCCTAACACCTTAATAACTGATTTTAACTGTGCCACAAGTTCTGTAGCTTAATTTTAACTGTGTCTCAGGTCTCAAGGCCTCAGACCAGGCCTCAGCTAGGCCTCAGCTAGGGTAGTTCAAAGAATCACTCTAAATAGAGATCACTCCCTCTTTCTCTCAGGAATTACGTAACACCTGGGCTCTCTAGATGTGTAAACAACTCCCTAATTGGTCAGCCAAGCTGTCAACATGTGCCACAACTTCCTTAGGAAAAAAAACCCCTCATATCCATGCTACACAACCACACTTGGACTTTCTCATTCTGTAATCCTTGGTGGCTTTATGTACTTTGGATTTGTAGTGGTTTGAAAACAAACCAAGTGAGAGGCTCCAAGTCAGAAAATATAATCTAATAAGAAGGAAAAAAAGGTAGAAAAAAAAATCCAATAATATAAAAGACCACTGACAGAGTCAGAATACAACCTGATCCGGGTGATGGAAGCAGTACAGATGAGATGGTCTTCCTGAAGCAGTGATCCTGTAGAAAGGTCTGGTAGCTCTGGTCCTCTGGGAATCCAGTAGGTAAGGGCTACCCAAATCCCAGATTATATTCAGGTGAGAATGCCTGGCTCCTCCCCCCTGGGCGCAGCATCTCACAATGGGATGATGAGTCATGCAGAAGAGTCTTTGATGGTCCATTAGCGAGAGATTGTTCCCCGAGGCAGTTATCTATGAATCATACAGTAAGGCATCTGATGGGCCATTAGCAGAAGATAGTCCAGGGGGAGGGGGTCTGAGAAGCACTTCTTCAACAATTGAATTCAACAGTCTGTGAAGATGGTGATAGAATACTTTTGCATATTCTATACTGCAACCCAGGACATAATCCACCCCTTATTCTATCACCATCTACATCACACTCAAATCAATACATTCTTACAGAGATACACATATATACATACAGAAGGAAACCTTGCACACTGTTCTCACTTAAAATTATGTCTCTCTGTGGTACACAACAGGTTTCCCCATCTTTCTGCATTACCCACCAAGTGTAACCAGGTCCTCGAGCGAAGACAATCCCATGGATGGGTCTGCCTTTGCCTGAGGTGGGATTAATCCAAACAGTCTTTCCTAAAATGCCCTTCATGTGTACCACAGGGACTTTGTCTCCATCCACTGTGCGTAAGGATTCAGACTGGGCAGGACCACCTCGATTGATAGACCCTCAGGTATTGACCATCCAGGTGGCTTTGGCTAAGTTTATATCCCAATTCTTGAAGGTACCTCCGCCAAGTGCTCTCAGGGCAGTCTTTAGTAGTCCATTGCATCGTTCAACTTTCCCGGCAGCTGGTGCATGATAAGGGATGTGATATATCCATTCTATACCATGTTCTCTAGCCCACGTGTTTATAAGGCCGCTCTTGAAATGGGTCTCATTGTTCGACTCGATTCTCTCAGTGGTGCCGTGTCTCCATAGGACTTGCTTTTCAAGGCCCAAGATGGTGTTCTGGGCAGTGGCATGAGGCACGGGGTGGGTTTCCAGCCATCCAGTGGTGGCTTCCACCATGGTCAGCACGTAGTGCTTTCCTTGACAAGTTTGGGAAAGGGTGATGTAGTGAATTTGCCAGGCTTCCCCATACCTGTACTTCAGCCATCGTCCACCATACCACAGAGGCTTCACTCGCTTGGCCTGTTTGATTGCAGCGCAGGTCTCACAGTTGTGGATGACCTGTGAGATGCTGTCCATAGTAAGGTCCACCCCTCGGTCACGGGTCTATCGGTATGTTGCATCTCTTCCCTGATGGCCAGAGGCATCATGGGCCCAACGAGCTAGGAACAATTCTCCCTTGTGCTGCCAGTCTAGATCCACCTGTGATACTTTCACCTTGGCAGCTTTGTCCACCTGCTCGTTGTTGCGATGCTCCTCATTAGCCCGGCTCTTGGGTACGTGCGCATCCACGTGTCGAACTTTCACGGTCAGCCTCTCTACTCGGGCGGCGATGTCCTGCCAAATGTCAGCGGCCCAGATGGGTTTTCCTCTGCACTGCCAGTTGGCCTTTTTCCAGCGATCCAGCCATCCCCACAGAGCATTAGCTACCATCCATGACTCAGTGTAGAGATAGAGCCTCAGCCACTTCTCTCGTTCAGCAATATCCAAAGCCAGCTGGACAGCTTTAAGCTCTGCAACCTGACTTGATCCACCTTGTCCCTCGGTAGCCTGTGCAACTCATTGTGTGGGGCTCCATACTGCAGCTTTCCATTTCCGGTTTGTGCCTACAATTTGGCAGGAGCCATCAGTGAAGAGAGCATATCGTCTTTCAGTCTCCGGTAGCTCATTATATGGTGGGGCTTCCTCAGCACGTGTTACTTGCTTTTCCTCTTCTTCAGACGATAATTCAAAGGTCTCACCTTCCGGCCAGTTTGTTATAACTTCCAGAATCCCAGGGCGATTTGGGTTTCCAATACGGGCGCGCTGTGTGGTGAGGGCAATCCATTTGCTCCAAGTGGTGTCAGTGGTGTGATGCGTGGAAGGAACCTTTTCCTTGAACATCCACCCCAGCACTGGTAGTCGAGTTGCCAAAAGCAGCTGTGTTTCAGTACCAATCACTTCTGAGGCAGCTTGAACTCGTTCATAGGCAGCCAAGATCTCCTTCTCTGTGGGGGTGTAATTGGCTTCGGAGCCTCTGTAACTTCGGCTCCAGAATCCCAATGGTCGGCCTCGAGTCTCCCCAGGCACTTTCTGCCAAAGGCTCCAGGACAAACCATTGTTCCCAGCTGCGGAGTAAAGCACATTCCTCACATCTGGTCCCGTCCTTACTGGGCCAAGGGCTACTGCGTGAGCAATCTCTTGCTTGATCTGAACAAAGGCTTGCTGCTGTTCAGGGCCCCAGTGGAAATCGTTCTTCTTACGGGTAACCAGGTAAAGAGGGCTCACGATCTGACTGTACTCAGGAATGTGCATCCTCCAAAAACCTATGGCACCTAGGAAAGCTTGTGTTTCCTTCTTGTTGGTAGGTGGAGACATGGCAGTGATCTTGTTGATTATTTCTGTGGGAATTTGGCGACGTCCATCTTGCCAGGAACTGGATTTCTTGAGCCCGTCCCTTAACCTTACTTCATTTAATGGCAAAACGAGCTTTTAGCAGAATTTGGATAATCTTCTCTCCTTTCTTGAAGACCTCCCCTGGGGTGTCTCCCCATACGATGATGTCATCGATGTACTGCAGATGTTCCGGAGCCTCGCCCTTCTCCAGTGCAGCCTGGATTAGTCCATGGCAGATGGTGGGGCTGTGTTTCCACCCCTGGGGCAGCCGGTTCCAGGTGTACTGCACGCCCCTCCAGGTGAAAGCAAACTGGGGCCTGCACTCTGCTGCCAAAGGAATGGAGAAGAAGGCATTGGCAATATCGATGGTCGCATACCACTTTGCTGCCTTGGACTCCAGCTCGTACTGAAGCTCCAACATGTCTGGCACGGCAGCGCTCAGTGGTGGCGTGACTTCATTCAGACCACGGTAATCCACTGTCAGCCTCCATTCTCCACTGGACTTACGCACTGGCCATATAGGGCTGTTGAAAGGTGAATGAGCTTTACTGACCACCCCTTGGCTCTCCAGTTTACGAATCATCTCATGTATGGGAGTCACTGAGTCTCTGTCAGTGCGGTATTGCCGACGGTGAACTGGTGCTGTGGCAATTGGGACCTGTTGTTCTTCCACTCTCAGCAATCCCACCACAGAGGGGTCATCTGAAAGACCAGGCAAAGTATTCAACTGTCTGATATCTTCTTTCTCCACTGCAGCTATCCCAAAAGCCCAACGATATCCTTTTGGGTCTTTGAAATATCCATTCCTGAGATAGTCTATGCCAAGGATGCATGGGGCCTTTGGGCCAGTCGCAATGGGGTGTTTTTGCCACCCTTTTCCAGTTAAACTCACTTCTGCCTCTAACATAGTCAGTTGCTGGGATCCTCCTGTCACCCCAGAAATAGAAATGGGTTCTGCTCCCATATACCCCGATGGCATCATGGTACATTGGGAGCCAGTGTCAACCAATGCCGTATATTTTTGTGGGTCAGATGTGCCAGGCCATCGGATCCACACAGTCCAGTAGATCCGATTGTCCCTTTCCTCTCCCTGGCTAGAGGCAGGGCCCCCCTATTCCTGGTCATGGCATACATTATTCTCTTCCTGTAAATATGTTCCTGAGGTCCCTTCAAGAGGATCAGTCATATCATCATTCCTGTACTGTCTGGAGTTCTGTGCACGAGAGACTGGAGCAACATTGATTCTAGATGGGCTTCTTGTGGTAGGTGTTCCTCTTTTCAGCTCACGTACCCGGGCTGCTAAGGCGGAGGTGGGTTTTCCATCCCACTTTGTCATGTCCTCTCCGTGCTCTCGAAGGAAAGACCAGAGGTTACCTCGTGGTGTGTATCCTCTCTCCCTGGCTGGGGGGCGCCTACTCCTAATGGCAGAGACTCTCGTCGGTTCTGGTGAGATATGGTAAATTTCTTCCTTAAGTTCTTTTTTCAGTTTCTGATGGCCTTCTTCAATCAAGCTCCGGACTTGCTCAGCCAGTTTTGTTTCCACAGATGAGACATGGGTACGAACTGGGGCGTTGACAGTGTCCTCGTAAATTCTTAGTTTGTTAGCCAGGACACCCACCCTGTCCTCACCTTCCCTCCATTGCAGTGTTGCCAGGTAACGTGAGTACATCTCTGGTCCAAGCCGTGCAAATCTCAACCACATCCGTGATGTGCACCGGACACCATCTGGGCTTTTAGGAAATCTCTCATCTTCTGAAAAAACAATCTCCAGCACAGCCAATTCCCTCAGGCATCGGATACCTTGTTCTATTGTGCTCCATTTTCCTTGGTGCACTTGGAGGTCTTCTTTACAAAGGTATCTGTCCTTCACACTTGTTAGCAGTCGCTGCCAGAGGCTGAGAGGTTCTTGGGTTTTCCCGATCCCCTGGTCAATGACCACATCCCGGGAAAGTGATCCTAGTTGCCTGGCCTCAATTCCATCCAGAATGGTGTCATTGGCTGCAGCGTCCCAGATGCGAAGCAGCCAGGTCAGGATGGACTCGTTGGTCTGGCAGGTGAACTCCCTTCACAGGTCACGCAGCTCACCCAGAGACAGAGAGCGTGTGAAGATCTCTGTCTCTTCTGCTGGGTGCGCAGGTCTTGCTGCATTCTCGTCAGTCACTATGGGGACTGATTTGCTCTTTGATTTCTTCTTCTGAATGGTGGCAACTGCTACTGGTTTAGGCTGTTCTGGTTCGGTGACTGTGTGGAGATGCTGACGGCACCTTTGGTTCCATTCTCCTCTGTGACAGTCTGAATAGATGTGGACACTGTTGCCTCACTTTTGTCTTCTTTCTCCTCTGTGATGGGCTGTGTAGATGAGGACAGTGTTGCCTTGCCTTTGGTTCCCTTCTCCTTTGTGACAGTCTGTGTAGACATCAATGCCATTGCTTTGCTTCTTTTTCCCTCTTCCTTAAGAACATGCTGCTGTAGTGTGTTGATTCTAAGCATGGTGCGGGCCGTGCAGAGAAGACAAAGCAGGACTAACAACAATATCATGCTGTCCTTGGCATCCAGAGGATACTCAGTATTTTCAAAAACTGCTGTGCCATTCCTGGAAAACTGGACAAAATCATTCTTTACCCCTCCCCACAGGGGCTGGGTAAGATTGTTGACACTCCAGATGTAGCATTCTAGACCAGACCAAGAATACAGAACTGAGTATATATTCCGAATGATGTTCATTGCCTCAGAGTTTATCAAGCAATGGACATAATAGATCACTAAAGCAATTTTAGCACCATACCCTGGTCTACGCAGGAGCATTAACACCGGCAGATAGTGCCCCTTGTGCGGAAAAATATAGAGAGATAGGTATAGGACCCATGTAAGCATGCTGAGCATCATAGCGAACAGACGTCTCCTTCAATGCAAAATTGTAATTCTGACTTTTCTTAGTGCCTCGTGCCCTGCATTGGGCACCAAAAATATGTAGTGGCTTGAAAACAAACCAAGTGAGAGGCTCCAAGTCAGAAAATATAATTTAATGAGAAGGAAAAAAAGGTAGAAAAAAAATAAATCCAATATAAAAGACCACTGACAGAGTCAGAATACAACCTGATCCGAGTGATGGAAGCAGTACAGATGAGATGGTCTTCCTGAAGCAGTGATCCTGTAGAAAGGTCTGGTAGCTCTGGTCCTCTGGGAATCCAGTGGGTAAGGGCTACCCAAATCCCAGATTATATTCAGGTGAGAATGCCTGGCTCCTCCCCCCTGGGCGCAGCATCTCACAATGGGATGATGAGTCATGCAGAAGAGTCTTTGATGGCCCATTAGCGAGAGATTGTTCCCCAAGGCAGTTATCTATGAATCATACAGTAAGGCATCTGATGGGCCATTAGCAGAAGATAGTCCAGGGGGAGGGGGTCTGAGAAGCTCTGCTTCAACAATTGAATTCAACAGTCTGTGAAGATGGTGATAGAATACTTTTGCATATTCTATACTGCAACCCAGGACGAGTCCTTCCTAGCTGTGGGGAATCTCCAGTTCTCTTCCATACAGTAGGCCAGGACCGACCAGTTTCCCAAGTGGTTTGGAAACAGGTGTGTAACACTGTTCAGTTACGCACAAGTAAAACTAGGAACATTCTTCAGGAGTCCAGGTCTAGGTCAAAGATGGAAGCATCTGTGTTACCCAGACTCAGGGCTGAGAATGGGGTGTCTCCCAGTGAAATTAACAATAGCACCTAATGGAAGAGATGTTGGCCTAAGTGGCAGAAAGCTGTTATTTAGGAACTTTCAACTCAAATGGTCAGACTTAAACTGCTCCTCTCCCTTCTTGGCCCTGAAGCCAAGGATGTGGGATTACTGGCCCAGAAGCTACTTTCTGAGCTCTAATGGGTTAAAGCACTGTGATTATAATGGTGCTTTTGGGGCTGAGCTGATCTATCACCTTTCAGCTGGAGCAGTCCAATAGTCTTGAAACAAGAGAGGAAGTCTGGGAGCTCAGAGTGTGGTAGTGAAGAGGCTTTTTGCCTTATCTTTGGGACAAGTTTAGGCCAGAGTAAGAAGGATGTTTTTCAACACGGGAAAAGGGGAACAGTCAGTCAGGTCACATTTTCTCTAGGATGTACTAACATTAGAGTTCCTGATTAGACTGAGGCACCTCATCTTAAATTCTACTAGCAGACCTGCAGTTTGGAACCTGATATTGTAGCAGAAAATATGGAGTTTTGCCTCCCTTAGGACGATTTGCAATGTGTTTATTTAAATTAGTTCCATATTATGCTAGAGATGCTGTTGATAAGATCTGCTGTCTATTATATTTTAAGTGTCTGTTAAGGGTGTTTGTATTTTAAGCTGCACTGGCTATGGTACTTCACCATACCATAGGAATAGAAAGTACCAAGTTCATCATGGTAATTCCTATTCGTGTGGGTCTAGTCACTTCACTGTTTCTAGATTCCATTCAGGCTAGGGAGTTTAACCTCTAGAGGTCTGCATACGTTTAGTTCTGGCTGTGTGGGTAAAGATTTCTCCTTGTTTAGCTGTTAGGACAGCTACATGTATGGACACTTAAGCTAAAAGGTGCTAGCTTTAAAGATTAGAAACCTGTTGACAGGATGGTTTCTACGATGGATGTGGGCTTCTCAATAAGCTTTTCATCGTCTCTCAGTCTGTTTCCTCCAAAGTATTTGCTGAAGGAGCATGCTGGAAAAAAAGAAAAGGAATTATTTTTAGGGATTTTATTTTCATTTTGGTCATCAGGCAAAGTGAGATTACCTTGCTTTTTTTCTGTATAATCTTCATGCAAGGAATGATTAATCCATTTCATGGTCCATTTCCATGAAGGAGAAAGTAGGAGATATCAATAAAGCACTCCAATGTTTTTTCCTGGCCTTTTGTGGATTACTGAGTACAAGGAATGGAAGTTCAATTTAGGGAAAAGAGCATAGTAAAAATACATTCCTTTGGAGGCACACAATATGTGTTCTATACTCGGGTGATTTTTGTCATTTCCTGTAGATATAGGAAGGAATCTTTCAATTAGAGAGCACTTGTCTTTTCTTTATGCTTGGGACCCAGAACATTACTTTGGAAGTTAGGCTTATTTATTTGTTTGTTTGCTTGTTTGTGGGGATTTGGTGTTGCTTTTTTGGGGTTTTGTTTTTTTGGGTTTTTTTTTATAAGAGGTAAAGGGAAATGAAGACAAGACAGGTTTTGGCAAGAAGTTTCAGTTAACAGAAAATGGATGTTTTCCCAAAATGTTTCTGTCTAGCTCCATGCTAGAATCTTAGAACATCTTAATTCTGTTTATTACTGAATTACGTTGCCTTTGGACAAGAATCATTATATTTCAGAAGGTGCATAGGTGCAGAATGGAAATGTAACTCTTATATGTCCTTCCTGTTGGAGAGGAGATTCACTAAGATGCACAAGGAATTAAAAACTCTGGGTTTGCTCTGGCATGTATGTTTTAAAGCTCATATATATATTCTAAAAATATTTATAAATACTGTTTAATACTAAATTTCTGGGTGTTGATACTAAAAGGGCTTACATTTTAATGATAGAGTTACTGTCTACCTGATAATTAATGGGAATAGTTCTTTATAATCCTTCCCTTGCTGATGTCAGTAACTTTCATATTTTCCTGGTTGTACTGGTGGCTACACATTGGTTATGAACATAAGGGAATAAGTTTAAGGAATATGTTGCAAGTAACCATATTGTTAGTTCTGGTTTCATTTCTCATTGTCTAAAAGCAACTCAGATTACTTTTGGACTGTAGTGGTGTGTGTTTCAGTTTTCCTTATGTTATGTATTTGTAAATGGTTCATTCTATGTACCCCCCTGAGTTTGTTCCTTTATGTTTTACCCCAAGTTACAGTTTTATGTCAGTCGTGTTATATAACCCCTGGGTCCTGTCTGTCACATCAAGGCCTCACCCTGGGCCTAGAAAGTTCCAGTGAGGTTGTCGTGTGATTGGGCAGGATCCCAGCTGTTTCCTCCTTTACTTCCCCTATTGGTTCCTTTGTATGTCACTCAGCTGCAGAGCCACTCCCTAATGGTTTCCTATTGGTGTCATGCTTAACCCTTCCCCTGTCTCCTTCCCTGTACGTAAGTTGTTGCACTGGGGCAGCCTGTGCTCTGTCAAGGCAGACTCCCTGGAGGTGAGGTTGCTCCTTGTGGGGCGCCAATAAACTTCGGTGGTTGGCCCCTTGCTATAGTCCTCTCTTTATTTTCTCGCCGTGTTCATGCTGGTGCAGGACAAAGTAGCCACAGGATTGGGAAGGTGTGTCCGCACACCGGAACGTACCGTACTTCTCATTGGTGGCAGGGCTGGCTGAGGTAGGTGGAGTTGGACTCCGACTCCGCGATATTGGACTTTTCATAGACTTCTGACAAGGTTAGCATGAGTCTTTGATGTCATAAATTGCAGGCTACTAAGCTTGACCAATGAATGTGAAGGGGAAGGTCATAGAGCTTAGGTGGTTCCTGTGTCAGCAGCTTCTCAGTAGTAGGAAGATTTCTGCTCTCAAGTTTGTTACTTCAGCTACCAGATTATGCTCCCTCCAAAAGCGGGTGAGAAGGTTGGTTCCTTAAAGGGTGAAATAATTTTTCCTGCTATTAGTGACCATTTTGTTTTACTGGTGTTTATTACAGAAAGTTTGATTAAATTGCATGCATCTGGTCTTGGGAGAAACAGCATATTCTTTAGTTAATAGCATGTAGGCTTTTATCAAACTGAGACAGAAACTTAAAATACAGTAATTTCTGCTAGTTTCAATTCTATTTTTAGGCTCAACAAACCATACGTTAAACCTCTACCAGTAGGGAGGGGAATTTAATTTGTCTTTGCCTTTTTTAGAAAGAAGCTGAATAAAAAGTTTCACCAGGATCAGAGCAGGCTGTAGAACAAGAAAAACGTCATGAATTCCAAGACCAGTCCTGTATTACTATTTGTAATTTGACTTGAATAGATTGTGTCAAATCTGTGTTCCTGGGAATCACATCAGTAATAGATACTTCACCTGCTGTACTTCTCTCTTAAAGCTTAAGATATAATCCAAATAATCTTGATTCCAGGGCCAGAATTCACCCTGTGATGCTGACATATGGAAAAGGAGCAGAAGGTTCACCTGTAAATTACTTGATTTAATCGTCTCTCTAAATCACTGGTCACTGATGTCCTGAAGGTTTAAACAGGTCAGTTGCCCATATCTTTCAGGATTTTTGGTCATATTTTTATTGGGATTCTTTTAATTTTTCCCCGTTAGTTCAGCATCTGCTCTCCATGCTTTTCTTACATTTAAACCACGTCGATAGCCTGGAAATGTGTTGTTTTTATTTAGCACATTCTCTTCAAAGGGTTGTTTACCTCAAGTTTCATTCATGCTGATTTTCTTCTAATTTGTTTTCAGATGCCAGCAGACAAGTACACGATTTTATAGCGGTCTTTTCTTTTTATTTGGTCTGTCTAGAAAATGTAATGACTGAACATCTTGAACAAGGAATTTCTGTCCAGAATATATTTCACGTGAAGGGCGTATATTTGTATCCTTAGAATCATCTAGCTGAAATCTTGGCACTGAAGAAACTAGAGGTTTGCCGAGAAGATGATTGGTAGAAATGTTGCAGAGTTGCTAGCTGCATATTAATAGAATTCCAGATAGTGAAGCAGTGAACATTTATGGAGTTTAGTACAATGTTGCTGATACACTGTGTATCAGTGGCGTTTCTATCTCTAAGTGTTGCGGTGTGTGGTATTACCCTCGGCACGACCAGCCCCAACACCACAGCAGTTCTTGGGGTTCGGCAACCGAGAAGCATCAGCAAGACGATGGCAAGAGGAGAAAGGAGGGACACTCCAGAGGCTTAGAGCAAAACCGGGTTTATTTGGATCAGCACAGATCCCTTGCCTCGTGTCCAGTGCCTCAAGAGTGACCCCGAGCATGAGGAGAGAGAGGGTTTTGTTACAGTAGGTGGGGTCTCAGGGAGGATAGGAACAGAGCCAATGGGGTACAACAGAGAGTGGCTGTTAACATAACATACAGTAAAATACACCAATGACCTGGGGGTAGGAGGGGAAAGGTTCCAACCCAGCCAGTCACCAAAGGTCCCTCTTAGAAGCTTCTGGACTTGGGGGCAGGTCTTGGGGTGACTGGCGGGGGGGGAAGTCTCTTGACACCTGATGAACAGGCAGCCAAGGCGGGAAAAGCAAACCAATCAGGGAGGACCTTAGGGTTAAAAAGAACTGGGGTAAAAAAAGCTGAACAAGGGTGCAAAGAAAAACCATTTTGTGCAGCCCTAGACTTACAGCAAACTTACTGTACAGAACACACTGCCACATGTAAATATGCTGTCCAGAGTCTTTCTAGCATTTGATGCTGTTTTCTTACTGTATTTTAATACTTCTCTTTGGATTAAAAAGATGACTTACGTTTTGAAAATCCCTGTTAGGAAACACTGTCCCAGACTAGTCATCACTCCCCTATTCTTTTGTCTAGTTTGTAATTTTCACAGACTCATTCCAAAATTCTGCTAATGTCAATAAGAACAGTGACATTCGTTATATCACTTAACAGGGTTGGTACTCTTAGGTTGATGCTTTCCTCTTTCATGCTGCTCTAAAGGCCCCTTTTGTGATTTATATTTGCTGTGCATAGACTGCCAACTCACAGCTAAAGGGCTTTGATGAGTTCCTTTCTCAGATAGCCATGCACTGGACTATAATGGCTTCATTTTCCACAGGTCATTTCATTACTTAAATGCCCTTTCTTGAAACGTATCCAATAGACCAGAACATACCAAATTCTCTGCAAAGCCTGTCTTTCCAACAGACCATTAAAAAAAATGCTTTTCTCCTCTCACTAACCTGCCAGTATTTGGATGAAGCATTTAGTACCTTAAGTGAAGCTCTTAGAAGGGATCTCATCAGAGGCAGTATCTCAGGCTTTCCTGAAATACTTGCTCTTTTGGTTCCGAATTCTATTCAGAGTACATGTATTGGGGTTCCCAATACCTCTGAGGGTCCAGCCTGTAAGAGCCTGAACGAGAGATACGGAACTTCAGGTGGCTCTTTAAAGGTGCTGTTTATTTCATATGTTGAAGTCACAGCAGTCAGGGGTCATGGGTAAGAGAGCCAAGCCTATAGCTGTCAACATCAGCTTATAGACAAAACCTGAAGCCAATTTAGTTCTGATTACAGTGCATTATTTAGTTTTCTTTACTGGGCATCTCAATACATAAAAACTAATCAGCATCATACACAGTACCTTTACATTTACCTACAACCTATCACAACTACTATTATTACCATATTGTGGTTAGTACTATCCAATAACATCCGAGTTAGTATGCTATATTTTAAGCTTAAAGTTGTTTTTCTGTTTTCTTGCCGTGGAAAATTCTTAGATCTTTTTTCTACTTGGTAAAAACATGGGTTTCATTTGCCTAGGTTTTTCTCTTTACTTGGTGAAAGCATGGGTTTTTTTTGTAGATGACTTATCCTTTACTCTTCACCATAGAAGTTTTTTTCCAACTCTTAACCTTTGTTCAGTAACAATTAACTCAGCAATCCCTAACTTAAACATTTCTTATTCTTTTATATCAAAACTTGCTTTCCTTTCTGATGAACTTTCTGCTAAGCATTCATATCTGTAAAACTTCCCTGTTAAATTTTCATCTTCTCTAACACCAGCCCTTGCAGAGAAATGGCTTAAATCAATTAGCGAGACGGCATGATCGGATATGTCTTGAAAAATCAAGAGATTTTAATAAGGAAAGAAAATAATACAAACACAAAGAGTAAAGCCAAGCACAGTATAGGGACAGGTCCCATACACTTGCTACAACACCCTAAAAATGTGTGGAGCACCTTTTTTTCCTCTCTTTTCTACACAACGATTGAGAATGGCTCTATTGGCAAACTGCCAATAGAAAGAGGTACAGGCTTTGACGAACATAGACAAAGTCCAGCAGGTGCTTCTCTCTTGGCACTGAACCAATTACTGTCAGGACCGCAAAGAGGTTTCTGGGTCTTTTACCTCACAAGAAATGCAAGGGGTGAGTCTTAAACTTTTCCCTATATGGAAACCCTTGTTGGGGGTGTGGGGTGCATGCCTACGTGTATGTAATATGTTTTTCATTGAAGCCACTCAACAATGCCTCTTTTCTATAAAACATGACTGAAATATGCCTCATAAGGATGGATGATCACTAAAGGTTATACCATTGATTATAATAATGTCAGGTGGCTCCCTCCTGCCGTTACATTTGAAAATGAGTTGATTTTCCAAAGCTAGATATTCAAGGCCTTTGAACACAAAAGGAGATCTTTGTCTTTTGCAAGAATTACCCCTAAGAGGATCTGTGTTAATTTTCATTTCTAAGGTGTTAGCCTTGTTGCTGGTTTCACTGCTGCTTAAGAATTGAAAAAAGCAGATTGTACTCTCTTCTTGTGCTTTCATTCGCCCCTCTCTGCTTTGGGTGCCCTAATTAATTTGCCAATGTGACTCATTTGGTATCATCTAATAGCGCCAATTCTACATAATTCCACATACTTAAAAATGCCAGTTGCCAAGCAGCCTAACCATTGAAGGGGCAAAGAACTGTATGGCCGGGCAATTTCAGGTGCTGAAACAGAAAGTGGTTGGGGTCATGCCATATTAAAGTGAGACAGAAAATTAGTTGATATAGGACATTCAGCTGAGCATCTCTGAGAATAGCAGCTTGTTAGCAATGACAGAGCAATCTTTCTAGCTGTAGTAAAGAGAAACAGGCCACCATCAATGGTTAAGCTGTTTGGCATAAGAAAACAGCGAGGAATGGGCCACCTAAGATTTGAGCTGGATAAATCATACTCTTATAGTGATGATTTTGCACTTGTTCTTTCTTGTCTGTGCCTTTAATTGTCACAGAAAATAGTGGGCTTTTACATTTCTTTTTGTTGGTTTTGGGGTTGTTTTGGTTTTGGTTTTTTTGTTGTTGCTGTTTTTTCTGCCTCCTTCTTTCCATATGCAATTAACAATTTTACCTCTCTTTCCTGGCTTCTCCTTCTTTACTTATAGAAAGTTGTATGAGGTCATTTGAGCTTGTCATAGCTTTCTCATATTGGGGGGATAAGTATAAAGTACATCTAAAGGGATAGAACAAACGTACAAAAACAGAGGTTTGTACAATCTGCTGTGAGAACAAGTCGTCTTTGATCTGTGGTATGCTGTATTGTTACAACTTTTAGTCCACTAATTACTATTGTAACTGTTTGGCTTCTAGTACATAGTCTTTGAAATCAAGTCCAATGTTTCAGCTATTTTTTTTAAATTTATAGCAAAGGCTTCACATCCTAAGGAGTATTACACAGCAAGAGCGTTCACTGTAGTTATGCTGTCCTTATCCAAAGTGTCATTAATTCTGGTACAGTTTGTGATGGTAATATGTCTAGAAATAAAAGGGTTTAGGTTTGGGGTTCTCTTTTATTGCTTTTAAATATAGCTATTATTTTAAATATTTAAGATCTGGGGGCTTTCCCTTGCAAAATACCTCTCTCTGAAATGTTACTCAGGGCTGAAATATAACAGTTCACCCTGTAAAATGTGTTGCTGATACTGTGCCGTAACTGCAGCTTAGCATCTGGTGATCATACCATGGTTTAAATAACATTCCTTCTGCAATGATGGAAACTCTGTGACTGTCTAGACAGACATATGGAACAAAGGTTATGATGGCTTAGCTCAAGTCCTAAAGTTAATGTGTATCCCAACAAGGTGAATTAACCACCTTCATTTCTGTATGCTGGAGTCCAAACAAAGTGTCAGTGTACTTTTGTCATTGCTGTGCAGCTGTCATTGCTTAGCTCCTGAATGTGAGATTCCCTCATGACTGATGAAAGTTGTCTAGTTAGGAGTAGATCAAAGACATGGTCATGCTCTAGAAGGAGAGTGAATTAGATGAGAAGATTTTTGCAGTCCTAGTCATCTCTACCGCTAGTGATTTCTATATGAAAATTGTGGGAAATTTTCTGAAGGTAGTCAAGAAGTTGGCAATATAAATAACTTAGAACTAAACACTTGCTGCAGTGCTACCATTGTAGCCATGGAAAGGACTTAAAAAGGGCAAAGAAAGCAGTTGGAAGTAAAAGAAAATGAGCCATTATTCCATTCTTCAAATATATCATTCTTTAAGTCATTGTTTCCATGCACTTTTACAGCTTAAGTGGGTATCCCTGAGAAGGAATCTGAGACAGGATAAGCTCTTTAATGTAGTAGATGTGATAAACACAGCCCAAGTTGCATTTTTACATAAAATATTAGTCATGCTTCAGCTAAGCTTTACTTAAGTTACATAGCTCATACTTGCTTAGAATTTTACTGTCATGATTGTAATTTAAATTTTTCAAAGAAAGCAATGAATAGCAATGTTTATATGAAATTAGCGATTTATCTCCTGTATTTGTGTGAAGCAAGTTAAGCCTCTTGCAGTCAACAGTGAGACATGAATTTCAAAGGAATCAAAGATTTTTAGCAAATTGAAGGTTTTAGCTAGAGATAAGCTTTGCCAGAATTAGTTAAAGTAGATAGATAGATAAGCTGTGCTGGAAATAATTAAAAGTTAATGGTTAATTGAAAGGAACCGGATCTAGAACAACAATCCCAGATCTAAATAACTAATTGCTTGTAATTTTTGTGTTTGTTTAGCTGTGTTTATAATGAGAAACTGAAGAAACTGATAAATAGATCAAAGAACACAGACAATAGTAAATCTTCTAGCATTCAGAAACTCATCGAACCATGTCTTGATTTGGGAAGACAGGTATCTGCCAGGGAAAAATGGAGTTTTCCTTGGAATGGAGAATGTAAACCCTCTCTCTCTTGCCTATTGTAATTTTGCAATTAAGGGCTTTCAGGCAAAGATTTGGGAATAGGAATAAGAGTTCTTTACTTGCAATATTAAGATTACAAATGTAGTGGTACGAAAAAACACCAAAAAAACCCCACCCAAACAAACAAACAAACAAACAAACAAACAAAAGTGAAATCAGATANATCCTAGAAACCCTGACAGGATCAGAAATATGACCTGACACCCTGTTGGCCAGGGTGTTGGAAGCAGTCTGAAGTAAGTCCTCCTGGAGTGCCAGATGTGGTTCTGTTGGAGTAGAAATGATCCTGTAGAATAGGGTCCAGTGATGTCAAGATGGGTCCAGTCTTCCTCTGAGAATCCAGTGGAAAACTAGGATACCTGGTGTTCTTGGGTCTTAGTTTTCATCTAGGTAGGAATGGTTGGCTCCCCCCACTGGGTGGAGCATCTCACAATGGGATGGTGTCATATTTTCAGTCATGTGGTGAGCCTTAATGGCCCATTAATAGAAGTTATCCCCCCAGTTTGTTGAAGAGATAAGGAATGCTGCCCCACCTTTTTTTAACAGCTGGCCCATTATCAGAAGCCACCTGCTTCCTCCCTCTTGGAGTTACGAGGAATGGGTTATAAAAGAGATAAAGAAAACATCTCCCTAACCAGTTTCAACAGATGGAAAAATGGCACTTCCTCGGTCCTCCCACACCTGAAACAGACGTTGCCACCAGGTCCAAAGGCCAATTCGGTGGCCAAGCAGCAAAGGACACAATCGAAATGTCCGCAGCTGTGTCTAGGAGTCCGCGAAGCTGAATTTTTGATGGCGTTGCACCAGGAACAGACAGGGTGCACATCCTTTCGGGACGGTTCTTGCCCAGAGCAACAGTCCAGAAGACCTGAGGCAGCCCGGTGGATCCGAAGCCGCCATCTCCTCTCTCCCAAGACTCTGCCCTGCGAACAGAGGACTTAAAAGGCACAAGTTGAGCAATTCTTGTCTTTTCTGGGATAGTAAGGGGGGGAGTGGACGTGGAATGAACACTTTCTGGTTACATAACTCAAGACAAACAGTCACGAAAACAGGAAACTGGAGTCCTACCAGCTCTCATTTGTCTTGATATCCAAAAGGCTGAAGGTTTAGAATGAGGAAGACTCTCTTTGCTTCATCTTTTTACAACCCCTCCCCATAAAAAAGACAACTGACCCATTTTAAAGAATGAATTATCCATGCTTAATAGCATTTTAACTAATTATAATATGAAGGGGAGATTGGGAGGTGCTGGTGCTATGAACATGTATTAGTATTTTGGGTATTCAACACTTTTGTAAATAAATAGATTCTGTAATCACCTGTAACTTTGCAGTGCATATTAGGGAGAGATTCCACACAACTGCCTGGCATCGCTTTAAACATACACTTTCTAAACTGTTAGACAGTCTTTTGTCCGTCACAGTTGGGTATCAATATTAGATCAATATCAGTATTTTAATAAGTCAACAGTGTTTCTTAACCTTTTATGTTGTATTCCCCTTCTGTATTGTGCTTAAGGGTTATTGATCTACTTCCAAATAGGCATATGGAAATAGAAAGGATACTTTGTCTTTTTGAAAGCCCATGTAATTTGGCCTACATACAGGAAATAATTGATTAATTTTAAGTCCCCAGCTAGCATATTTTTCCCATATTCTAACATTAGGAACTAGTAAAAAAAGCACTCTAAAATACTTTACTTTTTAAAGCATACAATATACTTGCCTTCCTTGCACTTGGCAACTATACAATGAATGATATGTCTGCTGTATTTTAATGAACGCCATATTTAGCCAAGTAATTCAAAACATATAAAAAAGTAGTCCCTTCAATTTAAAAATAGTTTTAAATTGATTTTTGAGTATACAAAGCATGTGCTTACCGTATGCATTGCATGCAGATTTAATCATCATGAAAGCAAACCCAATTTTTATGTTTGGATAGAACAGTTTTCCACAGTTTTCCACAGTTGTTCTTGGCTCACTTTTATATTTACATGACTTTTAAGACACTCTAAAGTACTTCTAAGATACTACAGTAAGCAGAAAAGGATGAGAGGTTGTGCCTGATTTCTGAGTTCCTTTGGTTTTTCTTTTTTTAATTTCCTCTTGTTCTTTATCATGTCACTTTTCAAGATACTGTGGGCTTTAAATTTATATTTGCATTTTACTAAACTATTTTTTGTCTGTAATTCCTGTAAATTTTTGTAAAAACCCTGTAAATATGCATATTCTTCTGATTTTCTAGCTAAACATAAAATCTTCCTGTTGCTCTAAAATGTTTTAATTTGATTTGCATTTTTATTACCATTCAAATTAAAAGAGAGCAGTCTCTATATTGCTGGCTTTGTGTTGCCTTCTCCTCTTAGGACTCTCATTGTCTTTCCTACCCCTGCCTTGCCTTGTCTTTGCCACCCTACTACCACATATCCTTACCATTCCTGACCATCCATTTCCTTACCCTGCTGAGCCTTTCATCCTACCATTGCCCATCCCACACCTCTATTGCCTTGCTCACTCATTCCCCATCCTTCACTTCCCTGTCCCAGTTTTTCTCACCTTGCCTTGCCTTCTCCTTCACTTGCCTACCTATGACTTGGCTTTCCTTACAAAGCCAACCCTAGACTTGCCATGACCTCTTACCACTCCCTTGCACTTAATTGCCTTGCCTGCCCTTCTGCTTTGACTTGCTTACAACTGTTGTCCTTGGCCTTGCTTAGCTTTGTCTGCCCCTCCTTTGCCTTGCCTTGCCTTTTCCACCTGAACCTTGCATTTCCTTACTTACACCTCCATGTCCTTCCCTTCCCCTTCCTACCATTCCACTGCTTTGCATTGCCATAGCCAGTCATATCTCACCTTGACTTTCCTACCCCTTTTTTCCTGTCTTTGCCTTGCCTTGCTTTCTTCTCCTATGACTCTCATTGCCTTGCCTACCCTTACCTTGCTCTGTTTTAGTTTCTCTGATTGGTAGACTGTACCTTGCACCAGAAACACTGAAGAGAAGTGCCTTTGTCCCAAAGAATGGAATTGATGTTCCCTTGCAAGAGCTCACCACCAACATTTAGATACCACTAGCAATAAAGATCACACAGATAGATAGACCCCCACATGAAAGGTGGTGGGACAGAAAGTCCTCCTGATATCAGCTCCCTGGGCACCCTATAACCTCCACCTGAAACACTGGCATTGCATGCTTTCCATCCCATGGAAAAGAACTTCCTGAATTTTTCAAAGGCCTGCCGAAAATTAGGTTTTGACTTACAACAATGCATATATTCAAGGATTGCTCTTACTCATGAGAGAGAAGAACAGAAGTAACTTGCTGGCATTTACTTCCCATGGGCAGCTTACAACCTACAATTTAGACACTGAGACTCCATGCTTTCCTTTCCAGGAAAAAAGCCTTTCTCACACTTCTGCAGGCAAGCCGCGAAATGAGAATACAACCTCCAATGATAAATACATCTGAGGATTGCTCCCACACAACAGAGCACAGAAGAAAATTTATTGATGGTATTTACCTCCCATGGACAGCTTATTAACTCACCTGAAAGAGAGTGGGTACATCCTTTCCTTCTTGAGGAAAAGCTCTGTCAACAGGCTATCAATGAAATGAGGATAGACTTGGAAGGATTGCTCCTACCTAAGAGAGGGCAGGACAGAAGTGATTCTTCAGCATTTACTTACAATGGACATTCTATAACATGGACCTAAAATACTGTGGCAACATGCTTTTTTCCCCTGGAAAAGCACTTTTTTACACTCTCAAAAGGCCAGCACCAAAATGAGGATACCACCTCCAATAATGAATGTGTCCAAAGATTTTTCTCACACAAAAGGGGGCAGAACAGAAGTGACTTGCTAGCATTTACTGCCTGCTGGAAGGCTACAACATACATGTGAAACACTGGGGCTATATGCTTTTCTTCCCATTGAAACCAAGCACCAACATTTAGATACTGCTGTCAAGAATGAGTGTGTCTGAGCAGAGTTCTAACAAAAAAAGTGGTAGGACAAAAATGTCTTGCTGATCTTTACCTCCCAGGGCAGTTAAAGATGTAATCTTTGCAATCTGTACCTGAACCACTGCGGCTACAGGTTTTCATTCTAGTGGAAAAGCACTCATGCTGCATATAGCTGAGAAGGAAATTGCACATCACCATAAGGAGGGTGCAGTTTACATGTTGCAAGGGAAAGGTGTGTGCCACTTCATGTTCAAATGCATGTTTGAAAATAAAAGAGTAATGTCAGTGAAATCTTTCTGGCCTGGAACATTTTGTTTGAGAGTAGTGACAAGACTTTTTCCACGTTGGGTCTGCACATTTTGTGGTTTAGAAAGAACCATACTTTAACTTCTTTTGCAAGTGCACATCGCCATCTAGCGGAGCTATGGAAAGCCGGCATTGGGAAGGTAAAAGCCAACAATCCAACTCCCGGCACCTTTAGTGTGGGATCAGTAAATGGAGTGGTTCCTTTTCGGATTCTACGTAGGTGAGAGTGAAAAAAAGTGAAGGTGTATAAACCTGAGAAAAATGTGAATTACACCATGTTATGTGAGCACTTTAGGGACTGGGAAGGGAAGGTGATGCCTACACGTGTAATTTTGTTCCAGGATCTTGTTTTTGGGAGCACTTGCTGGATGGTTTAAATTTTAAATATAATTTCTACAAGATAGAAAGAATGTGCTGCTGAGAAGAAAAGCGCATAACACCGATGCATGTGGTGCAGTTCAAGAGGAGTGAGGGAAAGGTGAAGCCAGCAACAGCTTTCTCCTCTTGCCGATTTTGTGTACAAGGTTTTTGTGCGATATTTTTGATTTTGTAGTTAGCGTCTTCAAATGTGAAATAAGTTTATATTACATACGACTGGAGAGGAATTCATATTGCCCCTTGATTGTTGTGCAAATGAAGTGTTTCAAATGGGCAGTGAAGAGCTTATACAAATTCCTTCTCAGTTCAGTAACTGCTGCTGCCATTTAAAAAGTCCTAGAACAAAAAAGACAATGCTGGGCATCTCTTTTCCCCTATAGTCATAAACTGCACAACACATATTGTTGCTATGCTTTTTACTTTCAGCTGTATGTACTCTTATATTTTTTCCCTCTCACTGAGCCCAGCTCTGTAATTTTAATCTGGCCACAAAAAGTGACAGGGACAAAACAGTTTTTGGGTTTAATATACACATCAAAGAATATCAACAATAGCATACTCCCAGGGCTTTGAGCTTTCCTATCCTAGCATATGTACTACCACGTTCTTTCTAAGTTTTAGAACAAACGGCTCTGCCCGCTTTCCTGTAAACTGCACTACACACATAGCGGTGCTGTGTTTTTTGTTTCCAGTTTTATATAATTTTACATTTTTTCCCTTTTACAGAGTCCAGCTACAAAATTGAAAACATCTGGCAAAAAGCTTGGTCACAAAAAGAGACCAGAAAAATTTTGCTGGCTCCTCTTTTAACTTGCATCCTCTGAATTGTAAGACATGTTTTGGAGCTATGCAGTTTCCTACTGGACTGCATGTACTGTTGTAGAGCTCAACTTCAAAACTTAACAGATTTCATAAACTGTTATCATACTAAATGTCTTAGAACAAAAAACCATAATTTTTCACTTTCTTCTTACAGCTTATAAACTGCTCCACACACAGTTCTATGTGTTTTCTTCCTCATCCCTAAATAATGTACATTTTCAGTCTTGCAGAGACTAGTTACAAAATTAAAAACAAAACCATCCATCAGCTAGTCGCACAGAAAAAGCTCCAGAAGAAAGAGAGAGTGCTGGATTGAAACTTTCTTTTTCAACCTATAAACTGCACTGCCAACAATAAGACTATCCTCTTTTCTTCCAAGATATATAGGATCTTGTTCCTTCAGTCTTGCAGAGCCAGGATCCAAAACCACACACCTCCACTTGCTGCTCCCAAACAAAAGTGCTAGGAGAAAAAGTTGGCTTTTACCCTGCCTCTGTCGCTGTTCAACAGTTCCACTAGATGGTAGTGTTTATTTGAAAAAAAAGTAAATGGACAATGGCTAACTAAGCAACTTGTAAAGCAGATCCAAAACTGAAAAGGTCATTACTCAAACACAGTATGTCAGGACAGAAGATGCTTGGTTTCAATTTCTGGATTCAACAAACGAAATTTATAGCTGAGTTCACCCATTGAATACAAGCCAGGGGTTGCTTCCACAAAAAAGGTGCCAGGTTAGAAAGCTGTAGCAGGCCTTTACCTACCACTGACAGCCAGAAGACAACCAGAAACACTACTGGATACTTCCCCTCCCATGGAAAATCACTTTCAAACACTTTCAAGAGCCACCATCACACCATCAAAATTTGAATAATATATCCAATAATGAATATGTCCAAGGATTGCTCCAGCACAATATATTCAGGACAGAAAGATCTTGATGCCCTTTGCCTCTCATGGGCAGCTGCAGTAGACTAGTTGTTTCCCTTCCTAAGGAAAGGGACATCCAGTTTTGATGTTTGGTGTACAGCTAACATTGAATATTTCCACTGAATTGCTCCCACTTAAAAAGTCTCTGGACATAAATGATCTTGCTGGCCTTCACTTCTGATGAGAGTATTTTATCATCTACACCTGTGTTGAGGAATACACAGAGAGACACAACAGGAGCCCTGTACTACCCTATATTTGCATATATAGGTCTCAGGGGAAAGAGTTGAATTTGTGCACAGGTGGACTGCAAAGGTGTAAAAACCAAGGGGTTCCTCTGCTTGGGATCCCTCATCAGAGGCACCCAGCTCAAGCTGTTTCTGTGTTTCTCTGGCATGACTAAGTTTCTTAATGGAACAGTTTGATACTGTATTATGGAAAATCTAGTGTTAAACAGATAAGGAGACCTGGACTGTCTGTGTAAGAGTGGGAGGGGGTGTAGGGAGTCAACCAAGGTACCCACAAGGTTCACTGGCATTTCCCACTACTAACATTCTCTTCTTCAGTCCCACCAGTTAAAGCATCTCTAGTGGGATTGTGACTGCAAGAGTATTCCTGAATAGTTTGAAAAGGAAGCTCCCTAATACAGAAATGCAGAAAATGTGAGAAAACACTGAAATTCTTGAGGTACTAGCTCGCCTGTGCACTTTCAAAAGTATTTCAATCATAGCTAAATTTGATAGCTCTTATATGAATCTAAATTCACAAGTTTGTATTTGTAAGAGATCAGAAGAAAGGCTGAGTGGCTCAAAACAACAAGGTAGGAAAACGGTGGGGGAAAAGGGTGAGCTCTGCTAGGTGGGACAGTTCGCTCACCTCCTTCTCCCACTCCTGCCCTGGATCTTTGAGCTTTCTTGCACCTGGCTGCATAGAGATTGTTCATTTGAGAAGTCACCAGCAGGTGAGTACTGTAATGGGTGTAGTTGAATACATGGGTGTTGCCCTGTTTTCCGCCTTTCTGCCTCTGTGCAGAAGTTTCTCGCGTAGCCTTCTTCATGTAAACAAAGTTTATTCTTGGAATGTTTGCATTCTTCTCCTCTGAGAGAAGAACTGATTGATAGTCATATCCACCACACAGGTTGAGAGGTGGTGACCTCTCTAGCCAATCTCTGGACCTCTGTACAAATGTATAAAAGTAGAAACCGTAAATAAAGTGAAGAGTTTAATCCCCTCACTGCTGCTGTGTCTGCCTGCTCTCTCTCTGTCCCTAAAGTGAGACACACCCAGCCTCAGCTAGCGACACATGGGACCTTTGTAAGCCCCAAAATGTTGCCAGAATTTTTGGCACTGTGTAATGCCCAAGGTGCAAGACTTTGGAGCCGAAATTAGCATTTACCTGCCTGGAAGAGGGCCCTAGGGGTCTGAAACTGATAAGGAGCAGCAAGCTGTGTGTCCTGTAGCTCAGTCTCCAGCCTTGGATTTAAAGCTGTTGACACAATGCTGGACCCTCTCCCTCACCCTTACATTCTTCTTCTCAAAATGTATTTTAAGCCTGATGGAAAAAAATCAAAACATCAAAGATTCAAAACCTTGCCAAGTGTCTGATTCTATCTGGATATTCCAAAGTTGCCAAGTACCTTATCCTGTCTGGATGTTCCAAAGTCTGTGAGCAAAAGTTCTTTATATTAAAAACTCTGAGAACTTTTATTTTTTCTCTCTCACACCACCTACAGTATATCCAACTACCTTCTCCTAAATCCACTGACGTCTTTCCTGAGGGAATTTCGGCAAGATTAAAATCTTGTCAAAATTAAGTCAGGATTTAAAATATTGAAACCATTAAAGATGACCTTGAACTCTTTTTTACCCATGCTGGAGCTGCCTAGATTTAACCCACACCTGTGGAAGAGAAATAACACTGATCGTGTAGTGGACAGAATAGGGTTTTTTAATGTGAGAGAAAAAACATGAATATAAATGCATAGAGAATAGTTGTCTATAATCACAACTTAATCACCATTGTAATTGTTTGAAATTAGAAAATCCTGCCTAAAAGTTTACTTAGAATCATAACTTTTCTTTGGATATCAGCAAGCTAATATTCTTGGAGATATGAAAGTAGATGTTTGCCCATTATTTTAGTCAAACAATGATATGTTTCATGGAATTATTGCATGGAATATGTGTAGAATAATTAATGTAGTTATTGAATAATACACATTTGATTAACTAACCAGTCATTCCTCTTTAATAAGCTCCTGTTCTTGGGGATACAGTCATACTGTTTTGTAAACATTCATTTACTGAAAGATATCACAGTGCAGACTGCAAGGGAAATTAAGTATGAAAGAAAGGGATAAAGAAAGGCAGAATTTTTGCCCCTCAATAGCTTTTTCAAGTTCAAGGACTACAAGAAAAAAAAATGTAAAAAAGGGAATTGTAGAATTGATATTTTGTTAGATTTTGGGGCTTGTGAAAATGGGGATAGTGAGAAAATCCTTGAAATTCTACTCCTGATTCTGATATTTACTTTTGCATGGAGAGAGCACATTTCTTAGCCACATCAAGATTGTGTTGTATGTTAGTAACTGCAAGTAGGCTTTATGATTAAAAGAAACAAACCCTTTCTAGTGCATTGAAAAAACAGTTTCTTCTTTATGGGAGTATTTGATACCAGATCAGAACCACCTGTATGTACGGGGATGTCAAGCTTCTGGGGCGTCTTCACTGAAGACAATGGTAATGGGTAGTCATAAAAGCAAGTCATTTATTGCATGGCTAAATCAGTCCCATGAAGGCAAAGTTGTTACAATCCAAGCTGGTATGCAGAAAGCCTCTAACATAAAGTCTCTAAGTCCCAAGCAGAAGCAGCAGCCACCACAGCAGTGACAGCACCTGTAGTCCGTGTCCCATGAGCGTCTTTATCAGCAGCAGTCGCGGCAGCAGCAACAACAGCATCATTGGTGTTTTCGTGAGTCCTGTGTACGTGTTCTCAGAGTAGTGCATTTTTATTCTCTTTTTAGCCAGTTAGGTACTTAGATGAATTTCTTACAATAGTGTTGGACCTATCCTAGTCTAAAATAGATGTGCAACAATTTTAATAAATTCTTACACAAATTCTACACAGATGGCTTTGTCTGTTCTGTCTAGGAATTTCTAGCAAGGGTGCATTATTTTTGTTACAACTAGAGTTTAACTAACTTTGCAAAAGGCAATGCCACTGAACTTTAAACTAGATCTTAGGTCCTTTTCTTATTAACTAACTCAGTCTCTTACTTGCTAAAGTACTTTAAAAATTCTTTACTTATTTTAAAACTAACTTGAATTTCTACCTCATGTCTGTGTGGATTTATATATCTTTGTTTTCTTGAAGGTTCTAATTCTCATATTTCTGAGCACTCCTGGGTCTGTGTGGATTTGGCACATGGGGATTCATACTCCAACACAGGGAGAGCTGGTGGTTATAGACTGCTTTTCTTGTGTTTCTGGTTTTGAAAAATATATTTTTATATAACCCTGAAAAATTCTTATCAGGTGAATATTACTTCTGTTAAAAGTTTTTCTGGGTATACTTTTATAAGGTCTTAATGTACTTTGTGCCTTTTTGTACTTCTAAAAAAAAATTAATGGAATGTGTTTCTGAATAAAATAATACAGAATTGGTGTTTCTTATTGAGATTTCTGTAATGTCTAATATTAAATCCCACTGCTATTAACAAACTGCTTGAATATTTCTCTGCATGAGTGAAAAAGAAAGTACAGTTTGAAGAGTATAGATGTTACTTGCAGACAAAATAAAAGGGAGTAGCAGAGTCCTAGACCAAAAAAGATATTTTAAAGATTTAGGATTTTATAACTAATAAACCTTGTTTCTTTGCACTACAATGACAGGGTATGTGCTGGTTCAATATTGTTTGCGTGCATAAAAACACAATGGTAAGCTACACATACTGAAAATTTATTTTTGTTTAAATTATCTTTAGACAATATATTCATAAACCAGAAAGTCTAAAGATTGAACGCTTTCGAGTTTGGGGTTTTTTTGGACTGCATCTCATTAAATCTCCCTCTAGTAATTGAATTTTCCCAAATTATTTTCCTATCTCACTTGGAAAAGTTTGGTGACTGTGTGTGCCATCTGTTTACTTAATGGTTTTGGTTTTAATTCCACAGAGAGAATGATTATTGCTGTCTATTCTAAGATAAAAGCTTACTAATTTCTGGAAGTAATGTTGAGATCAAGAAATATTTTGCAGTAAATTTAAAGGTAATCAAAACTTGTTATCCGACAGTTAATTCAAAATTAAAACTTACTCTTTCCTCTCAGGAACGCTAAATTAGAAAATGAAAGCCATAAGACTATGCTTTAAAGATGAATTATTCAATATTGCTTGGAAAGATATTTGCAAAATATACTCAAGTTAATTCTTCATCACAATGTAGCCAAAATCACCTCACCTTTCTACCAGCTTAAAAATGATAGAGATTATGTAGTAAAATAATCACATTCCTACAGTGCCTACATTGATTCAGCTGACAGTGTTTCTGGATTACTTATAGAAGATAGACAGTGTTTTCTTTCCTACCTCTGTATATAATATGATTAACTGCTTCTGTTAGAATCTAAATTGTTAAGTCTTTAATTAATAAAATAGGGCCATCAAAAAGTGTTCTAAAGGAGAAATATTTTAAAAACTATCCTGATTTGTTACAGCATAATATCTTTATGGTCTCTTTTTTCGGTTTGGTATGAGAGGAATTGCTGATTTCTTATATGTAAATCAAATTAGCTTTATATACATTGAAGTTGTGTTCAATAAGATTTCTTACTTCTTGCTTGCAGAATAATAGTAATGTTTTTGAAAATACAGATGCTCACATGTGCCTTAGATTTTGTTCTAGAGTACCAATAGTGTCCCTTATTGTGGAATGAGGAAGTCTGCATTTTAAGTTGGTAATTGGTTATTTAGATAGTATATAAAAATTAAGAAAGGTTAATTAGACTTGGAGAATAAAGTAAATCAACATGATGGTTATATTTCTCTGTGAGAGAAGGAAATACCTTTTGTCCTGTACTTTTCTGAAAATTTCACTCTTTTGCTGAGTAACGAAGCATATAACAATTGAAGCCTTAGAGTGTAGTTGGGTGTTCAGGAAAATCCTGATCTAAATAGCCAACCAGTAAGTGCTGCTTTGTGTTATCTCTTATGAAGGAAGAAGCCTAGAAAAATTCTTGCATAACCTTTACAGCAAATGAAATCTTGTATATGGTGTGGGGAACTGTCCCAAATGAGTGTGCTTGAGATCACCCAAAAAATCATCAACAAGGGTATGAGCAAAAGTCAGATTTAGTATTAAATGACAAAGCAGAACAGATTAGTTGGCCAGATTCACTCCATTTACAAAGGACAACTAAGGCACGACAAGGGAAAGCAATCAACAACAAAAACCAAACAGAATCCAGGCAATCAAAACAGAAATTAGTTAAAAACTCCCTCAGACTCTGTGTGTGTGTGCATACGTGTGTGTGTGTGCGTGTGTGTGCAAAGACTGTAAACAAGGATGAAAAGGAACATGGCATAAAGCTTAACAACACTTAGACTTAACAGTACTTTAACTTAACTTATACCTTAATTTATAGCTTAACCTTAACAATCTCACAGAGAAATAACACTTAACAGCATTTAGCCTAAGTTATAACTTAACCTAACTTTCAGATTTGCTATAGTAAATGCACAAAGGGTATGTGCACAGACGGAAACAGTCAGTGCAAGATAAGTACCCATGGAAAAAATCTCCCTCAGAGGTCAGTGAAAATACTCACTTCAGATGCTTTTGCATCTCCTGATGGGTGAAGGATGAGGCCTTGAGGAGTGAGGGTATCAGACCAGGACACATCGTATTTTGGCAATCCTCCAGGTATAGAAAACCTTTGCTGGTTCTGAGAGGTGTCCCACTTGGACATTTCTGGTTGCAGGCCTGCTGCAGTCTAGGAGAGCTCAAAAGGCCCCATCTTGGACCGCTATTTATAGGTGGTAAGAGAGTGGGCTTTGGTCCTGGCTACAGTTTGGGTTGGCACTTTCTTTGAAAGTGTGAGAATAGGAATGTTATTCCATTCAGGCTACAGAAATAGTTTCCAAAGCTGGTCATGAGAAAAACTTGAGTCATGAGAGGCTTGTTAGGAGTTCCTGGGAGAAGACAGTGTTTTGATAAACTCAGAAAGAGCTGAGCCTAGGTGGTGTTTTCAAGAACAAGGCGTAACAAGCTTTTATCACATCACACTGCAGCCTGGAAAGGAGTGTGTGGGGGGAATACAACACTGCAGGAACCTACCCACACATTCTGCATAATGGCTGCTTAGGTTCACATGGAGTTACACAGGTTCTTCAGTGAGTATTAAGACAACTATTTCTATGCCCCCCTTACTTATATTCATTCACTTTTCTGTTTCTCTTTAAGTTCTTAGCAAGAACTCTGGGAAGGAGACTACTGGGCAAAGGGATTTTGTGTCAACTCTCTTTTCTCCTCTACAGAGTGTTGTCTAGAAAGTGTATCCGACCCATGATGTGGGGCATCATTATTGTTTTTGTGACTGTTGATAAGAATGATGGATACATAAACTAGGAACAAGGTTTGCTCAAGGAATACTCCAACGGAATATGATTAACAGCCTACAGATTTTGTTGCAGAGCATCTACTCAAAAAAGCTGTATCTTCCTATGTACACATACTCAGCAATGGGGAGGAAGTAAATATAAGATCTCTCACTTCTCATACAACAGTTATTCATAAGTCATTATATTTTTGAACACACCAACTCAGTAAGGCCTTCGCAGTGAGGACAAACTTGATTAAGGTAAACCAGAAAAAGAGCTGAGGCTTCAATGCACTCAGAGGTAAGAACTAGATCTGCTTGCATGGTCTCAGGAAGGAAGAAACAAGGTGGGCTAGAGAATTATTAAGACATGCCTTTATTGATGAGCTCCATGAATGTCTGTCTTATTCCTAAACATGGTTATGACAAGAGAGGATCAGCATGTCACATCCATTCACCATTAAGGCTGTAGTATTTTAGAGCAGTCATTGGGAATGGACAGAACTCTGTTGAAGCAAAGTAGTCGTGAATCTTGCCTCTTCCATTACATCAGTTTCTAAACACTGATGTGTTGGGCAAAAAGGAATGTGATATTAACACTTCTTGCTTGAAGTATAAACAGTCAGTTCCCTTGTAATAAATGAGCAAGCCCCACAAAAACACCCCAAAAAACAAAACTGAAAGCAAGATTCTACTTTTTCATGCAAGCTGGAAAAATAATTTTGACATTATGGGTTGTTTTGGTTTTTTTGAGGAAAAAGTCACAGTTACAATGACTGAACTCTACAAATTAAATTATAAATTAAATTAAATGAAATTGAATTCAATTAAGTAACTTGGTTTGGTATAATAAAAGCTGAATGGCTTAGAATATTTACAATTACTTATCTCTGAAAAACTGACAGTGGCAAATAAATGTTGAGTTACATTTAACAACACACAAATATTGAAATTTTGCAGAGACAGCCATATTATTTCAAAATATGGCAGATATTTAGAAGCATGATACAACTGAAGAATAAGAAAACAATGTACATAAGTGTCTAATGACCAGATTTATTAAGTGTAATTATTGTTTATAGAACAGCCTTATAATAGTAAAGTAGTTTAGACAGGATTTGGAGGAATAGTGTGTTCTGGTGCTTTTGGTTTGGTGAAATATCTGTATGTGTGCCTTTAAGTATGGAAGTAAAGTTATGAAAATGGCTTTTGTTTCCATGATACTTACAATATTTTTATATTCTATTTATATGAGGTATATTGATATCTATATTTGTAAAACTAATATTTTTTTATTGCCTAAAGTGACAAGTCTTGGATAGCGCAGGGAGGAAGAAACAGAACAATTGAAAATTACTTGACAAATAAAAAACAATTTAAACCAAGCTTTTGACATCAATTTGAGGAGAGGAAAGAGGGCGTAGAAAGAAAAGCAAATATGCCAAAGGAAATGGAGCTTCAGCTGCTCCCAGGCTAGATCAGCTGTGCAAGATGAAAGTGGATGAGTAGTGCTGGTTCCTGAACTTCTGATTTGCTTTAGTGTGAGAGAAAGAGGTATAGTCATGTGCTGCCTTTCAGGTCTTCTACTGACCACTAACAAAATGCATTGTTTTTATATCACCACAAGGAAATTGAGTTCCACAGAGGTGGAATTAAAAAGAAATTAAAAATAATTGTTCTTAACAATACCTAATCATTTTCTCCATTTAAAGGATGGCTCTTACCCTGCAGTAGAATTGCCTGATATTTCACAGGGTTTGCATATGCTGCACAATGCGTGTAGAGAATAGAATTCTTTGGGCATTATCTATGTTGCCAAAGGAGCAGTACCCTCTCTATTGTTGTATGCATAAATCTATAGAATCAAAGAGAAAAAGCCCTATACAAATTAAGAAACAGTCTGCAACTGGAAAAGGTGATCTGTTTTGAAACATCTTGGGAGCTTGGGGTGGGTCAGGCCTTGCTCTTGTGAGGTAGTGCCGCCCTGCCCCATGCCTCCCAGGTCCACAGTGTCTGTCAAGCACGGCTCCCTGGGGGAGGCTCCCCAGTGTCACCTAACCCACTCCTGAGTGGCCGAGAGACCAGAAGTCCCACTTGGAAAGAAGGCCCAGGGTGGGCTTTAAGAAGCCTAGCCACAAGGCAAACACATTGTCCTTTAACCCCACTTTCATCTTGGAGCCTTACATTGCTGGAACCCGAGATTTGGTATTGATGTCTGTTTTTCTATATCTTTCCTGCCTTTCTGTTTTTCTCCCTTTTTTCTTCTTCTAACTCTCTTCTCAAGGATGAGAAGAGTTAGAAGAAGAAGAAAAACTCATCAAATGAGTTTAAAGGTTTTCTGTGCTCAATGGGCTGAACTCTATACTGTGATTAGTGATGTTATGTTGTATTTAGTCTTTTAGCAATGTTCCTTAATTTTTTATAGTTTACCAGTAAACCTTTGTGTAGTTTTTTACCTCTTGAGAATACCTGGGTGGAATTTTCTCCTTTGCACCTACCCAGAGCAAAACAACCTTGGTTTAGCCTGAGGTTTGAGTGACTCGGGTGTAACACCGTCATAGACTGCTGAGATGTCACATGCTCTTAATTGATTAACATATTCAGAGTTACATGGGAAACTTAACAGCAGCATAGTAATGAGAGAAAAAAAAAATTAAATCACATAGACATTAATGTTACTGGAGAAACATAAACCCTTCAGATAAGGGTTTGTACAGGAAGTGAAATTGCTTACATATCCAGGAAAAATTACAAGAATCCAGCAAGAGATAAGATAAAATTCTTGGGACACTGAATATTGAAGAAATGTTCCACTCCCTGGGCATTTGTGGTGTTCTGCCTTTAGAGGATTAAGCTATTTCTTTTTTTACAAAAATTACCCTACACTGAACTCATTTATGTAGCACCTCCCTGTAAAATACTAAAATACATGTGTTAAATTTTTAGAAGCAGGGAAGTACAATTCCAGCTATGGATTTTTATTTCTTTTTAATGTAAATTGATAGAGCTCCTATCTCCTGTAACATATCTGAAAAATTTAGCAGTCATCATTTTCATTTGAGGAAGTTTCTTTCAGAAGACAAAGTAAGATTACTTCAGCCAGCATAAATGACATAAGTAGACTTTACATATTTAAGANAAAAAAAAAAAAGAAAAAAAAAAGATGCCTTTTTTTTGTTTTTTGCCTTTTCCCTTTCTTGGTGGAAGCCATGCTGGGTTTGCCTTCCAAAACCCATGCCTGTTTGTTTTTCCTGTTATATAACCCTTTCTAAAATTTTGTTTTGTGTTGTGACACTGGCATCAAGCTTTTCCTGCCCCTGATGTTCATTAATTGAAGTGAAATGAAAGCAAAACTGTCACATATTTCTGGTCTCCTTGGAAAGCTTCCCCTCTGACAGATATTTACAGTCCCATGTCTTTGTTTCTCTACGTATTAGTATTATTTTTACCTCAGTTGGGTTTCAAGCTGCAATCATATCCCATCTAGATATTATCTCATAGAAGTTTCCGTAACCTAAATATTTAAAGAAGTATCCTACTGGTAAATGGATCTATTTATTTCTTTTTAAATATAATTGGGTCCTGTTTGAGGATATGTTTCTACTGCAAGCACATGGAACCTCCACCAGCTCCCTGCTTGCATTGAGATTATTGAGGATACCACCATCATCAGCTCAGTTTAAAACCAGACTTATGTTTAAACCTGATATTTCAGTGTTGTTCTAGTTGAGTTTAGGATTTTGGATTTGTCCTGCTTTTGCAGGACAAGGGAATGTTTAGTAAAATCTGCATGGCTGCATAGATCTTTTGTTTTTCTTTGAATTATTTTCTTCTCTTTCTTACTCTGCAAAGATAAAATAAGAACGGGATAGAAAACTGATAGCTGGCAAATTGTACATCACCTTTTCTGTAGCTCAGGTTTGGCAATTTTTCTCCTATGGCCTGTTTTAATAACTAATTCACGTTTTATGTCCCCTGTTATTCTTAAGGGGTTTACAAGTTGCCAGTGTGCTTCCAAGCCTCTTAATGCAGCGTGCCCTCCCCTGGGGCATCTCCTTGCCCCTACCTGGCTGCTCTGCAAGCTTCCCAGCATCTCCAAGTGGGTGACTCCTTCAGGACTATTTGGAGTGCTCAGAGGTCTGCTAGGACAGGTTAGAAAGAGGTGGATCAATTTCATGTGTTGAGTTCTGTTGAGATTTAGTTGCAGTTAAGGAAACAAAAATAATATTTAAAAAGCTTGAAAGATTAAACCACTTTCCTTAATGTTACTCTTGCTTAATGTTTTCTTAAAAAGGACACATTTTAATACTCACGGCTCTAAAATAATCAGAGAAACTGTGAGGCATTTCTTACTCATTTTCAATGAACTACATAGCATTTGGTAATTTATCCTCCTGCACACATCCCATACAATGACTTGAGTGGTCACTAAGGAAACATAACTGTGACACAAGTAACAAGGCACAGATGCCAGAATGGGTTGGGATGCACTCGGTCCCATTGGTCTTAGCCCCTCCCAGCTGGGGAAAAAAATGTGAGTTAAGACTCCTAAAGTTAGGGACTCCACAACTTAGCAGGCATACAAATGTCTCTGCTTGTCCTTGCTATTTTTCTGACAGCTATTTAGAAATGTCATAATATGGTTGTCACTGCAAGAACAGAAGAACTTTTTAAAGTAGTAGCTTTCTATTTTAGAGATGAGCTGCAATATTTATCAGATGCTCCAGAGCTGGAAGAACAGCTTCATGGAAATAGAGTGTCTCTGTCACTGATTTAACAAAAAACAAACGAAAAACACCACCAAAACCAAACAAACAACCCCCTGAATGTTCTGCACTGTTACAGTCTGGGGTTTTTTTTGGTTTTTTCTTTGTGATAGGAAGTTATTTTTGGACTGCTAGTTTGGGCAAGCTGAACTAAAACTCACTTCTTCTTTTATTCAGTTTTCTTTTTAATTTGTCTACTGAAATTATCAAAATGTCAGCTGCTATAATTGAACTGGATAAGATTTCATCAGATGAGATTGAGAGCAAAAGGAATTCCAAGCCAGATTTTAAGCAAGACATATTCAGTCAATCATGTGCTGATTATCATGGCTTTCAACTTCACTGCTCATGTTCTGCACCAGCTGGTAAGCATTCATTTATGTAACTTATTTCCTCAGATCTGTGTCTGCTTACTCATGTAACATGTGGCAATTAACTCTAAGACCCAGCAAGGAAAACATAGGATTTGCTGCTATTATGCAAGCATTATAGAAATTAATTTTTAGTTCAGCTAAAGGATAGCAACAAATGATTGTTTCAAAAGAATCTGTGTCTCTGAACCCTCTAGCACATTGCGGTGGTAGTCCAGGAGTCTGTTACCTTGGTATTACGGGAAGATGAGCTTTGCATATGAGATGATAGAGTTTTTGTATAAGTTAGAGCAGCCCGAGCTCCTGCTCTGATAGGAGACTTTGCAGAGCATATCTGTAAGCTGTGCTCTCTAGTGCCTATTACTGTGACTTCTTGATGGTTTTTTTCTGGGATTTTGTCATATGTAAAGAGGGAAATGCATATTGCTTGGTTTAATATTGGGCAAGTGTTATGTATAGGTACAACAGGTCCACAAAAATGTAAATTTTTGTGAGCATCATGAAACTTGAATTTTTCAAAACATTCATAGTCATGAAAAATACAGACTGTAGCTGCCTTGGATTGTCTAATAGAACCAAGGGGACACATCTGAACTTAATTAATGGAATCTCAGTTAATTCCTACAAGTCTTCTTAAGTATTGGATAGCTCTTCACCTAGGAAATACCTTCTGAGAATGGCTACTCTGAAATCTTTTTGACTACATACATATTATGACTTTCACAACTCCCAAAGAATAATTTGATTTTCATCATGTTTTCACTTGCCCAGAACAAAACACACACTTGGCAAGTGGAGAATGTCTTAATGTAATTGACACTCTATATCCTGTGATAGGACAACTGAAGTGCAGTGGAAGTCTGCACCTTTCAGATTGGCTGAAGTAGGTCAATATATGAATCAAATGGTAATATTTAACTTTTCAACAAATGTTTGGAACATTTTCTAGTTATAAATTCAGTTCTTACACATTAAAATGGTTGAATTGTTGGGATCTTTCTTTAGCAAGAAAAGAAGATGGCTTGTGCTTTCCCTAATGGAATTTTTCTAATTTCTCTTTCTCTAAAGGCTTCAGTAACATTTGTGAAACAGAATTTTTGTAGTCGATGCGCTTTTGAAATTTTTTGTTGTATGTCATCAGGGTTTGTAAGGTCAGGAATTAGGTGTCTGTCTGTTCTCCTGGGATCCTATTACATAATTTTAAAAATAGCTCTCCTACCCCATAGAAGTGTCACTAAAGAACTTGTGCATATGCTATGTGATTTGCTGAGTTATATTCCTTAAATGACAAACTAACCTTTTTAGCCTATTTTGTTGATAAAGAATTACATGAACTTCCAGCATAAGCAACATACTGTTGCTCAGAATTCTGCACAAAGGAGGTAATAAAAAACCACACTTCCTTGTTTGATTCTCCCATTCCAAAAAAAAATATTTTATTTTTAAAGGATTTGACTTGCAAGTATTTGTTGCAAACACTATTTAATATTTCTGAAGCAGAAACAGTGCTAACAAACATCTCTGACAACTGTTTTGTCAGAGTTTGGAGATTTTCTTGGTTTATATTTTTGCATCATGAACAGAATCAAATAAATACTGATGCATTGTCTTAGTGTTTTGGGGTGTTATGAATGATCACTTAAAGGAAATGCCTTCTAATTTTTTTGCCTTCTAAAATTTTCCTTGATACATTTATTTTACCAGTCTTTAGACAAGCCCTTTGTAGTTTCTTGTGATGTGCTGTGTTGGTTGAAGTCTGAATGGAGAAGTGTAAACAAGTCCTATTTGGCTTCCACATGTCTTCCTAAAAGGAACTTCTACTTGCTCAGCCATGGCTACTGATAAAAATAAACATCTCTTGGTTATAATACAATGACGGGCCCTATTTCTTTGAGTAGACTATTTACCAACAATGCTGTTTGTCAGACAGAATAAAATTTCAAGCTGTTGTAATTAACAGAAATTTTTCTCTTAGAATTTAGGTTTGGGTTGGTTTGGTTTGTTTGCTTGGATTTTTTCTAAATGGCAATATGAAAACTTCCAGGGAGATCAACATCCTACACCAGGAGCAGGGAGGTCATTCTTCCCCTGTACTCAGCACTGGTGGGGCCACACCTTGAGTGCTGTGTCCAGTTCTGGGCCCCTCAGTTTAGGAAGGATGTTGAGATGCTTGAAGGTGTCCAGAGGAGGGCTACAAAGCTGGTGAAGGGATTGGAAAACAAGCCATACGAAGAGCGACTGAGGGAGCTGGGGTTGTTTGGCCTGGAGAAAAGGAGACTCAGAGGTGACCTTATCTCTCTCTACAACGTCCTGAAGGGTGGTTGTAGATGGCTGGGGGTTGGTCTCTTTCTCCAGGCAGCAACTGACAGAATGAGAGGACACAGTCTTAAGCTGCGTCAAGGGAAGTATAGGTTGGATATTAGGAAGAAGCTTTTCACTGAAAGAGTGATTAAATACTGGAATAGTCTGCCTGGGGAGGTGGTGGAGTCACCATCCCTGGATATGTTTAAAAGAAAACTGGATGTGGCACTTGATACCATGACCTAGTTGAGGTGTTAGGGCTGGATTGGACTCATGGATGATCTTGAAGGTCTCTTCCACCCTACACATTCTGTGATTCTGTGATTCTGTGATTCTGGATGCTGCCCTGAGGTTTGCTAATGTTGGCTTCTGTGCCCCAGTACACTCCACTTCCACAGTTGCAGCCTTGGAAATACTATATTTAGTGTCAATGAACTTAAGATTTTCAAGTGCTTTTTTAAAAAAGAATTTTTAAAGAACTCACATAAAATTATTCGTATCACCAAGAAATGATTGGAAAAGGTATGTAAGCTATGAAAATATTAGGTACTCAGTGTTACCGTACAGAAAAGCAGTAACAGAGAACACTTCCATGTTCTCCTGTTCACTTTTCTGTTCACAGTATTGTTTCATTTGAGAGGCTTATTGTTTAGAATTTATTATGCAGTGCTTGTCATAAAATTCTTTTGGTATATAAAGCAGAGAATTCAATACAGAGAGATTTCACTTAAGAAAAGCTTTCTACATTGTATTGATATGTTGCTACTTTTAAACATAAGACCTACAAAAATTGAGCACTGACAAAGTAAACTGGTATCCTGAAATACACTCTGACATTCAAGAAATGTTGTTGGGACAGAAAAATATTAACACATTTTTATTTTGTTTTATTTTCAATTCTGATGCAAGTACCAATCCCAAGGTCTATTTTTTTGGGATCTGCACATACGTCAAAATACATTGCACATACATCAAAATATACAGCATATTAATAACACTAAAATAAGAACAAAAGTATTGATAAGTTCTGAGTACAGTGTACAGATTTTTTTCTCCATGTAGAGCCTTACTGAAAACTTTAGGAGTTTATCACTTGCAGAAAAATAGTGGGACATTGGTTTAAGAAATGAAATGCATAACCAAGATCAGTTTATGAATGCCCCAGGAACAGATCAGAGACTGTTGTTGGCTTCCAGGTTGCTCAGGTTACCTGGACTCTAGGTGAAAGCTTGAATGGAGGAGCACCACTTTAGACACAGCAGATAATGTGGGATTGGTAGGGATTGACGTTTTAGAGATGTCAAGCAATCTTTAAAAAATCAAGCTTACCTTGACTTTAAGATACTTTCTCTGCAAAAAAGAATTTTTATTACAATATATAGCATGAATACAAGTGTCACAGCCACAGCAGTTTGTCTTCACCAATGGAAAGCAGGTTGTTCCCAATATAGAAATATAGAAAACCATTTCTCTGTTGTACTGGCGAGAGTAGAATTTCCTCCAAGACATAGTTTCTTTGCTCTTCAGACTTCTCACAGCCAGAAAAGCTAATCTGAATATTGCAGATGTAAATATTTGTGCAGATTTAAACCCTGTTATCCCAGATTTGGGATAATTTGCTTTTCCACTTCATCTCCTGTTAGTCTGGAAGAGACTGAAAACACCTGACCTACAATCTTTATTGGCCAAGTCAGAGCACAGAACTCGAACTGTCCTGAAATTAGAAATGCATGAAATCACAGGGATTTGACTCTTGTGACTTTTAGTAGAATGGTACAAGGCTAGAAAAACACCTACTTGTTCTTGCCTTTAATGTGATTCTTTCACTTGATGAGTTTTTTGGGGTATCTTCTAGGGTGAATGCAAGTGAAGAGAAAGGGGGAAGAAGAGTATATTAGTTCATACAGCGATAGAGACTGGGGCATAAATTTATATAGTATGCCTTTGGTCTTCAGTGCTGGAAAGAGTCAATCTTTTTGCTGCTGAGCCTAAAGATGTACCATGAGCTACAACTGGAAGATCTATTGCTCTTTGGCAGTACCCTCTGAACTAAAATTTCATTAGTAACACACAGTATGAGCCTATATCTAAAGAATAATTCAGAGTTAGCAGAGAGGCCTAACATACTCAGGCATTCAACTCTGCCCTGGGAGTCATGACTTCTATCCTTACGTGGCTTGGATAAATGGAAACTAAACAGAATATAAAATTTTAACTTTTCCAAGAGGCATAATTTCTCTTCTGTGCACTTCCTTCATTTAATAGGCTATTTACTTTCAGTGGAGAATGGGGTTGTTCAGCAAACTCTGAGAAAAGACACAAGTGGTTCATAATGGATTTTATTTCCCAAAGTATCTCAGTAGCAATAGAAGTATGTCTGTGTAAAGAATATGTTGACCTCACAGATCAAACTTTCCTTGATTTGAAATGTGAGGTCAATACTTGCAAAACAGATGAGTGCAGACATGGTAACAACAGTGAAAAAATGGAACCAAGAGTGAAGTCTGAGCACTCTTCCTGTAGCACAGAATATTTTACACTTGCAAAGTCTGAATACAACCATGAAATTCTTGTATCTTATCTGTTAGAAGTGGGTCTGTATGCTTAAGTCCTTTTTACTTGAATAATGAGCATAAATTGATAAGCAGGTCTCCAGTATATTAGAAGATACAAAATGACTCAGTGTAGATGGGGAGGTCACTGAGGAATTTCAGGTTTCTTAAAAGTCTTGAGTTATCTGTTTATATAAAATTGTAACAATATGTTTTAAAAAACCAAGTCTGAACCTTGTGAGCATTATAAGTAGAATGCACTGATGATCACGAATCAATAATTTTGGTAAGTAAAGGATTCTCCTCTGGTGATGCAAAATACAGTTGTATTTCATGTTTGAACACTGAATTAACTGTAAGTTCTGATGGCTGTGTCTAGACAATATGCAGTCAAAAAACAAATTATGTAATTTAGTATATTGTGTAAAAATTACTGCTTGCAGTCTTAGAAACCCCAAATATGGGTTGTTTCATTATTGCACCACCAAAAATGTATAGGAACTCTGGAAGACTATAAAGCCTTGTGCTATTTGTATCAGCATTGTAATATTATCTATATTAATCTGATTTTAAAAAACAAAACAATAAACAAAGAAAAAAGCTTCCTGAAAACACAAATTTAGTAAAATTTAGAAAGAACATCATGGAAGAGAGAGAATTATATGGAGTTATCTGTTCAGGCAGCTGAATGTTATAAATAGAAAATTCTAAATTGTTCTGGAAGTATCTTTTTCCAAAAGTACATAGTGAGAAAGGGTTTGGCTGCCTATTAGTCTCAGTCCTAAGATGTGCTGTTTTGCTGGTAAAATAATAAATTGGGAATGGTATCTTGAGGAATTATCTATCTATATATGCAAAAGTATTTGTAATCATTTAGATCTCCCTCATCTTTGTGCTGCCTTTGGAGGGGAAGAGGGAGGGCATGTTGAAGTCGCTTAGATCCAACTACATCAACCTCTTGTGGCAGTACAATTAGGTCAAAACCATCTGGCTGAAAAGTTTTTGGAATAAAGTAGTCTCAGATGTTGTGAAGATTTGACTATTTAGGATTATTATTTCTAAAATGCATATATATTGTTTAGTGTATGAAAATAAAATAGATAGCACTTCAAAATAGCACCCTAAATTACATTATGTATTATAAATCTTTTAAGTAAGCAATAGTTTTCCTTATTCTGCTGCTATACTTTTGTGTTGTAATGCAATGGGCTGATTGTCAACTCAGATTGTAGTCAAATGCTAATATTAATTATTTTAAGATGTTGTTAACAAGAAAGGTAATAAATTGTTTAACATATTTGATTCAAAGGCACATAATGATGTATGTTGAAGACGAACTGTTTCAGTCCTACCAGAGTACTGAAATACATGCTAATTTCTACCGTGCCTTCTTGAATATCTTGATTTTTTTTTTCCCTGATGCTTCCTTATAGAAAATAAATTCTCTTGTGAGCAAAGTCTTCTTCTGGTAGGTACATTAACTGTTCTTTTCCTTAATTTGTTTTTCTCTCATTCTTTTCCTGATCTAATAAGGAATAACAGGCCAGTCATAGTGGGCATGGCTCTGTGACTATGAAAAAGAGGTCAAAACTGATTTTTGCTTTCCCTACCTAGGCATTGAGAAAGAACTAAATATCAGAAATTTATAAAATCACTAGAATTACTTGATTCAGTCCACCTTTAAGCTTTTTCTCATCTTATTTTGGTACACCTTTGTCTTTTTTATATTCTAAAGGTTTTGATTCTGACACTCAAAAAATATCCAAGGAAAACACGCTTGAAGTATTAGTTTACTCAGTCTTTCCTTCACCCAAAAAACTATTGTGCTGAACCTGAAAAAGGAAACTAATGAATTACTTAAATGAACCACCATCAAAATCTCATGTTGCTATACTCTAAGTTCTACTGTCTGATTCTCTTTTGTCCAAGGATGAGACATACAAGGTCTACATGCCTTCTCTTCCAGGATCCTGATTAAAGAAAGCTCCGTTAAGTGTAGCTTTAAAGATAAAAATACTGATGAATAGTGGTTCTTGCCCTGTCAGTTTTGGCAAGGCAAAATGCTTTTTTTTTTTTTTTTTAAACTCAATGCCACTTTGACAGAATAAAGACTGGATTTAATAAAGCCAGACTTTCAGAAAGGCAGTTTCTGAAGTCTGTAATTCAAAGTACAATTATATTGACCTGTATGTTCCTCAGAAATGTCTGTCTTGAAAAATCCATGAACTCTGAAAGTTTTCTTCCATAAAATAGAAAACAAGAAATAGAGAATTTGAATTTGCTAGGATGGTTGGGTTTCCTGCTCTTTAAGACTCTATAGAACACCTAGTATGTATTGCCAATTGTTGCTGCTCACTTCAGTTGACCAAACTTTCTATCAAAACTAGACAGAAGTTGGAGTAATTCAGGAATAAGGAACTCTGTGTCTGTATGTTTATGCACCCTTTTTATTTTTCTTTATAAAAACTTAAGGAGAACATAAATCTTCTTAATTCATAGGTAATCAAAATAAGTTGAATGAGGTTTATTCCAAATGTTGACATCTTGTTCTTCTTGAAGAGATTTTGCCTTGTCTTCTGACTAATTTAACTAAATTATGCACCAAATGCTCAGGGGGTTTTATCTCATTTCTTCATTTCTGGAAAAACACAGTTTGTACATTGTTTTCACACAGGATATGACTGGCTTCTTCACTTACCTCAGGAAGGAAATAGTGAAGGCCATTCAAACAAGTGGAAATAGTTTTTCTTAACTTATTTATAGACATCTTGTCATCCTCAAAATTCACAGAGTTTAATACAATAGATTTTTGGCATGTTCTCTTTCTGTTAATAGTTTTTGTTAAAGTAGAATTAAGTGTGATGCCTACTACTTTTATTTTTATAAATTTTTCTTTCCTGCTGTTCCAATTTTGATTTCCATATGCTTTTCTTCTGAACTCCTTTGTTTTTCTGGGAAAAGCAAAGCACAGATAATGCTGGGAGGTCTGGGAGGGGTCTGTTATGTGTTTTTGCCCTACATAACCCAAAGGAATTAATACGCAGACTCAGGACAAAATCACTTGTTTGATATCCTGTTCTGGCAACGATCAGTATCTGCTATTTCAGAGGAAAAGAAAACAGGAAAGCATGTTGATCAGGTTTCCAGGTTTCTATCTTCTATGATATCCTACCACTTGATCCAATTTAGCAGCACTGAAGTACTGCAAGAATTATGGCACTTATCTTGAGGAAAATCAGTTACACAAAATGCAGAGTTTAGTCACTTGAGGTAGATGTTCCCATGCCACGGCCTTCATCTAGTTCCAGCCTGGGGTAAAGGGTGCAAAATGAGTCTGGGGGTAAAAAAAAAACTCTCTAGAACTGATCATCTTATGATTATCCCTGAGAACCCTAATAACTAACACTACGAATTTGACTCATAATCTTGTTTTCCCATTTTGTTGCCAATGTTGATTCCTTTTTCTCTGTATACAGAAAGAAAGATCATATTTTTCAAAGTTTAAAGAGGTCTGTTACTCTCATTTTTCTTCACAACAAGAAAATATTCTCCTCTTACTTTTGTTTTACTCATTATACAGAACTTGAAACAATCTTCCTCTCTGCTCAATTTCCTAACTTTTTTCCTGGCCTTTGCACAAACTTCCTTCATCTGCCTCATCTGGCCATCAACATTTTTGGATTCATCTCATTTGAGACTTTTCACTTCACATTACCTTTTTTTTTTTTT
>VZDJ01000133.1:74981-135937 GCA_008694505.1 Cyanoderma ruficeps
TTTTTTTTTTTCCAATCAGTTTTCTCATTCCTTTCCACTTTTGAAGTGACAACTATAATATATTTTAAATATGCATCTTTAGTTTTGTTCTTAAAACCAGTTGTTTATCTTTCAGTTGCTTTCAGCACCTTAGCATTTATTATGCCACTTTTTTAATACTCTGACTTGTTTCTCATTTTGAGACTGTAACTTTTTCTTGTGGTGCTACATGTATGAGTTTCCACAGAAACTATAAGGCTTTGTACTGACTTGGGCTAGAAAACAACTGGAGCTTAAGCTTTGACTTTCCTTGTTTACTCTTCAAACTTTCCCATTTGGCCCCTTTCATGCTGTTTCAGGGCTACCAATAAGCTCTGTGTTTGTTACTATTTTCACATTTAAAAGAGGAAGAACATACTTGTGGAGGCACTGTATTCAGTTTGCAATCCTCTGTCAATATTTGTAATTTTGCAATTCCTTTTAGATGATCTTGATATCTTAAAGGTTTAGTTCTTGTACTTCTTGCAGTAGGTACTGATATATTACAAGACGCCTTCTCACTGCATATTCTTTGGCATGATTTTAGGTACTACAATCAGAGAGGCAGTGTAATTGGAAGTGTTTGGAATAGTATACAAACCTAGGATTGCTAGTAAGATTTCTACTAATCAAAAAAGCAGACACAACCAGTATTGAGACTGGAGTTTCCAGTATTTTTTGAACATAGAAATTGTAGCCTGACACTTGCACTACAGATGAAGTTATAGAGGTGGTCTCTGTCTCTGCTTTATTTAAAAGTAAGACTTGGAGCAAAAGTTAACTTTTTAGTATTTTCTTTTTTCTTATTATTGTGGTTGCTCTGCAGGCAACTAAGTACTATGCACCATTTGCTCACTTCCCCACCAGTGGGATGGGGAGAAAATCCAAAGGACAAAAATAAGAAAATGTGAGGCTTGAGATAAAGACAATTTAATAGGCAAAACAAAAGCAGTGAATGCAAGAAAAGCAAAAAAAAAGGAATTCATACCCTGCTTTGCCATGGGCAGGTGGTCAGCCATCTCTTGGAAAGCAGGGCTCCATCAAATGTAATCATTACTTGGAGAAGACAGAATCCATCAGTCCAAATGTTCCCCATTTCTTCTTCCCCCTGCTTTATATACTGAGCATGATGTTATATGATATGGGATATCTCTGTGTCAGTTGGGGTGAGCAGTCCTTGCTGTGTGCCTCCTCAACTCCCTGTATGTCCCCAGCCTACTCTCTGGTGGGGCAGAGGGAGCAGCAGAAAAGTCAATTGCATTGTGTGAGCATTGCTCAGCAATAATAAATACATCTCCATGTTATCAACCCTGTTTTCAGAGCAAATCCAAAAGACAATCCCACAATAAGCAACACACTTACAAAACTCCAGTGAATTTACTCAAGAAGAATGCAGAATTTTGCCCTGGCAGGACTTGGCAGCTCCATGTGGACTTTTTAGGACAAAAGCTGGAGAGTGGAGGAAAAGGTATTGTCTATTAATGGTGAAGAAGCCCATCTCCAACACTGAAAATATGATTCAATAGTTTCTGTAGAAAAATGAGCCTGGGATGTGCATGTCACTGACTGATAGACTCTGGAATCAATCACTAAAAATAAATCAGCATTGTGTTACTTAGATAATGAAATATGTTCACACTTTTTTTTTAATTTCACTTTTTAGGTTCTGGAAGCCCTCTTTGATTTACTTTACCAGAAATTACTACATTAATATGGTGGTTCTGAGAATTTTGGCCTCTGTTCTTATCATACCATCTTTCTGCAGAACATAAAATTAATCGTTAAGCATACCTTCATGGCTAATTTCTCTATCTTCTGTATTCTCCTATCAATAACCTTTCTGACTCCCTTTCTACTTAATTAACGTGATGGGAGATTTGTACCTGGATATGTGACTGTACTGATCAATAGGTAAAATATGCTTTGGTTCTTTTACATCTGTGTTCACAGAATCATTGATTCATTTCTTCATATGAGTATTGTAAGAAACAAAAGTTCTCAGCCTGTGCTTCTTTGAAATCTTTGAGTTTCAAGTTTGGACTATGTGATATCCAAACCAGGTAGAATATAATAGGCTACCTAGTATCCTGACTCTGAGATGACAAATTTTTGTATTAATGCAATAATTTTAAAAATTAATAATAATAATAAAAAAGATAATATTAACATCATCATCAACAAAAAAGTATAATAAATAAATAAATAAATAAAATCATTAGTGATCCCTGCTGTTCAGTGGCTTCTTTCAAGTCCTTTGGCTTTCCTACATTTATTTAGGTATCTAGAGCTACTTCTAGTTTGTGCGGGATCTTTCTTTCTTCTTTTTTTTCCCCTGCCTTAAACTGAAACCAGAGAAAGCTTGAGGAATCTGTCTCTATCACAGCGATCCTGTAACTTTCAGCATTTTGTAATGCTTTCTCCTGCTAATATTACTCTTGCTGCCATTGTTCATATTCCAGTTTCTGTGTTGTGATTCTCATCTTTCTTAATGAGAATTTGAAATAAATTTTGTGATTTATAGTTCAGCACATCCCCTTTAATATGAGGAATGAAAAGAAACACATCCCTCTAAGGGTTAATGTATTTTCTTGAAAAAAACATTTTTGTATAAATTCTAAATTTCTGCTGCAGTTGCACATAAGCTTTGTATAGCATTGTCAATAAGAAACCTCTAAATATATACAAATATGGTCTGTTTTGAATTTAATCTACACAACCAGCAGCATTCATCCATTATGCTGATTTTAATATTCAACTTAAATTAACATAAAATGGTGTGTAGGTGCTCCTGGGCTTTTGTGTCTATGGGAATAGTGCTACAGGACCAACCTAGGAGAATGCTGGTGGCATGATGCCATTAGAGCCCATGGTTAGTAATCACTGACCTGTGTCAATTTCTGATTCATACAGACGATTTGTTTGGAGTGCCACATCAGGCATTTGGCATAAGAGAGACTGTTTTAATAACTCTGTTACACACTGTTAACAGCATCATAGCCATCACGTACTTGTGCCTACAATTGTTCAATTTGCTGGCAGATACATGGCCTAAGAAGCTCAGCATGTTGAAGTTATGTGGAAAGTATTCTCATTCAATCAAAATTCTATCAACAAACATTCTTTTTTGCCGAGTTCCTACTGTAGAAGGAATGGAGAAACAATTACGGTGGCTGGGTTTTGCTAATGGGAATTCATATGTTTTTTCTCGCGTGTTAAACACTCTTTTATAAGCACCTCAGTCTGGGTGAGAGGGAGGGGAAGGAGATATTTTTGTACAAAAATAGCTGCTTCTAAAAATATAGACATGTTTATCTATGGCGTAACAAATCAAGGTGATCAAATGGGATTTCTTCCTGGAGGATTAGCTGCTTTTTCCTTTTCCCCATCCTCTTTTTTAAAGCTAAGTATTTAAACAGTCCAGGGAGTTTGATGTCTAAATCCCACTTCTTACTGAGTATTTTTATATTTGTCTTACACTAAAGTCTTGGTTTGGGCTAGTTCCATAATTACATCTGATTAAGGTTAGCCTTTTCATTTTCAGAATTTGGAATCTAATATTTGTGGTAATACATTCCGGCTACACAGTGGGTTAGATTCCAGAGGGATTGAGTTAGAACTCGTGTTCAAATCATCTTTTCCAGATTAAAGCAGATTTACTTGTTTTCTCACTACTGACAGTTTCCAGTACACAAGCTGAAGGACTTGTTTAACCTGAAGATAGAATCTGTTGAAGGGAAAAAACACAAATACATTGATGTTCAGTGGTTATATGTTTTGATTATTACATTTCTTTGTTGCTTTTTAGAAAATGGAATAATTTTGGTTAATCTCATTCTTACCATTAAAGGTGTAGCTGCATTATTAAGTGTTTCAGGGAAAATCACAGGGCAGGTATATGCTGTTATATCCTCTGTTAGCTGCTTTTTTCCTCTACACTACCACTGAAAATTAATCATCTTCTCTCTGATCTCAATGTGAGCACAAGCAGTTACCATTCTTCTGCATTACACTGTTTCTCACATTGATTTTTTTATAACACCAAAAAGTTTAAAAATTATCCCTGCTTTTTTTCCTCTATCTTTTGATTTGAACAGCTATTTGTAATAATTTCTTGAAAACTGGAAGGTTCATGTTTCAGAGAAAGATTAATTTTTATGATTTAAATGTTTTGCAGAAGGATTTTTTTCTGTTTGTTTCTTTTGTTTGGTTTGTGTGGAGGGTTTTGCCTTATTTTGAAGTTACGTATTTATTTGATAGCATAGATATTAGCCCAAAGAGTTCCAGGTATCAGCTGCATAGAAATTATTTATAGTCCTAGCTAATTTCCTTCTTTAAAACTGGAATTCTGTCTTGATATATAATGATCACACGCTACTTTCATACAATTTTGTGTAGTGTGGTAAAATTATAGATTTTTGTGCTTAAGTATTTATGTAGTTGCTTACATTCACTTGAAGTGGGTCCTCATTTGGTAAATTCTCCAAATCCTTCCTGCATAGAAAAACTGTCTGAATAGATTTCATGTGACTTCAACTTTTTTGAATCACTCCTTGTTAAGGATAACATTCAAAGGTCATTGTTTATCAAAAATTTAATCTGGCTGTTAGAAATTAAAGTGTTCATTATGTTGGTGTAATTTTTTCGTTAGTTCTGTCCATTTTCATTCATCTGATGTATTGGTATATTTGATCACACACCACAAGGAAGCTTGAACAAAATTTATATGCTTATTTTATCAAATAAATTAAATATATAAACTCAAAATTTTTTATGGCTTCACAACAATGTAAATGTATTTTGTTTGACTTGATATAAATTATATAAATCCTGACAAAACAAGTTGTAGGCCTTACAAAGCAAATCAAATGAAGAAAAGTTATAAGAAATTTTTCTTAGTACTTAGATATAGGAATACCTAAAGTGTTAAGGAATGCACTACCGATGGGAATTATTATTACGGAAATTTTAACTTTTTGGATATCGCACTGGGAATAAATACTGCCAATTATGTCAGGATTAATTGTAAACATTATATTGATTACATTTTTTTCCATCACTGGCTGACACAAACAAAAGAAGTATGCTCTAGAAGAAAAGGAAATAAAAACCTGTGGAAGAAACATATTACTTTTACCACAGTAATATGAAACACACATATGATATGGAGATACAGCAGCGAGAATTTTTTAATTCTTCACTTTGATAATATGTATCAAAATGTACACATATCTGAGGAGGAATTTTAAATAGAATCAAATTCCAAATGCTGCAGAATGCAAATGTTTAATCTGTTGCAAACACGCCATTTTTAAAAGAAAGTATTTATTAAAGGAAAACTGAAAGCTTAAAGGTAGCTGAACAATTAAATGCAAAATATGGTTTCAGAAATGTAAATTATATCACAAAGAACTCTCTTCACAAACACAGTGTGAGCCAACTTGGGGAACAGAACATACATAAGATGGATGATCCCACTTAATAGAAGAATTTTAAGTGCTAAATTACAGTGAGAAGGAAAGAATGTTGCCAAAATGGTATGTAATGTTGTAGGTATATATTAATCATGTACTTTCCACTGAGGTTAAGCAAAATGCAGAAAAGTAATGGACTATCCCCTTTGGGATTGTCAGAGTTGGAAAACAAGAGAAAACAGAAATATTTATTTGAAGCATGTATGTCTGCTCTTGACTGTGCTATTGCACTCAGATACATATGACTATGGGCTGTTGGTGGCTGGTGACAGTTCCTGTATTAAGGAAAATACATTTCATAATGTGTTTTTGGCCAGCTCTGTATCACTGGGCCTTGACAGCTGGTCCCTGGAGGCCCTTATGATGTCCCATAGAAACATTACTGGCAAAATGGTGCCAAAAACTAAGATGCTGGAGGGACAGTGGTCCAAGAAGAAAAGTTTCAAGTTTAAATATATTTGATCACATATATTTGATCATACCACTAATGTAAGTTTTTTGCCTTCAATTTGGCCAGTAGTTCTTTGAATCACAGAGGTTACTTTACTCACTGGGAATTCTTCTTGCTCCCTTTTGTTTCCAGAGAGCAATACTTTGCACTGCAGGACCTCACTAGCCTTGACTGTGTTTTATTAATCAATTTAATTTATAATAGATAGTAGACAGTAAGTGTTGACTAAAATTTTGTCTTATTTAACAGCCTTGTATCTAATGGTCCTAAATGGTGACTTCCAGCACTTTGATATGGACAAATGAGAACTCAAGAGGGTAACAGTTTTTAATTTTGTGGTGATAAACTGTTTGAGTTTGAAAAACATGAATATTCTTCTGTGGCAACTTGGAATAAAATGTGAAATCAGTTTATCTAGAGGGAAAAAGGAAAAACAAACTGAAACTCAAACTCAAACAACAAAAATTCAACATCTTTTTCTCAGCTGAGGTTTTTTCTTTTAATCCTTTTTTGAAGATAGAACAATATAAGAATAATGAGACTTTATCTATTAATAGATTTCATGGTGTTAGTTTTTGTTTTTCTCTAAGATTTTCTGGGAGAAACTAAGCATATGATTCTGTATTGGAATCTAATCTAAATGGACCCATCTTCAAAACAAAATAGGATTTTTTTTTTTTTCCTAAAAAAGTGAACAAGTTCTAGACTTATCAAGATAAGTCCAGGCTACAGTTCTGGTATTCCTTGACAAAACGGCAATTTAAGTGAGTGTTAAACTTGACTGTGGTTTATAAGGACATGGCAAAAGACAGTATCTTGTCTGCAGTTCTTTGTTGGCTGAATTTTTCTGGGATTGAGGAGTTTGTTTTCTAAAAGGAGAAAAAAGTCCTGTATTAAGTAACTTTTTTATTGCAATAATTGGTTTCCTGGCTCATGTAAGTTGATTATAGAACATTATCTTTTACGTTTTATGCTATCTTTTGTCTTTTGAATGTTGTCTTAGTGGCAAGAATGATATTTTAAGATGCCCAGTAATCAAGAGGACTCAGAATAAGTTTCAATTTTAAAACTTGGCCTTTAGGTTACACTTAAGTGTACAGTTCTGTAACTTTTAATATTCCATTTGTTACATGAAAAAAAATTCCACTGTTTTTCTCTGTGCAACAGTCTTTCTTCAAAAAAGCTAAAATTCCACAAATATCTTTGCAGCTAAATTGAACTACATACAAGTGTGTCTCATGAAGCAATACACAGATATTTTCAAAATTTTAAAAGTATTTGAGAACTTCTGGTGGTGCACACTTACTTTGCTTGATTGAAAACTAAACTGTCTTATGAAATATTTTGGGTGTCAGAAAAGCATTTTTCACTATTTTTACTAATGCCAATATTTTTTCCTGTCCAGTAAGGCACAAGGCAGTTAAAGCTTATTCTTTTGCACTTATGCCTTTAAGTTCTGTATTTGCTTCATGTAGTGTGAATTATGATGTGTTTCTGCTTGCTGCTGTGTAGTTTTTGACGGGGTTTTGTTTGTTTGGTTGGTCGGTTTGGGGTTTTGGTTTTTTTAATAGAGTTCAATTTTTGAAAGAGGAGTTAGGTTGAAGGCTGTTACTCTATTCGACTACCTTGAAGTTGTTCTTTTGGCTTTCCCTCTTCTCTTGCTTTGGAAACATGAAAGTGGTGTAAGAAAGGCTGACTGAATGACACCTCAGCTACTGCTCTAGTCCTTTTCCCGGGAGAGACCTTGAGCAGGTGTCACCAGCTATTTTCAGGTTTCCGGAGTCAATGGGGTAGTAGTCTGAAGAAACAAATGGTGGAACTAGTTGAAAAAGTGTCTTTCTTAAATTCTTCCTGGCCTAGATGCCAGAATGGAATAAATAAGAATTGTTCTTGCTGGGGTGTAGCTTAACTTGACTTGATAGATGTCATATTTCAAACACCAGGCATGTCAACGGTTGATAAAATGCTCTCTACTTTTTAAATAGACAGAAACTCTTCTGTGTTTATCTCTTGAAGGGAATTGAATTGAATACAATTAACAGTTTATGTAATATGTAAACCCCATGTTAGTTTAAATCTAAGGTTGCAAAATGTGTAGAAAATTTCCTAAAAGAAACTATATGCTTTCTTTGACATCATGTAGAATGCACAGATAATTTTATGAGGGCACTGTTTTCTTCTTGCCCACTTGAAGTCTGAGCTCACAAACCCACTTCTGCTGTGGCTGCAAACATGCAGGACCTTGCCTGTCAAAGCCACTGTCCCTGTCACTTAGTGCTGCGGCAGCACTGTGCCCCAAGAACAAAGTCCTCTGCTGGGCTGGAACTTCTCTTCTGGGGAGGTATGCTACCTCTTGGTGGCATGAGAATACTTGAGGTGAAAATATGTTTTGCTACAAACAATACCCAAATGTATTCAAATCCTTCAATGGATTTTGGATGAGACTCAACATACATTAATAATGCAGCAGGGAATGACTAATGATGGAATGGAAAGCATTAAAGAAAACCCCTGCCATCTGATATTGTTGCTAGCTTGCTGGCACAATGACTTGCAGATTCCTGTACATGTTGCCTTTGAGAAGATGTATAAATATTTGTCTCTGCCATTATCATTAAAAGCTGTAAATATGTTTGGGAGGAAGAGTATGGCCAAGATCAGTCATGTGCAAATAAAAAAAAAAAGATCTACTATGAAGTAACCCATAGCCGTTATCTACTTACAATTACAGATTTGACAGGTTTTTTGCTGGCAATACTTGGTGTGTAGTACTTGCTTACCACTATTTTCCAAATGAGATCACATGAACTTCAATTTATATTATTACAATTTCAGCAAGCGCTATTATGAGTTAATTAAAATGTCTGTAGTGTCTCTGGCTAAACCAAACATAGCTGTTTGCACCATTGAATGACCAGGCATACGGGATGGAGTTTCACAGTCCAGGGTGCAGGTCTTATGTTTTTGATTGTATTGATTTATGATCATCAGAAATCATTATGATGATTTTACTAGTTAATCAAAAATAAACAGGAAGTTGTCTAAATCAGATAGAAAACATATTTCTGAATTCCAGTTTTATGATTTGTTGCTGCTTCATGCCCAGGCTTTTGTCTCAGTGTACAAGTGTTCCTCAAGGCTTGGAGCTGGCATGGGACGACGCTGCTCCCATGACACTTCCCTGGTCTTGGACTAGCAACTGGACTTCAGTTCACCTCAAAGCAGCTGAAAGATTACTACTGCAGCTCCTTCAAGCCAGAGAAGGGAAAAAGTTTATTGTGGTTTGACACTGGCAAACTCCAGGCACCCATGAAAGCTGCTCACCCACTCCCCCTGCTACAGCTGGGCAGAGGAGAGAAAATTTAACAAAGGGTTCATGAATTGAGATAAGGACCTGAAGAAAACACTCCAAAGGCAAAACAGGCTCAACTTAGAGGTACAAAGTGAATTTATTACTAACAAAATCAGAGTAGGATAATGAAAAGTAAAATAAGCCCTTAAAAACATATTTTTCCCCAACCTCCTTCCCACAGACAGCACAGGGAGACAGAGGGTGGGGTTTTGGTCAGTTCATCACCGAGGTTTTCTTTTGCTTGGTTCAGGGAGAGAATTTGTTCTCCTGTGAGACTATGGGGTCTCTCCCAGGAGAGACAGTTCTCCGCAAACCTCACTAACGTGGTTCCAATCTTATGAGCAGCAGTCCTCCCACGACTTCTACAATGTGACTCCTTCCCACAGGCACACAGTCCTCCTTAAACTGTTTCAATGTGGGTCACTCTTCCATGGACTGTAGCCCTCCAAGGACAGGCTGCTTCAGCCTGGAAGCAGGGACCTCTCTCCACCCAGTCTCCCACTGGATCACAGCCTCCTCTAGGTTTCCACCTGCTCTGGCATGGGCACCTTATCCACAGGCTGCAGGTATATCTCTGCATCTCCTGTGGATCCCCACAGGCTGCAGGTGGATTTCTGTGTCCCCTGTGGATTCCCCATGGGCCGCAGAGGAACACCCTGCTTTGCCATGGTCATCATCACAGCCTGCAATGACTTCTCGGCTCTGGTGCCTGGAGCATCTCCTCCCACTCCTTCTCCACTGACCCTGGGGTCCCCATGTTGTTTCCCTCACACGTTCTCACCTCCTCCTCTTCTCTAGCTGGAATTAAAATTGGGCCCCACTTTTGTTTTGATTTCTTCTTAAATATGTTGTTGCAGGGGTGTTACCATCATCCCTACTTGGCCCAGCCTTGGCCAGCAGCCTGTCCATCTTCTGAGCCATCAGGGACTGGCACTGCTGGACATGGTGGAAGCTTCCAGCAGCTTCTCACAGACGCCACCTCTGTGACACCCTAGCTATCAAAAACCAGGCTAGCCAAGCAAAGCCAAACAACACATTGCTACAGAATGCCTGGGCAGTGAGGCTTTGAAAAATGACTGCCAAAAAGCCCAAAGCTGTCCCCCTCCCTAACCCTACACAAACCCGGTCCCACACCTTAAAGTTACAGCAACAATTTTTGGGCATAAAGCAGAGGATCATGAAATAGACTATCATCATAATGCACTCCAGGACACCATCTAAGTAAGGTAAGAAAATGTTATAAGCAATGATAAAAATTAGATACTATTTTTTCCTGTTAGCAGCTAGTCTAGTGTTCTGCCTACTTTATGTTACACTCTAATTTAGCATATCCAGGTGCATTTACTCTAAAAATTACTAGAAATGACACTGTAAAATCCTGAATGTCAGGATTTATCATATTATCATTTTTAGGTGATGCGCAAAAATTGCTCTTTAAGCAATTGCTTTAAAATGAAGACACAGATAAAACAGATAGATTTCCTCAGACAAGGAGTAGTAATACTTTGCATCCTTCATCCAAGCATAAAGTGTCTGAAGCATCTCAAAGAATATTAGAAATGCTAGTATGCATAATAGTAGTTAACTGAACACAAACCTAGGATTTTGCACAGTATCACAAAATAAGATGACCATGATGAGGACAACTCAACACTTTTAATTGCTCAGTTAATTCAGGTTTAATAGTAGCAATGTTAACAAAGATGTAAATCTAATGAAAGCTCTGTGTTCATTCATATGGCATGATGAGTCTCATGGTTTCTGTAGAGAAGAACAATGCTGTTGTATCTTGTTAACAATTCTGGGCATAATTTTTCAACATGAAGTGTTTGCTTCTATCATTCAATGCTTTTCAGTGTCCTGTCCTTCAGGACTTTTTAGACTGCTAACTCAAACTGTGCTACTTCAGATATATGAATGAAGAAACTGGGAAACCGTGTAGTTTGAATCAAAGAGAGAATATCTCCAGAAACCTTTAATGTACATAGAAGTACTGTAGAAATCATTGTGAATACTTCTAAGACATTCCAAAGCTACCAGGTAAAAAAAAAAAATCAACCTGTTGTCTTTTTGTAAGTTTTTCCCATTCTTCAACAGAAGAATATACTTCAAAAGAAACTTTCCCATTAACTTGCACAAAATGTTAATATAAAGAAACACAGTATTTAAAAAAATGTGATTGATGAAGACTCAGTACTTCCATAGGAAAGGATATGTTCCAAAGTTCTGGTCTCATTCCATGTTGTACCCTGTGGTATGGCTATATGCCATCTAATGACTTTTAGAAACAAAGATGTATTTTAAAAAAGCAAAATGAAATCACAAATACCAAAAGGAATATTACCTTGAAAGTATCTACCATCTCTTGGTATTTGAAGGAACTTTTATTGTCTTGATATCCATAAATACTAATCTCTGTCTTTGAACACATGAGGACATACACTTTCTTTAGCATTATTGTTCCACAGCCTCGGAAAACAGCTACTAGGTCATCTGAGACTCTCTTGCCAACTTACCACATTCTGCTTCCTGAAGATGAGAGAGGCATGGGACTTTGGGAAGGGGGAGAACACCCAGGGCTCTGCCTTTGGGCTTTTTAAGTTTTGACTTTGAATGTATGGCATCTTGGGGTTAGGGGACTTTTAGAACTGTCAATATCTTAGAACTAGCAACTAGCAGGCTTACTGTCATGGAAGGCAAACACTTTCCCCAGGGCAACCATTTGCAAGCTGAATGGAAATGCCTATGTAACAGATGGCTGCTAGCCCCATTTCCATTATAAATAATCATGATTTCCTGGGCGATTTCTTCATTTAAGTTAGTTCATCAGTATTTTTAAAAGAGAACCATATGCCTGTTCCTGTGCTTAAACAGCGATGTTTAAATGAATGTTAGTGTCCTCTCTCATCTGGTTAGTGACATGAGAATTATACACTATACTATTTTAAGTCATTAAATATTTGAAACAGGAATTAATGACCTGATTTTTCAGTGGTTACTGGGTCTTTTCCTTATTTGAGTAACTAATATGTTCTTGCTGATACAGCTCAATTTTCAGAAGCCATTGCAGGGAGCTTGTGGCATTGGAATAGATTTCTGAGAACACTGGTAAACACTGAAGAGAGAAGGCTGCACGAGCTTGTTGAACTGTAGGTGGCACATTATGAAAGGAAGGCATATGGTCTAGCAATTATATCAAGACTTTAGGGGTTCCTGGTTCCCTTTTCAACTACTCTATAGTCCTTCTTGGGTGGCTTTGAGTAAATGACGTGAGCTTTTAAAAGCTCAGTTTTCTCATTCATAAACTGCTTTAGTACCTGTGGTCTCAGGATGCTGTGCGTCTCCTGCGTTTTAAGTTAAGAGTTTAATCTCTACATATTTGTATATTGCTGCTATTGTTCATTATCAGTAGGTTCAAAAATGAGAGGGAATTGAATTACAAAAATGGACAATTAGTTTTAGAAAATACCACAAAATTTAATTGCAATTACAGATAATTTAGACAAGGAACAAATTCTGATACTAACTGCCAGTGGTGCAGAAGTGAATGTTCAAATCAAGAGAAATTACTGGCCTATCTACAGCAAATATGTTTTATAGCTACTAATTATACTTTTTTTGCACCAGTAAAACTGGTGCTGAACTTAGTATTTTTGGAGGTTTCTTGTAGTTCTATATAAATGTATGTTAATTCATCTCAAGAGCCATGGCAGAATTCACTGTCATGAAATATATTTGGTTTTTATTGTTGAAATGAAATGCTACTGGCACAACTTGAAGCTGCCCAGCTAAAGATAAACTGCATGTTCAAAATCTAGCAACCTGTATAAAATAGTTTTGCTTATGCAAGTATATTTTCTTCTGGCATTTTATGTGGTTTTGGTATGTTTGTTTATTAGCTTGGGGTTTTTTTACATTTGATTTGCTCAGTAATCGTATAAAGAGGATAATATTCATTCATTCAAACTGTACCAAAACAAATGCTGAGATCCTTGCATGTGTTCCCTTTCCTAGTTATAAATAAACTTGGAGCTCCCTCTAGTGAGAGTTTAAAATATGATTTTTTTTCCCTCACAAGGATGTTTTAAAGTAAAATCAACTATTCCATTAGTCCATGAAGTAAAAATACGTGAATGAAATTGGATAATTACATTAAATAATTTAGGAGGTGGAAAAATGTGGGGAAATTTTCCATGCAGTTTGCTGTTTCCCTCCTCACAGAATGTTGAAACTGGTTTCCAGACAATATATCTTACTAGTTCTTTTGTGTCTGTTTTCATTGACTATTTATAAATGGGTTTCATAGCTGAGGTTCATCTTGGGAATCACAAACAATTTGTTTTACTCTTTTGAAGTACAGTAGCTCAGTGATTCAAGCCCTTACACTTACCAGATGTGTTTTCTCATGTGCTTTCCGTGATTTCCTGCTCCCAGTCACTAGTGTGTGAAATGCCTTTCCTGTGATATTTTAGTGCTTCAATGCCTGAATTCAGTAGGAATATGGAAAAGCATTCACATGTGAAGATGAAGAATTGTCAAAAAGTCCTTCAATCAGGTTAATTTTGGCTTTGTTTTGAGAGATTGGTGGAAGAAAAGGCTCAGATCAACCAGTTGATGCAAATAAACTCTATTTTAGGCGAAATCATATCTCTCACATATCACTTAGAGGGAAGAAATATCTGGTTATGCCTATATGTAGGCATATAAACATAACCAGATATTATGGTTATAATATCCTGTCAACATGCAGAAAGCCCCCTAAAAATGAGACCCTCTCTATAATAGGAAAGACTTGCACTTTTCCTGTGAGAAATAGCCAGTGCTCCAATGATGCTGATGTTGGAGACAGGCACGTGACAGAACACACTAAGGTTCATGTGACAACAGCCACTTTATTGGGTGCTGTTCTCCGTATATAGTTTTGAAGATCTGCATGGTTATTCCTGATTGGCTGAATTAGCTGCCACCCAGCCAACTGGCCAATAGCTGCCTGCATCCCCAACAGCCCAGACCTGTTCCCCAACGGTCCAGATGGGTTATGTAATTAAGGTAGTTATATTATATAATCAAGGTGGTTACATAATTAGTTATATTTCAGTTATAAAATTAGGAATATTTTTAACTTCAGGCCAGCTGTTATCCACCGCACTCTAAAGTCCTTATAAACTAAATATAACATAAAGACCTAGGGAAAAGTGGTATTATACAGTTTGACAGGGAAAGGAGTTTGGTACTATTTCCATAAAGTAATCATGGTCATGTCCTTGATATTGGGCCGAGGTACAGATGGACCTGCTCTATCTTGTCCTGAGCTTCCTTGCCTGAAATAATAAAAGCTACTAGGAGAAAGGGTATCTCTATTTTGACACGATATCAGGGTTTATAAAAGTCTACTGAACACAGCAGACTCTTGTTTTTCTTCTTCAGAACAGATAATTTGATGTGTTTATTGACTGCGTCTGTCTTAGAGATGGCTCTCTGCTGATAGGCATTCTTCAGTTTTTATGCTGCCAACAATTTGTAGCCCTAGTTTAAGACAAGCTCATTTCTAGCTGTCCTGATTGTACGCTTTGATCATGCTAGCAGTCATAAGACATGCCTCTCCTACTCAAAAACCTCAGTTCGAGCTTTGTTAGGAAAATTAAGGATTTAATTGCTGCTAGTAAATGCCATTCAACACTGAAACTGCATAAAGACCTTCTGGAGTCCACTTTCAAAAGAAAATACTGAAGAAGTTTGGATTAACTGAGTGCCTGTGCCAAATGAACTATTTATAGGGGACAGGAGTTATCAAGAAGAGGTTCTTCTTATTTATGTTTCTTTTCCATAAGGTTTTAAAAAATAATTATAGTATAATAATTGCTTCTCTACAGGATGTTCTCTAAGTTATTTACCCTAGTTAGCTTCATGAAGCTAGTCATCATTACTGTGCTATTAATTATGGTGCTTTCAAACATTCATTTGAACTTGAACTGATTTTTATAGGACTCACTATTAATATATCACATCTTGCAGGATAAGCAGAGCAGCTCATCCATGCCAATATTTGATCACAGTATATTTTATGTCAGACAAACAGAAATACACTTTTCAGTAGCCGTGTCTGGTATATACACTTTATAGTACCAGATTCTCTGCTTTATTCAGCTTTTGTTTAGGTATCAGCAGGAATCTTTTGGCACTCTTTTTATCCCTACATTTTCTGGAGAGATATCTGACTGAGTCAACATTATTTTACCTTCAGTTTGTTATGCTTTATGGACTTCTTTTTTGTTGTTGTTATTGTTTCTTAGTCTGCATATACTATAGGAAGAACATCCGTGAAGTAGATGGTTTTGTGATGTTTTCCTCAGGGCCCACACAGCACTTATAATGAAACTTGGACCTACATTCTTTGTCTTAATTAAAGTTTTAAAGATGTCTCTTTTGCGATATTTTCAGATCAAATCTTTTTTAGTGACCATTTTCCAAATGTTGTTAATAAAGAACTCTATGAAGAACTGGTGCAGCCTGGGGAAATAAAAAATTGTATTTGGAATAGTTGTTATAACCTTATCCTACTGATTTCTTTCCAAAGATCCATTTGAGGACAGATTTGACAACCATGCAATTAAAAAAGGATGCATTTAGAGTACAGAAGAACAACATTCATTTTAAGTGCGATTGTACTTGTACATAAAGGAAAATAAAAATGTGGTTCTGTTTCCAATGGATAAAGCAAGGACATCATATTGAGTTGATACTGTTGAAATGATAATAAAGACAAGAAAAACACAAGAGTAGGCTGAAGAGCTATTCACTCCCCCGAAGCCATGGTCTCACAATTTGCCATCTAGAGGATTGAAGAGCAGTAGAAATCACTTGGCCTTGAGGCAAGAAAACTCAAAAAGACTGGTAACTGCTCTTCAAGCTAGTCTTGTTCATTTCCAACGATCATTAGCTTGAGTGAGTCAGTTTTAAGACATACATTGTTACCTGGAAATTGATTTGGAAATAATTATTATATTCCCATTTTACTCAAATAACTTTTCTTTTAATAAAATAGTGTTTCACATTTCTTCATTTTCATACCATTAGTCTTTATGCAGAGAATAGATTCAATTATTCTTTTGGGTGTCTACTTTTAGATTTAAGTTGTAGTTGTGAAAATGCAATCAATTCATCAATCTCTTCAAAAAGTTTCAATACTTCCAAAAAATATTCAAATGTACGTTTCGAAAGTTTTACTGAAAGCTAAATGTTAACATATCCAGATAAAAAATTGAACACATGACAGTAAGCAACATCTTTTATTTTCCTGATCTTTGACATTGCTTTTGACCATAGCAGCTTTGGCACATCCTCAAATCTCTGCATATTTACACAGAGAAGACAAGTTTGTATGGCTGAAAAGTTTTTCATGGAATTTAGCATATCTGAGTTTCTCAGTGTACTTAGTGTCCCAGGCTTTCCGCTTTGCCAGGACACCAGCAGTCCCATGGCTACTGCCATTCTCCAGACAAAATTATTTCAATTTGATGGTCTTCATACTAACACTGCAGAAATTATTTCCTGCTTATATTATTTACAGACCTATGCAAGGGAAATGTACCATTTAAAAGGAAACAAAATTTTGTCCATTAGAGGGTTTTTTGGGGTTTTTTTGCTGTAATAAAGTATGCTAAAGTGGCATAAGTTTGATACCAGATTCTATCATCAGTGAGCAAGTATGTGTGCTGTGGACACACACATGTTTATATATACGTAGTCCTAAATATTATCCACTGGTGATACCTGAGTCAGTGGCTTTTTTCCAACTGTTTACACTGATGGCAATAAACCATGATATTGATTTGTCTTGGAGTGAATTATTGTAAAGTATCTCTGTGTAGTGATTTTATGTTTGTTGACTTTTTGTTTTGTTAAACTTAGTGTAGTGGTTTGAATGTGTACTTTTTTTGTGTGTGTGAGATAGGATCCAGGAGAAAAAGGCAAAACAGTTTTAACTTGAAAGTAAAAAGATTTTATTAATATATACATTAAAAAAGAAGAGGGAAAAAATGAAACTTTTAAAACTTTTTTTTAATAAGTGTTTATTTTTTTATAAACAATGTAGAGACAAATTTGTGATTTTCAGTTAGTTTGATTATTTGAATATAGTTTTTTATTAATTTTTTAGGAGAGGAGCCTTTTTAGTTTATTATGGAAATTTTTTTTACTGACAGGTTAGAACAGTTTTTTGTGGGTTTGAACTTTTATAGAAACAGCCGCTTGGGGAAACTTTGCTTTTATGGGGTTTTTTTTTATTAACAGTTTTTTAAGCTGGTTATGGTAACTTAGTTATTTGGAGTGTTACTTTTTGAAGATGAGGCACTTTAAAGGTAAAGAATTTTTTATTTTAAGGAACAGAGATGGTGTTTTACTTTTTTTACTGGTGCAGGGGCCTTTTTTTTTTGCTTTTGTTTGGGTATTTTATGGGACTACAAGAATCATAGATTTTAATGCAATTTTATTCAGTCTATTACAAACACTTTTGCTTAAAAATCTATAAATAAACAGTTATTTTTTCAAATGCATATTTTTTATGATTTAAATGATAATTTACATTTAGAGTTTATTTTAACAGTTTAATAAGGAATTCAGCCAGCAGGCAACTTCTTTATCTTTTATCTCATTAGTTTTTTTACTTACTTTTTTTTTATTTGACTGCTATGTTGGGGGTTTTATGTTTACTTTCTCTTTTTTTTTCTCTTTTTTTTGGGGAAGAGTTAAGTTGGAAAGCTTTATGTTGTTAGGAAAGGGTTAAATCTGCTTAGGTTTGTGCTGGTTATGTGCTTTTTGCTGGTTGTGGAAACTCAAAGCCTTGCTGCTGAGGGAGGCTGGTGGATTTTTTAAAAAAAAAATTTTCGATTTTATGGCATGGGTTTGCTTCGAGCTCCCCCCTGAGCTCGGTGGGGTGGAGGGGCGAAAGATTCTATCTTGCCCTGGGCCAGCAGCGCCAGCGGCCAGGGCCAGGGCACGGCGCAGCCACAGCCCAGCCCACTCCACCGCGGCCTCTGGTGCGCAGCCACCACTGCTAAACTGCAGCCTTCCCTTCCCCTGTCGGCAGCTGAGGGGGAAAGAGGGCACACAGCTGGCCCGGCCTCTCTCCCATGGGGCAGCAGCCTCCAGAGGCCCGGCCGGGCCTGGCCTTCACTGGGCCTCCCAATTTACAATGTTAATTTCTGGTCAGCTGGAAGAGAAAGGGTTAGTCACTTGGGATCCTCTGATTTTAAGCCTGGGTTTTCCAGAGGCGTAACAAACTCTTTAACTGGTTAATCAAGCTGTTAAAATCTGATATAATTTTTTAGGAAAAAAACCCCTTCACATCTGTCCTAAACTGCCACACTCTGAAAGACTCTTATTTGAAAACCCTTTTCAAATAATCTTGTATAGGTAAAGTCTTTTGGGAAAGGTAAAAAAAAAAAAAAAATCTTAAATGCTTTGCATGTAAATGTCTGCATTTATTACAGAGAGTAATTTGCTTCTTCTTTTCCTGTGAACTGACTTTCCAGTGGGATTGATCCATGCACGGAGTCAGTCCCTACCTCATGGTTAGAAACAAGGGGCTTTGTTTTTCCTTTTTGAACAGTTTCATGTAATGAAGTATAGGGGGGAAAGGGGCAGGGGAGGGAGGAAACTGTGGAGGAATTTTTGTAATTGGATACGCCTTTGGAAGTCTGTTGAAAAGGAAATATTTTTGAGACAGTTAATTTTTGTGAGTTTCTAGTAGATACTGAGTTGCTTTTGCATTTCCCAAGGTTGTCTTCCTCCAACTTATGGACAAAGATCCAGTGCTGAGGAGCAGTTATAAAAATGCCCATTTCAGAAAGTGTAACAATAGGATGGGCAGAAGCCCAATGGGACAATTTAAATGTAATGTTAACATTTGTATTCGTAATAAATTAAAATAAATGTAAATTTTATCATAATATTTTCATTTGTATGCACTGGTTCTGTAAATTTCATTACTTTTTAAGGATTTAGAATTGGTGCAGTGGCATACTGGAACATATCAGGAAAAAATATCTCTGGAATTGCTAGAAGAATTCTTAGTTATTTTTGGATGAGAGAATCTGGTCCATAGGAAAGCTACTGTATCAGAAGGTGTCTACACTGTTACAAAAATGAAATAATTAATTTCAGAGACTGGAGAACAATAAAATTAGTTCTCATAGTATTTTTAGGAACTGCATAAAAATTTGATTTAAATGACTGACAGCATTACAGAAAACTTGTAAGTGAAATGAGGGATATATTCCAGTATGATATGTATTCACAGAATTGGTTTTTAGACCCTTTTTCTTTCTCTCACTTGCATTACTGTTCATAAATATGTAAAATGAAATTTAAGAAATAAAAATTAACTACTGTACAATCCAAATTCAACTCTAGAGAAAACCAGGCTTAAGAATATGATGCCAATTCTCTACTACCAGTCTTTCACTAAGTGAATTGTGTATAATTACTTCTTTCTTTATTAGGTCTTCCAATTTTGTTTTTCTTCTGTGTTGGTTTAGCGCGGATAGTAAAAACCAATTAGTGACTGACTTTTAAGATTGATGGCTGGATTGGCCAGTTAACTATAGGTATACACCTCTGGGTGACACATTTTGAAATCAGTGGGAGCCTAGGAAACTGCCCTTTTGCCTTCCAGCTTGGCAGTAGGTAACACTGAGTTAGGGCTGCTCATCGGAGCGGCCGGCCAGGCCCCACCGCTCCCCTCTGTTGCGGGGGGAGCTGGCATGGCCTGTCCAGGTTCCATCTGCTCCTGGTGGGGGAGGCGAGGCTGCAGCTTAACATCAGCTAATTTTAAAGCCCACCCTGGAGCCGGTCAAGCTGGGAGACATGTCTGCGGGGCCCCTGATACCAGCTGTGGGCCCGGTTGGGCCAGGCCTGCCCCAATTGTCACTGAGGAGTGAGTAAGGAAGCATTTATAGCATTTATGATCCCTGAGTGCCTGGCTGCTCTGAGCTCCAATCTTTGGGTGTGAGTTTCCCCCTCATCATCGTGGGCCTGAAGTCTGACACTGTGAGCCAGTAGCCCAAGGGAGAGAGGACCCAGGCCAGATTTAACTCTTTCCTGACACGGATGAGACTTTTTAAAACTCTAATCTTCCTTTTGAGTAAAAAGAAAAGGGACAGAGTGAATGTAGAGAAGACATAGCATGAAGTCATTGAAGAGAGACTGAAAAGACTTTTTGGGAGGAGGGATTGAGGAGTTTGCCATTTTAAGCTGAATTTTTCCTATCGAGCCATGGTATTAACTCTATAATGTAGATTATCCCTTTAAATCTTGAGGAAAATATGCATTTGGGGAGATGATTTTAGGTTTGTGGATTTTAGCAAAGGTGTTTGTGATGGACTAAGTAATATTGAATTAGAATCTGTGATTCTTGTGATCCCATGAGATGCTTGAACAGAGAGAGAGGAGAAGCCCTCTGTGCCAGTGAAGAAGTGAGAAGACATCTCTGTTCCCTGAGATGAAGAATACTTTGCCTTTGTAATTGTTCATCTTTAAAAAGTGACACCGTATGCAGTATGCTTAAGTCCATGGCCCATAAGCAGCTTGGGAAAATGTTAATAGGAGGGGAGTGCACAGAAGCAGCCTTTTTTTTCCCAGGCAGCTGTTTTTGTGACAGTTGAAACCCTCAAGAGAACTTATTTGGGTTGTCAGTGGGGGGAAATTCTAAGAGAGACTCCTCTCCCTAAAGAACTGATGAAAGATGGTGAAACTGATTGAAAATCACAGGTTTTCTCTCTTTGTGTTGTTTGTGGGAGAGTGAACACTTTGTGATGTGAAGAAGAGTGTTTTGAAAGTTTCATTTTTTTGATTTTTATTTTCTTCTTTTAGTGGGTGTGTGCTAATAAATCTACCTTTATATCTTTTAGTTGTACTGTTTTGCCTTTTTCTCCTTATCCTATCTCACAGCAGAATAGACACTTAAACCACTACACTAAATTTGGCAGAGACAGGTGAACGTGAAACCACTACATCTGGATACTGACATTTATATTCTAAAGTAGTGGCATATAAATGCAATGTTAACATTTGGCCCAATCTATTTTTTCCTTATTATCCTTCTTTGACAAGGAGTTTATGAATCCATAATTTATGAAAACTCCTTTCTATTTTCTTACAGCTCTAGTCTTTCAAGGGTTTAAACTTATTGTTCTCTTCACAAGGGATGAGACTGTTTATAAACTCTGTTTTGAGGGTCATATTGCACCATGTTTTCTAATTATTCAAAATATTAAGCATATAGCAGACAATAAAAGTCTATAAAAACTTCTTACCTACCTTTCATTTGTGTGTATATATATATATATNCAACTTATTTTCCTAAGTATTTAGCTTCTTTTTCATGCTTTTTAATATTTAATGTCCTATAGTTCCCACTCTTTTTTTCTTACCCTTTATAAACTACAGCCTATGTATTTGGATCTTACTCAATTCTTCAGCCTTACAAAATGAAAGTAGCTTCTATGTCAGCTTTTGCTTGTAACTACAAATGATATTAATGTAGATTAATTTTATTTTGCTCTCCAAGTATGTCTTTCTTTTGGTAGACACAGGAAAAATGGCATTGGAGAGATGCAAGGGAGGTTTTTGCCAAGATATTGCAGATAACTTCAAAATTAGAAGTTAACTTCCTCTCTGATCTTCCAGCACCGCATATGGTATCAATCCAGCCACATTTCTTCTGTAAGCAGACACACCCAGATCAACCCCAGCCCTACCCGTGGGCATCCTCTTGTCTATTTGGCTGCTGGAGCCTGGTGCTGTCAGAATGCTTACATAAGCCCTCAGCTGAATGTAACTCACACTGAGCACAACTCCTCAGGAAAATTTCTTAATGCCTTTGGCATGTACATTCTTATGCTTTTGCTTTAGCAAAGCAGCTTGGTGGGTCATGGTCAAGAATTGAAGAATGTAGAAGGTGCTGTGATAGTGGGAGTGCTATGTCTCATAGTGTAGAGTAAACCTCCAAAATTCCAAAATTGTCCTATCTACAAGATGTTTCTTTTCTTCCCTCTCCTATAGAAGCTATTCTGGGAGCCACTCCTTTGTATAAATTATTAAATGTTTATCACAGCGATAATTTTCACTCAGCTGGAATAACATGACATCAAATACCTTCTCCTGTGTCACATAAATGTTCAATTGGTGTGAAATGGGCTTTGGGAGAGCAGAGATTTGAATTATTTCTTATACTTCCTGGAACCTTCACCATGGTACTTGCAGCTGCTTGGTACTGGTAGATGCAGTTCCATTAACAACCAAGTAAAAGGGGAGGAAAACCTAGGACTGAATGCCCATTTGTGGGTAGGGTGCAGACAGATCCAAGGCCAGGAAGGTTCAGAAAGGAAACACTTGAGGTTTTTTTTTAAATTACAATATCCCTAATATCTTGTCTCTCCCTTACTCCCTTACTTAAGTGATTGTTAAAACAGGGCCTTTGTCACTAGAGGACAAAACTCATGGATCATGACAGTACGCAGTTTTTAAGTTGTTCCTTGCAATTACTTGTAACTGGATTATTTTCTGGTTTCAATAGCTTCTGTTTAAAAAAAATTGTAGTAAAATCTACATCCATGTTATTGTCATGTTATGTCTATGATACCTGCGTTGTTCTCTCTATCCAGGTCTGTAAGGGAGGCTACATTGATATACTTCATGGGTACTTCAAGTCCCGTCTCTTTCCTTTTCTGAGAATAAATCCATTTCTGTGCATAAAAATGCTCTAGGTGCTAGGCTGATACACCTCCACAAGCTCAGAGTTAGTGTGAGCAATCCCCTGGGAAAGAGAAAGAACTGACAAAGTACTTGTGAGCTGTTCTCTGAGCATTCAAATTTATTTTTTTTAATCTGTCATCCTTGAGTATTCTTACACTGAAAGAAATACCCCATGGCATAAATAACTCAGATAAATAATTAACTGATTTATCTGAAATAAATATAAAGCTCTGCAGGCAATTGCAGCATGCTTCCTTTTCCTGATGCGTCTCCCAAAATCTGCATCTCAAAGCATCAACATAAAACTGACAAGTGCCTCATATTCAAACAGAGAGTTATTGCACAGAGGTATTAGTGAGCATTTTCCTCCCACCATACTTGAGCATTGTTTCACACATTTTATTTCTCCCGTACTGACAGGATGACAGAAATAAAGAAAAAAGTTCAACCATCCAAGGCCACATACCTTGTTTACCTCAGGTTCCCACTTGCTGCTCTGTTCTGCAAACACAGGCTCATTTTTGCAGTATATACACTTTCCCCATTCTGTCTCCTTTCCTGCAGAACAATTCATCAGCATCAAGATGAACTGATGTATGTTATTACCATTTTTCCTGCTACACGCCACCAGGGAAGTGGTCCAGATACATAATGCTTGTAGCAATAGGGATTATTGTCTTTTTTTTGGTCTCCATTCCTAACAGAACAGGCAATTTACAGAGAGTATGATAGGATTTTTCATTAGGAATATGGAGAAGAAAAAAAAAGGTATGCCAGAATGGTTACTTTTAATGGAGCAGTGAAAAACTTTAATTCTGTGTAATTGTCAAGTTAGATTTGTTTTCTTAGGGTTATTCTGTCTTTGCAACGTATTCCTCAGAACCTGAATACACTATGTATTGTTTTACAATTAAGTTTTCTTTTTTCTTTTCTCCTTTTGCAATGAATTATTCCATGAGCCATCAGCAAATAGGAAATGGATTTCTAATCTTTCTTTGCTCTAAATTTTACTTTTACCTAATTTCTCATATGATTTACTTCTAGTTTTCTTAATGGGTAATTTCCTTGCAACCTCCTAAGCATACAGCATCTTTAATGGGGTGCATTTCCTCTGCTTCTCACCCTTCATACAACAGACTTGTTCTTACTGTTGCTTATCATGCCAGCATTATTATATTGTTATATGCTAGTATGATTGTTATGGTATGTTTAGGACTGGTATAAATTTGCCCTAGTGAAAAGAGAATGTCTATTTTGCACTATCCAGAGTTTAGCTCAATTTTAAAATGCCAAGAAATTCTACTTGATTGTTTTATTGGTGACTGAAAAGCAGATGTCTTCAGAATAATTAAATATCTGCTTACCACTATTTTTTTGGTAATATTTATTTCCAGATTAGTTTTATTTTGCTGCCATGTTAGATTTAATTATTACCTTCTCTCCTTACGTGAGGAGACTAGGCCTAAATATAAAATATGTGGTACTAAAGTACCATAATCTTTAATATATCCAATGTTTCACTGGAAAATGAACATTCAGATTTATTTACTTTACTCAGAAATATTTCTGTTTAGGCATTTAATAACCAAGTCCTATTCAGCCAAAAATAACCTGGTGCTATTTATATTGGCCAGGAATGTCTGTGTTACAGTAAAAATACAACTAAAAATAGTAACAGATAACTTTGGATAGTGGTATCAATGAAATAAAACAAGCAAAAAAAACCCCTCATGTTTCTTAATAAGCCATTATTTCTGTGAATTGTTACAGTTGGGGACCAGAAAAAAATAGAGGCAATTGTTCTATTACTCCTGTTGGTTGCAGTTGAATTGATTGCTCTGACTGCCAGACATAAGGTGGAGACAGCCTGTAGCTGAGGGAGCAGCTCTGCTGATGTTTTTTTTAATAGCTCCATCATTGTGATGTGACAGGAATTATTTTCGTCATACACATCCAGTCATGTGATGGGAACCATCTTTTATTCAGAAGCTACATTTACATTCGAAAAATATGCATTGGATGCTATTATAAACTATTCCACAAATACTGGGAAATGAATTCGTTTGCTAGGGTGCGGCATACTAAATAGTAAAATCAACATGGAGTACCAGGCTTCTACAATTCCTTGACATATTTTTTGCTGCCTTCTGTCAATTAAGTCCTAATCACAAAATTGATGGCTTTCATTGTTATTGTCTGTATAACACTTATTGTTAATATAAACAGAATAATTTCTTGGAGGCATGACAAATCTCTCATACATATACAATTTCATTTATATGTATGTACACATCCTTATGTATATATGTAAAAAATATGGTTTTGTCTGAAGTACCACTACACAATACAAAACTGGTATACTTGGAAATAGAAGAGTGGCAGAGTGTTTAGAAAAATTTTTATAAGGCTATTAACAGCATAAACACAGAGGTTTTAATAGCATCACAGAATGATTTGGATTGGAAACGAAGCCTGGAGATCACCTAGTACAGCCTTCCCCCAAAAGCAAGTTCGCCTAGAACAAGTTGCACAGGATCGCATCTAGGCAGGTTTTGAAAATCTCCAGAGAATGAGAGTCCATAACTTTTCTGGCCAGCCTGTTTCACTGCTCTGTCCCCCTCACAGTAAGGTGTTTTCCCTTATATTCTAATGGACCCTCCTGTGTTTCAGTTTGTGACTGTTGCCCCTTGTCCTGTTGCTGGGCATCACTAAAAACAGTCTAGTCATCCTTTTGACACCTGCCTTAAGATATTTGCACGCATTGATAAGATCCCTCCTTGTCCATCTCTTCTATGGGTTTTACCCATACCTCTGAGGACCCAGCCTAGCAGAGAAGTGGCTAAAATCAATTAGCGAGATGGCATGATTGAGTGTGTCTTGAAAAATCAAAAAGGTTTTAATAAGGAAAGAAAATAATACAAAAACAAAGTCAAAGGTGAGTACAGTATAAAGACAAGTCTCCTACTTGCTACAACACCTCGAAAACCCTGGAACTTCTTTGTTCTCTCTTTTTAGTACTTAACAGTTTAGGTGGGCTTTTTGGCTCTTGGCCCAATGAGATGAACAATAGGCTTTGAATCACACTCTTGGAGCCCAATCCATGCTCCTGTGCTGGCACTGAGCCAGTTACAGTGAGAAAAACAAAGAACTTTATAGTTAAACTTCCTAAAATGTCTAAAGGTAAACTGAAGCTCTTTCCCTATTTTGGAAGCATCTGCTGGGGGTGTGGGGTGCATTATCACCCTCTTCTCCAAGGTAAACAGGCCCATGGTGGGCTCATGGTGAAATTGTTCATTTGTGCTACCTCTTTGTGCTACCTCCTGTTTCCTCTTTATAAGGACCTCACCACTTGTCTTAAGTTGCAGCATGTGTGGCTTCAGTTAGACCAGTTTAACTGACCTGAAACTTGGGTGTTACCAGTGGTCTGCAAAACATTTTCCTGAAGTAGTCAAAAACCTGACATTGCTTCTCTGAAGTTTGAAATAGATGGTAGAATGGCTGATACCTACCTACTTTCCCCATGAGCATGCTGGCTGCAGCAAGTGATACATTTGCTGAGTTATTCCCTTTTCCTCTATGCATTTTGTATTGGGGACCTATTATATAATACCTATAGTATTCTGCTATACAGTTTTGGGGAACTGAAGGACCTGGTTCTAGTGATACAGTGTACACTTGCAACTGTGCAACTTATCCAATATTTCTGGAATATGGTTTACACTTCTAAAGAAATAAAACAGAGAAGAATGCTTTAATAATAATTTAAAATAAATGTTTTGCCACTGTTCTTAAACCTCTGAACACTCATCATAAAGCCATCAAGCTCTTCTGTGGTGCTAATAGTATGTGCTTTTGAGATAAACAGCAAAACAAGAAGCATGTGATAGACTGATATGAACAGGTATTTTGAGAAATTTCCTTTTGAGAAATCTGGGAAGTCCTCAGAGTTGGAAAACGTCTAAAAAAGTACTATATATCTCTTGTTTTCAGTTCAGAGAGGGAAATTATATCTATTGATTTGAGGAGACAAGCTTTTTTATACATTTTAAAAGCAAGACATTAAAATAATTACGTGAATTTGCTTTGGGTGTATTGAGATTGACAAATGTCTTCCTGCTCTTGAGATATATCATTCATATAGGTCAAAGTTATGCAAAATAGGGTACAGTACAGTAAGTTTATGTTACTTCTGCAGCTGTAGTAGTCCGGAGCAACTCTCCCTCACAGAGCAATGCAAACAGTTGAACACAACCGAACAGGTTGTTGTAGTACTTTAGAACATGGGAAATCACAAAGCTACATATAAGCAAGAAGTAGGTATGAAATGGTTTTTCTATTTTCTTTTTTTGATAATCATAGAAATAGAACTGATAACTAATGTCTCTTCATGCACTACCAGATCTATAGTTTTCAATACATGCAAACAAATCTAAATAGTTAAAATTGCAACTTTCTCACACAAGGCCATTTAAAATAATATTTTAATTACAAGAACACATTATCAGAGTAGCTGACATAACTTAGTAAGAGCAATGAAGCATTGTGTAACTAATCAGTATTAATCCACATTAACACGGTAATATTTACATTACAAAAATGCTGCTTTTTCTAAACATTTAGTATAGCTAGAATCGTACCTAATACAAAAGAAAAAGTAAACTTTGAAAGCTATGTTTGTATATGTGCTATTATTATCTTAATTTGCATCCATTATCTTCAGTACAATAAATGCAATTTTAATTTGACAGGTTTGACACTTTCTTCCAGTTGTATAGAATCAGGTATTGACTAGCTGTTAAATTTATTTCACATTAAAGATTTTTAAAAGTTGGTTTGAAAATACAGAATTGTAAGTTTTGCTACCAATTAAAAGGTAAATAACCTGTTAAACTGAAGATACTATGTACTTCCAGATTTCAGTTATTTTGGGTCTGCCAGGTTATATAAATTAAATTATGTAGCCAGTGGGATGAGGTTAAGACTAAAAATTCAGCTTGAATTTAAACAGATGATAAAATCCAGTTATTCAATATTTCTATTTATGAATACCATATTCTGTCATTTGTGTTATACAAAATTAAGATAATCAACTGTCCCTAATAAAGCAAGAAGAAAACTTTATGAACTTTACCCTAATCTTGAACTCCAATTCTCTTCCACGCTTTCCGCTTCTCTATTAAACCAATCTGAACTCAAAAGCTAGTAACAATAAAACATTAGAGTTACAAATTTCCCATTAGGCTGAGTAATCCAAACTGTAGAAAGCAGTTTTGGGAAGAAGCAACCATATTTCTCTGTTGAAGTTGGATGTAATTTGAAAGTCTCTCTTCTTTGGGGTAGACCTTGGCAGCAAATTGGTTCACTTTCCAATCCCCATGAGCCTTAGGGATCATGCAGTACTCCATGGTTTGACTTTCTGGGTTGCAAATGCAACAAAACTATCAAAACTATATTTACATTTTGAAACATTTTTTTCTCTCAATTTACACAGAAGCACATAAGCTTTTTAAAATTATTTGAAACTGTAAGAGATGTTGATAAATCATGAACCAAATTAAAAGCAAATTGTGATCACAAATGCATTACATTTGAAAATACTACCCCAGCTGTGTATCAGTCTCAAGTATTTTGAAAACTTTTGGGCTAAATGGAACAAAGTACTGTACTTTTGTCCTGTAATTTAAAAAAAACACTTTTTTTTTTTTTTTTAGTATCATATTATTGCACTTGGATGGGGTGTTAAGGACACTCTTAGAAATCAATTTTATAAAACAGCATCTGAAATATTATTGCTTATTTTCTTGTTGTGCAATAGAATAGTTCTTCGCAGTTTAGCATATTGGCTTGCCAGGCCAGAAGGCACAATGCTAATTTTACTGCAAAACATAGTCTTTAGCATTAATGCTAGAAGGCATGAATCTTGTGGGAGTTTACCTGGTGTAGCCCAGCAGGCAAGTTCTGTGGTGGTGGTGGAATAAAGTCTGTGGGGCAGGATAACCTTACCTCAGTATGTTTCTTCCAAAATGATGGGGAGGTGATTGATGCATGGTAAATATGCATGTGGGCCTGCAGTTTGGCATCAATCCATGAGATGTCACTGTCAGAGCAAATACATTCCATATTTCTAATGGAAAGCTGGAATGCGAACATTGTACCCAGCATAGGATTTTGCAGTCATGAAGAAATGTTGTAATACAACAGGAAACAGGACCAAAGTTGCATGCGAACATGATGCTGAAAAGTTTCTGTGGATGCTAGTTGAAACACCTTGTTACAATTTCATTGATGATGTGGCAATGACGAAACATGAATTATGAAAACTGAAGTAATTTTTAGTAACTCCTTTTGCTTTTTAAAATGATAGGCTGGCAAACAAAGAAAGCAGGCATGTTGTGAGCTATATCCAAAGTTACCATCTGTAACTCTTGAAGCTCCTTGTACTAAGAACATGATATTCAAGAAACAATGAGCACATTTGCAGAATGGGTCTACACAGTGAAAACGAATTAGATGATGGATAGTTTAATCACTGACAGTGATTTTTATTAGTCCAGCTGATTATTGTCTACCTTACTTGAAAAATTAGGCTGTTAGTCAGACAGATGTTGCAACAGTTTGATAGCTGGTACTGTAGAGTCAGAGGAGAATAATCTTTCTTGCTGTTTGCTTCAGATAAAATGTGAAATAAGAAAACTCAGATGTGTAATAGAAAAATATCAGTGTAGAAGTTTGCCTATCTGAAAATTTTGTATATGTATGTAAATTGGATACTGCTATTAAAATTCTGTTTTTCATCTTCGCCTGTTTCTTGACATTAGTATTTTCTTTATAATCTTTTTGCATTATGATGTAAGGGGATTTTAGCAATGGACATTTCACTCATTTTTTCACTTCCATGTAGGTATGTTCCAAGGATTACAGTGTACACCAGGCACAAGAATGAGCAACTCTCTAGAATTCCAGTTTAGCTTTTGGCCCAGATATTTAAAAACAAATTTGAGTTTCTTTGCTGAGGAAAATTAATTTTTACTAAACATATGGACTATAAAGTTTCTTTCTTTGTTTCTTTCTTTCATGTTAGCTTGATAAATTAATCTCAAACTGCAGAAGTAATTCCATTCAGGGACATGATCAGGATGCAACCATGAACCTATAAAAGTATTCTGTAAGCTTAAAAGTAAGCATGCATTTGCAGTGAGCTAGAGAATTGAATCCCAAACACTTTAGATCACTCAGAAAACACAGCCAGTTCCATGGATATAAGAAAATTCTATCTTTACCAAGAAAAAAAGTCTCTTAAATTACCATAGAAATGAAATATTAAAATATGGGAAATAGTGATTTTTCAAGAGTTTGTGTCTTAGCAACACAAGGTAAAATCTTTATCAATATGTTGTTCAGTTTTTTCATTAACCTACTACATACTTTAACATGCTCCACAATCTGCTTTCTAGACCTTCTCCATAGTGACTGAGAACTTCATGAGAGATAATCATCATGCTACTGTCTATGGCAAAATTCTCTCTGTTTTCAGTAAGATCAAAAAATTTGGAAACAACTTTATTGCAAATATTGAACAAGATGAATTTTACATTGCAGAACTTTGAGTAGTACAGAACTGCTCTTCTTGAGAGGAGGACTCAACAATTCTGTAAACACTGACTTTTCGTACTATTTAAATATATTACATAAAAATTGATAGCAAAACAAATAATTTTGGGTGCTGCTATAAACATTTAATGCTCTTATTCAGACAACATTTTACAATAAAGAATCTTGCTGTCTCAAAACCTTCCTTGCAAATTGACTAGAAACTGTACTTCCCAAGAATTTTAGAAATTAGTATGTTTGAGAAAGGACATTTAATATCATTTTGCTATTTTGTTCTTTGAAAAGCTGCATAAGCATATATTCAACAAAATCCTTCACTGAATATATGAAAAATTAGCTTTATGGTTTATTTTAATTACAATTTGAAATTGTGTGTCTGCTTCCTGTTTTGAATCAATCTTGTTCCAGTTCCCTTGCATTTTATTTTTATTACATCCTTTATTATAACCATTGCAGGTCCAACCTCCTGTTCTAAGCTTTACCATTGCCATCACCAGACTGGATCAGACATAACTTTGTCAAGGCATATTTTGAAAACCTTTAAGGACAGATGTTTCACCTCTTTTTAGGTTACATGTTCTGATGATGTATCACCAATGCTGTAAAAACTTGTTATTAGTGCTCAGTCCGAATCTCCCATGCCATCATGTGTGGCTATTATCACTAACCAGATCATTTAGCACTATAAAAAGTTTAGTACTGTAATCTTTGCAAGAGATTTCCCAGTAGTTATAGGCTCCTGGAATTCCTTAGTTTATTTTTCATATTAAATTAACCTAGTTCATTCAACTTCTCACAGTTTATTTATTCTAGACCCCTGAACTTGAGCAGCATTTTATGGACCTTTTCCAATTTTCTAACACCCTTCCTGAATTGAGTGAGTGTGAAGTGGGAAAGCTAGACACAAAATTGCAGGTACAGCTACAGTGATGCCAAGTAATGGGGATAATAACACTTTGATCTTCTGGCTGCATTTCTCCTAAGGTTTCTTTATTTATGAAGCAAGTGCACAGTTGGCTGGCGTTCAAGATAGTGCTTCCCATAATGTTCAGGTCCTTTCTACTAGAGCTGCTGCTCAATCTGAATTGATGTATGGGGATTTTTCAGGTGTAGGATTTTGCACTTGCTGAACCTCATGAGTTTCTTTGGAGTAAGTTTCATTTTCTTTCTGGGCAATAGTTAAAACTGGATGTAGTTAACTTTTGAGGAGACCACATTTCTTAAGGAAATAATTGGCATAGGACACAACGCAGGTGAATTAGGTTTTAATTTAGGCTTCTATTTCATCTGACTATCTGAAAAGCACTGTAGAAGTACAAAAATTACTTTAAAATATGACTTTCTCAGAGCCTGGTCTAGTGGCAAAACAACTCAGTCCTCCTGTTCTTATAATTTAAAAGTTTTACAGATCTCAAATAATACAGATTTTCACAAGGCTAGATGTAATATGATGAAGCAAGACCAAATCTTATTTCCTTATCTCTTCTGACAAAGACTATCTCATGAAAAAGGATGTCTATCACAGAGAATTAATCTCACTGTCAAAACTAAAAAACCTAAAACTCAAGTAAAACTCAACAAGATCAGCCTTAAGCTTTAAAGTAATGACTTTGGTTCTGCTGATTGTCAAGGTAGAAGATTTTAATCTAGTTCTGTTTGATCCTGCTCTCCATCTTTCATCTGTTTGAGAAAAGATTTATAAAAACTTACAGAGAGATAAATGTAGGACATAGCATAATATAACTAAATATTTCAAAAGAGAACATTCATTAGACAGTGCTTATGTGGGTAGATTTTCATTTCAATGAACTTCAGAGCCAAGGTAGCCCATGCATATGAGCCTAAGAATGTATGTGTTTCCTACATATCTTAGCCATCAATTCTTAAGTGTTCTGTTATCTGCACTCTAAAAAGATCTTCAAACTCTCCTTATTTACCAAAGAACTATCTTTCAAGATCCTCATATGATCATATTTTACAATTATCAATTTTAGTCATTTGACACTGTGAAAGATTTAAAAGTTACCGTTGTAGAGGTATTTTTTCTTCTCTTTGCAGACCTTAATCCCAGCTGTTTTATCCATAGTTTCATGCATACATTCCACCTACTGTTAGAAATAGAACTTTATAATTACAATATATATATTTTATAATTTTATAATCTCAGAATTTAATCCCTGTACAGGGTTTCTGAGCACTGCTTTACCCTGGCTTTCTCCTCCCATCATTTTTTGTATTAGTGTCAGTGAAATCTACTTGAATTCAGGAGTTCTGTAAGTCCTTGTGGAGGTCTGTGGACCAGAAATTAGGAGGATGGCCCTGAGTACCAGGCAGCTGACAGCCTCTTTTCCAAGACCGAGCACGGTAATCTCTTTAATCTTCAATTTTACTTAGGAGCTCCTCTTCTTCACCTCTGCATTTTGTAATTATTATCACTGGAGAGGCAGTAATGGCCCTCTTTTGTTTTGTGCTGGTAAGAGAAGTAACATAATGTATATTGCTCTTCTACTTCCTAGGCAATTCAAAAGGTGTCAGCCAAGGTTTCTCAAAGAAATAGATCTGCCCTAGAACCTGACACAGCTTTAGACCATAACAGTGGAAGAACTACCTTTGCTTTTTGCAGATTGCATATGTTTATTAATGACTAAGTTTATATTTTTATTATACTTTCTTTTTTTCCCTGGTTGACTTTCAGGGTATAGATTTGGTTTTTCATTTCTATGAATCCACTCTTGATGTCTACATTAAAGCTTGAAAGTAAACAGCAAAGATTTTATTCTACCTCTTCTTTTAGCTTGCTTTTAGTTTGCAAGAACTTGTTGATCCGCAAAAGTCCACTAGCTAACTTATTTTGTCATGCAACATCTATAGTGATGTATCTCAGCAGGAAAAAGATGTCAGCAGCTTTTCTAAAATTTCAGGAATGCAGAAGAATGCCTCATCTATTATCTTCAGTGTACAGACAGCCACTGGAGACCAGAAAACGAGTAGGATACCCAGCACTATAGCTTCTGCATCTTTTTTTTAAACTAACATACAAAACTTCTGTAAATGTTGCAAACCAACCCAAAATGTGGTCAGCTCTCCTGAGGAGGTAAGTTTATTTCTTCCCCTTATGGTATCAATTGGATGTCCCATCTGCGTGTTATGTAAGACCAATATCTGTTACACTCTAAAAAAATGTGCTGGGGAATACCTCACCAGTTAGGATGCAATTTTTATTTTGCCTACCTTTTTACAAGAGCCCATGCATGGATGTATTGGTTTATATAGTAATATAAAGTGTGTATCCATCTTAATTGCTTAACTACAAAGAAGTACAACTTTATAGTACAGACTGGCCTGCAGTAAGGGGTGGCAATTATGTAATTTTTTTATCAGATGATATATGACATGCCCCAGTGAGCTAGGCAGAAGTTCTGCATTTACTGTCAGAAAAAAATATGAGAGCACACAAATGAAGCCACAAACTTTGAAGGAATGCTGTAGTAACCTGTGCTAGTTAGGTGATCGAATTAACCTCTCATGAGTAAATAATGTTTGTATCCCTAAATGGAGAAGAGGATATAGATCCTGTTAGATGCAGGCTAAAATATTTGACTGAATGAATTTAGGAGGAGCAAAATCCCCAGATTATTGTGGTAGGAAAAAAATAAAAAATCAAACTCAAAACATTCTACAAGATTTGAATGATGCTATAATAAAAATTATTCAGAATCCAAAGAAAATACTGTGAGCAGAGAGCAACAAGGAAAGAAATAAAAACCTTTTAAGTTTGAATCTTCTGTTGTCTGGAATGAGCTGTTTGGCATACACTATAGAGAAAGGGGAATTTATAACACAAATAGCATAGAAATGGGCCACATCAGGCTTGAATGTGCAATTTAGTATTTTCTAGTAAAAAATTATCTGCAGGAAGTTTGAGACTCTTAATTTTTATAAAATACATGGAAATAAAGCTGTTGATGCAGCTTAGGGACGTGGTGCAAGTACAGGGACAGAGGTGGTGTAACATGAACTTAACGCACAACGTTGAGGTTTAAATACAGCTGTAACTGCGTAAAGGAGGTGCAATTTTTACTTCGCTGCCTTTCACCTCAATAGGAACACCTGATGTCTTCCAGAGGGAGACATGGGTACATGAAGGCAACAGAAATAACACAGCCAAGACGTAACCATGCTGAGGCCAGCGCTCCTCCTCAGCGGGGTCTACCCGGACTCCCACCGATTCCCGGTGACACAATTCCCTTTCCCGGCGTGCGGGCGGAGGGACAGCCACTGGCTCCGCGCCCGCCCCTCGCCGCTTCGGGCCCGGCGTTACCGCCTCTTCCCACCCCGCCAGGCGCTGCCGTCGCCATTCCGTCGGCCTCCACTGCGCGGCAGGCGGCCGGGCTGGGCCTCGCCGCTGGGTTCCCGCCCCCCGCCGCCGCAGCCGGCGGGCTGGCAGCTTGGAGGCTGCTCTCCGGTAGGATGGTTCACCATTCGGGATCTATCCAGTCCTTTCGCCAGCAGAAAGGTGAGTACAAACGCCGCTGTCCCCATGGCGGTCATCGGGAGGCCCCGCGCATCTCCCTGCTCTGCGGGTGCACAGGGAGGGGGCACACAGGTTTCCGTGCCATATCCCCCCGTGGGTGCCAGATGCGTCCTATGAGCGTGCCTACTCGTGACCGTGGGTGTTGGCATGTGGGCTGTAGCCCGGGTCCCCGCTCTGGAGGAGCACTGATGCTATCGGATGCTTTACCGGTGTCAAATAATGCGGCTGCAGTGGAGGGGTGGACGCCCGGTGGCGTGCAGTGGGCCGGCCCGAGCCGAGCTAAGCCGCGCCACAGACCTGCCCGCGCCGCAGCTACTGGGGGCCGAAGGGTCCCGGTCCGGCCTCGACCCCACGTCGGCCCCGCCCCACCTAAGTTTTTTCTTCCTGAAAGGCGGTGCTGCTTTGGTCTCAGCTGATGTACAGGTGAATCTAAGAGATGCCGATATGCGTGGTACATACAGGTCGTTCACCCTCTAGAGTTCACTGCAGCTGTTGGTAGGTTTGTTTTAGTCTTCCTATCATTCTGTTATCCAAGTACAAAAGTAGAGGAAGAATATTGGCTGTAACTGTGAGCAGGGCTCTGGTGTTATAAGTGCAGATACAACTTAGGTTCAATCTATGTATTGGGTTGTTTTTTGTCTGGGAATTTAATTGTCAAACAGAAGCTCTTTGCTGATCAGCAAATATAAAGACGAATTTCAAGTTGTGATTATCATCACTATAAAACTTGTATTGTGTTCCTGTTAGAAAAAAATTAATTCTCTCAATGAACTTTATTTTTTCTTGATCATGGAACCAATATTTTTACTATATTTTTTTCTCTCTAATTCTACTTTGATGGATCAGATGAACCAAGATTTCTCTCACTTTGTTCTCTTTCAGTCATTGGCAAACTTTTTATTCTTATAATGCAATATGCCATAAATTATGATAGGAAATGGTAATCTTTATACATAAATCATGAGGTCACTTATTGGAATTTGCCTCATTCAAGTTCTTGTCTTTGACTCGTTAGTTTAAAATAAATAATTCAAAGCACTTTTTCCATTCTGGTAATCCCATAATAAATTTATTTCCTTGGTGCAGAGGTTTTGCATTTAATGCCAGTCTTGTGTGCAGTAATGAGTGGTGCTGTCTCAGACTGTAAAAAGTCTAGTTTAGTTCAAAGGTAATTAATTAGTGTAAATTTTTTTTTTCACCTGTCAAGTCTATGTTTATAAAAGCATTAGAAGCCTTGAAGCCACAGTGTTAGTCCTTACTTTTTCATAAGACAATATTTCTTACATTACAGCAATGATTAGCAAGCTCCACAATCGTTGTCAAGGCCCTCAGAATAAATGCAGCTGTTCTGTAATAATCTTTAAAAAACCTACTCCAAAACAAATTTTCAGTGTTCTAATTCAGCTTGAACTCTGTTCAAGTTCTTTGACTTGTGATTTTTAAAACTCTATGTTTGCACAAGTCATAAAACTTGCAAACACTAAGTGAATTTTGCCAGTTACTTTTTGAGAAGATTGTTGTTCTCATCTCCTTATTCCTGAAGAAATCCTGATTAAGGTATGTCACCAGTCATCAGGCTTTGCAAAAGAGAGGGTGCTTTTATGGAGCTGTGTAACCTGTACAGTATTGACTAACATGACTGTTGCTTTCCCAAACTTCTCAAATGCAGTGTGCTTTGTACAAAATGTACCTGAGTTCAGTTTTTCTCAGCCTAAAGCTTTTAGGAATGGGGGAGGACAGTATGAAATCTTGAGCAAAAGGCTACAGCAAAAGTAAGCAAACATAAATCGTAATCAAGATTTTGTCATTTTATCATGAGGTATTGAGAAGAAGCTGAGGATCTGGTACTCTGAAGTTCACAGACACTGATCTCAGAAACAAAAAACATTGTGTCTTTTTTTTCCTTTTTATTTAGTACTTTATATCAGACTTTATTCAAAATTTAATATTTTGCTTACTGTAATTTCTAACTTAGTGTTGCTGAGATTTTGACTAAATGCATTGTTTGTTTTCCAGCTGCTCACAAAATAGTGCCCTAAATTCCCTTTCTTTACAGATTCAGTGGTAACCTTCATGAAATGGCCAAATGCCCAAGACAGCTGGGCCTTGTATGCTTCACTTGCATTATGACCAAGCTTCATTTTTTGGGGAGGGCATTGACAGGGTATTATTTTTTATGTGGATTCTCAATCATATATGAAAAATATACATCAGCAAATCTCATAGTTCCTGAAAACAAATAGAAAATAATTTTAAAGTCTTCAGAAACAGAACCTACCTATTGCCAGGTAACATAATAGTGAAACTCACTTGCTAAAGAGGAATAACTTTTCAAATGGGAGACAGAATGGGGTAGAGAGCATTTTTTTTCCTTTTACCTACTCTGAGCACTTTGTTCTAGCTGAGAAGTTGTGGTTTCAGCACCAAAACTCTTTTTACAATGTTTGGAGGAATAAGACTAAGTTCTTCAGTCTCTTGGGTGTCTAGGAGTCTTCCACGAGAAGGAGAAAAAAAGAAAGAAAGAAAAATCTCAAGGATTTGTTACTGTTTAGAATTTAGGTGTTGTTTTTCTTTAATTTATCTTTCCCTTCTTGACAGAGTGAGGAGGTGTTCAGAGTAGGAGGCTGCTGCCATCGTTTTGTCTTGCTCTTTGTTCAAATTGTGTATGCAGAGTGAAACTCTCAGTTTCAAAACCTGCAGCAGAGCTCAACATAGTGTTATAAAAAGACATAAAAATGGTTGAAAAAATGAATTTCATTCTTCTTCACTCCCGCAATTCTTGTTCTTCTACTTGTAACCAAAGATAATGTCTATTGAGAAGAGCAGTGTCCTAGAGGTAGACCAATCTGTGTCTCTGCACAGCAGCGTGTTAGATCTGTTTAGCCATCTGTATAGTATTTTCTGGCTATTTTTAACCTCTTCTTTGGCAGAAACTGGTTTTTCTGAAATTATTTCCCTCATTAATATTCTCTGATAAAAACCAAATTAGTATGTATATATACCTTCATACTTTTTGCTTTTTCAAAAGATGATGCAACCTATGGCCTCTGAGGAATTATGTCAGAGGAAACAGAAAGAAATGTTTAGTATTTACTAGATTATTCCTAACCATCTTTTACAAAAGAATAATCTTCTTCCTTAGAGATTAATATACAGGTAGTACATAGTGTATATTACTGTATATACTTCTTTAATAGACAGGTTTGTTTAAAACTAGTAATTAATTAATAGTTATTCATAAAGGAGAACTAATATAATGTTGATAAGGGCAAAGATGATCTCTACAATAATTTGTAGTTTAAATAATCCCAAGGAAAGTTAGCTAGTTAGGAATCATAATCTTTTACATCTAGGACATAAAAATATACTGCAGCCTTATGGTAGCTCTTGTGTTTTCCATAATAGATGTGGGGCAGGTGCTAAGCAATTGCTTGTTTTATTAGGGGACTGCTGAAAACTTATATTCTTCAGACAGAGAGGCAACCTAATTTGCAAGAGGCTCTTGTAACAGATACTTAGTGGGTGGGTTTGAATAAACTTATGTTTAAGGTGCAGGTCAAGACAATTACTATGCTTAAAATTTTAAACATCTAGGACTTTTATCCTGATACACCGACTACAGTTTCCTGCATACTTTGCTGGGTGCTTTTATTTACAGCTTCCTGCGTACTTTGCTGGGTGATTTTTTAATACCTCTATCAAAGCTTTTTAATGAAGGAGTTCAATGTTGGGAAAATGAAAAGATGTTTGTGCTTTAAAATTGAGTTGCTTTCATCCTGCTGTATGAGATTTAAGAACATGGACTGCAGATTGAAATCCAGTGGCTAACTTGGGATGCTTCTTATATTTCTGGTCAAGGAGTTCAATGTTTCCTGGTTCAATGAGGCAGGAAGGAGTTCATCAACTTCAAGAGACATTAAGTCTTTGAGAGTACTGATTTAGCCTCTGTAGGGATTTATCTTGGAATAGCTTGAATTGAGACTTCTGAAGAAATCAAGGATCTCTATGAAATATGTATTTCTAGATGTATTCCAGTTCTCATCTGTGCCAAATACTTTGTTTCATTTTATATATTGCCACTTGAAATTGTAGTGTGATTTAGAGGGATTGAGGATTGGCTTAAGAATCTCTAATAGCTCTGCCTTCACAGGGTAGCTTGTTGATTCATTGACGTTTTTGTTAAATCACTTTGAGCTACTTTGACAACCACTGTTGTTGTAGAGTAGAGCTTTCCATTATGGTTTCTTTACTATGATTTTAAGATCTTAATGGCCTGCATTCTTCATAAAACAACCTGTGAAATTGATTTGCATTTCTTGTGAATTTAAATGAGAATTTGTAAACATCACATTTTATATTGCTCCGGAGTTTTAAGTGTTCAGGAACTTGGACTTGTGATTAAGAATCTCATGGAGACTTCTCCAAGGTTGTTTAGTGCTTCTGTGGCATGAGTAAACTTAATAATCCAAAGAGACTGCTGAAATTACAAAAGATGTAATTCTGTCACACAAAAATTCATGAGAGAATGGGACCCTTTGCCACTATTCTCCAGAGCAGAAAGGCCAAGTTTTTATGTCGCTGTGAATAAAGCATTTTTTTTGGCCTCAGCTCTTCAGTTTTCATTCCCAGGAGCATTTACATCTACAGAAAATTTCAAAGCCATACTCATTTTGACTCTGAAAGCTGAGAGCAGTGCAGCTATTAACACAATCCCTTAAAACAATACTATATTTAAACAGTGTTATTTAAAATGTTTTTTTCAGGGCACTGAAAGGCAAGGTCCAATGTTTGATAAGGCTATATTTCCCCTTACTTCTTTTGCTTGATACAACTGCTCAACCTAGGATGCACTCCATCTTTTTCACTGAGACACCTTTGAAGAGCACATAATATGTCTTTTTATCCCAGATTATACTGTTGTGGGTTGTAAGTTCAAAAAAATAGAGCTGTTTGAAAACATTCACTAAATGTGACATATTAAACCTTATATTATGCAGGTGCATGAGTGCTGTAGAAAAAGTCTTTTTTTTTTTTTTAACCTAGTGAATATTTTAAGTGAGAAAGCTAAGGATATCAGAAAATTTTGGGATGTCACATAACTCTATTGGGCTACAGATGATGATTGATGCTGTGATTAGATGTCTTAACTTTCTACATTCTGTTTTAAATATAGCTTGATAAAGTAGTATCCGTGGACAAACCTTGTACCTATTCCACAATTTTTAAAAATTTCCTGAGTAAGGATCTGTGAAAATAGGCAACTCTTGCCACCACATTTTCTTCAGAACCCTTGTCAGTTTTATTTCATTGGGTATCACCACAAAATTGAGAGTTCCTAATTTGCCTTCATATTTTGGTGTGTTTATTCTGCTTTTTGTCATTTTTGAAATCTGCTAAATGACTATGATAAATGAAACAGCCCTGTTAGTTTATATTCTGTTGTAGTATTATTTCAAATATATCAGTTTTTGTTGAAAAGTCTTGCAGCAAAATCAGCAGTAAGTCGATATATTTTATGATTAGAGGTATTATAAAGTTCCAACAACTGTGAGAAATTGAAACACTGTCTTAGCTAACAGTACCAGGAGCCTTGCTTTACAGTTAATGCAGATGGCTAAATAGTAACTGGGAAAGTAATTAAAAAAAAATAGCCATCTATATTTTAGGCATAGTGTGATAGCAGGAAGTGAATATGCTAAATTCACAAGTTTGCTGAGCAACATGAAGATTACTTGTCTGCTTTGGCCTGTCTAAGCTGAAGAGAGTGTCTGTGTTGGCTTGAGCCAAACATGAAATGACATTTGCAGAAACCATTGTATACGTGGTTACCCAGATTACAAATCTTTACCAAACATGTCTGGAGTTATGTCAGTTCTATATATTCTACAGCGTATGTTACAGTAGATTATTTATCAGAGACAGGTGAACTCAAAACCAAACTGCAGTGTACAGCAATTTGTTTTAACAACTCTGAGCTACAATGAATGCAAATTCATCACTGGTTTTTCAGAAAGAGATTCCGAGTCTGCCTCAATTTGGATTATCATCTGTCTTGTGAGGGCTTTTAGCCAGTGCAGTTACTTAAGGGAGGGTTTATTTGTCTGACTGGTGAGGTCACAGTTTAATTCACAGTATATTTGAGTATTTAAGTGAGCTGTTGAAGAAGGTGATACCTTAAGTTTTCCTTTTGGGTCATGTCTAATGTTCATATATCAAGCAAATAGCAACATCTATTATGTAACTGTTTGATCTGCTTGAAGGTAGGATCTTCTGAGTGGGAAAAACGATACCGTGAAAGATGAATTAGATTCCATCTGTAACTCAGGAAAAGGAAGTGTGGTTTGAAGAGTGTCTGCGGGAGTACCTTTTGAACAACAAATTGCTGTTGCTAATATGGTTCTCATTGATTTCTTTAGTAACAACACAAGACAAAGTCATACATGTTTTGTTGCTTCTTGTCTGTTGTTCTTACTGGATTTCTGTGTGGCGCCCTAGCACAAGAAGGATGTGCAAACAAAGAAATATAGTGCTCACTCAAATCTGCGTTGAAAATTTTTTAAGTTCATCACAGTTACACAAGAGTTGTAGCTAGTCACGTATGCTCCAGGTAGCTCCTGTGATGATGGCAAGCTCTGGAGTTAGAGTATGTTTGAAATGTGATGCTCTATTCTCTTCTTGTCTGATTCAGTAGAATTACTCTTGCTCAAAAACTTCCTTACTCCTTACTGTTAAAGTAGCTTCATCAATAGTATGCCTTTATAATCCAGAAGGTGTAATGTATATAATATTTGTATTCTCTTATCTTTCTGGTTCATTAAACTAATGGAGTTAGTGCTTTTAATGAATTAATTTTCGTAAAGCATTAGTGGGGTTTTTTTTTGTTTGTTTGGGGGTTTTTTGNGGGGGGGGGGGGTTGTGTGTGTTTTTTGTGGGAGGAGGAAGTCTTTTTTTAGGTGTGGGCTATTCTGTTGTCTGTCCTGGATTAAAGCACAGGTGTCTGCCAAGGGAAGTGGGAACCTCCCTTCGAATGGAAACCCTTCCCACTAAACAATTATAACTTTGAAATTACAGGGCTTTCAGGCAAAGGTATGGGAGAAGGAATAACAATTCTTTACTGTGTATTTATGTATAACAAGGCATACAACCAACAACAACAGCAACAGCAAACAGAACCAGGAACCCAGTGACAGCCTTCTCTCAGCTGTCAGGCACTTTCCCCTTTGGTGCAGTTCTGGTCACAGCCAGCAGGGGCGCTGGTGGCTCCCGGGCAGGTGGGGCAGGCGCGATGACTCCCCCGGAGTGGCAGCAGGGGGCGCTGTGGTGCAAGCTCGGGGTCTCTGCACGTGGGTAGTGATGGGTGGGCTGGCAGGAGAGATAGGAAAGGGGCTCCCTCTGCAAAACTCCAGGGGCAGCCTGGCCCAGTGCCCCTCCAGATGGTGAAATGGGCTGTAGCAGGAACCTCGGAGCAGCAGATGGAATGGCAGAGGCACACCTGGGGTAGTGAACAAAAATGTAGCAGCAACTCTGCAGCCATAGCAGGAGCCAGGGGGTGTCCTGGTGGGCACAGGTTATTGGGTTAGTGTCGCAAGAAACCTGAAGCAGTGGCAGAAAACAGTGGGGCTGGGCAGCAGCAGCTGGGCCTCCACAAACAGGTGGGAGACAATCCCTCAGAGGGGCGCGGGAGGGGGGAGGGGTCCTGGGTTTCCCTTGAGTCACCTGAGTGAATGATGAGGGTCCTTTCTAGTTTAAACGGGTGTTGAAGAAAGGTCCCAGTTCAACAGCCACTCTTATGAGCAAAGGCTCACCCATGGTCCGAGAAGCAGTACAAGCAAATTCTCCCCATGGTAGTAACAACTGTTCCCATCCCGTCCCAAGAGCAAAAAAGAGCAAGCAGGTGAGCCCAGCTTCCTCACCACCTAGCCAAAATCTCACAGTATCTCTGCACTTCCCAAGAGGAAGCCCCCCAGCTAGGAGTGTATCCAACTGCACCCTTCCCCTCCTCTTCCTCCCAGCCACATCCTTTGCCCCTTAAGTACCAGTTGTACCCATCTCCTAGGCAACAAATGGGGAACATTCCCTGAGAGAAAGAAAAGAAAAAAAAAAAGAAAAAAATTCTACCCTCCAGCACAGTCCTTTAGCTTCCATTTTGGTGTGGTTGTTTTAAAACTTATCAAACAGTGAAAATGTTGGGAGAAGCAGGCAATTCTAAGAGTTTCCAGCTTTTTTGAATGAGCTGAGAGAACATAGGGATGAATTTTTAAAACACATGCACGAAAAGTTTAAAAAATCCAGATATAGATGGGTGTGTATTGATGAATGGATCTGGAAATGGTCAATGGGTGGGTAAGTAGATTTCACTGGATGTCGGGCTATCTATAAACTGAAGAGTATTTGAAGACTAAATGACTTTTTAGAGGAGAAATTACTTCAGGGAGAGAGAAATCAAGATGCTTTAGGATCATCAATTTATTACCACTGCAAAAGATTTTTGTAATATGCAAAAGTAAGAATTTTTCAGGTAATATGTTTCTATTATAAGCAGATGCTGTTCATTCAGCAAGGACCAATGCATGGCTCTCGCTGTTATGAAGTGCCTCGGTACACAGAGTTCAGTAAGAAAAATAGAGGGATTTTGACAAACGTAAATAGTCTAGAGGAATGAATGAATGAATGAATGAATGAATGAATGAATGAATGAATGATAAAAAGATGCTTAAATGTATTCCTGTTAATAATTCACACTGTTACACTGTCAGAACTTTGAAGTTCCTGTTTCAGAAATCCAGCAGCTAAATAAAATGAAAAAACAGAATGGAAAAACAGCTGGTCATAAAAAAGTAGTTCTAATTTCTGCTGTCCTTCCTGAAATGTTGTTGGATTCAAGCTATTTCGTGGTGATAGAGTTGTTAATTATCTTGAGCATACTTGAACTTAAATAAACCTTTGCCATAAAGGTTTAGTCAATATAGTCTGCACAGAAGCCCCATATACCCTGATGGATAACAGTAGGATTACAATAGATGTACTGGAGATTCTGATTCGATTTACTTTTATGGGTTATGCTTTTATTAGCTATGAATAAGAAATTATGCCCCCTGTGTCTCATTAGCAAATGTAAATAGTGGATGAAGAGGAATTAATAAGTTTACTTTAGCCATAATCCAAAATAATGAGGAGAGCAGGCTATCAACATGAGAATAGTACTTCCAAGTTTTTACCCTTGTGAAAAATGAGGTTCACTTTCGTAGTAAAATTTATAAAAAATAATTTAATTTAAAAATAAGATAATTAGGAAACAGAAAGCAAAGGAATCTCAACCGGGTGACTTGGCATTTTGCCAAGAGCACACCTTACCTTTTCAGAACACTCCTTTAAAAGGATCAGCATATGACATATTCAAAAGACTGTAATGCATTATTCAAACATTCCTTGGAGTTCAGACGCCCTCCTAGTTTCAACCCCCCCCAGCCTGCCCCCACTTTACTAATTTAGCATTTTATTACTCCTTGTAGATAAATTTCTTGGTGGCACCTCTTGGTCGTCTCATGTCCCGTTCTCTGAAAACAGAAGGATCAATAAATTCTTCCTTTGGAGCCTTGGGGGGGTCTGTCCCCATTATCTTCATCCAGATAATTCAGGAATATGGGAGGATTTTCTCTATCCTCCGGTTCAGCTGGTTTAGATGTTACAAAAAGTCTTTCATATCATGCTATAGCCTAAGAAATATATATATATTCATCACAGTAGTTATTTCTAAGTGTCATTAATAGCAGAAATTATTAATAGAAAGAAACTGTATTAATACAGTAAAACCTTCCTACATTACACATATAGCATTTATTTTAATATTTGTGAAAAAACTTCATAATATGCATTTATAACACCCTGGTCTTTATCTCCTGGACTGTCAGAGGTTTGTCCACATCTGAGGCATGAAACAAACACCTTTTAGGATATTACTTTGAATTAAATATAATGTGTTGGTAGGGATTAATCAAAACTTTCTATTCTTTTGTGGTGTTGGAAAGGAGCATTTACAACTTCTTATATTGTTGGAAATCTGAAAATAAACCTGAGACTGACTTGTATTTGAGCTGAGGCATTAAAAATATTTTGAAATATGCATTCATAAATGCTTATACTTTAATGGAAGGGTTTTCTTTAGAGACAAAAATGATTTTTCATGTGATGGTGACAATGATTTGTTTGTCAGTCTGACTGGGCTGTTTTCCATAGTTCCATGGTTCCTTGGTTGCCACTTGTAGCATTTTTTTCAATTTTGCCATGTTGGCTCTGGCGTGTTACCTTAGGGGCCTACTTGTGCCATCATCTAGTTCATGTAAAATAATGTGTAATATACATTGTTAATTTCGTACCTATGACCATCATAGGTATTTGCTGTCAGTCTTTTCTGCCTAAGCAGAAGGAATCCCAATTTCTTGTAGCCTGGAATGAAAAGAAGGCAAAGCAAGGCATCAAGTAATGGATTAAACTGGTTATTCATCATTTTTTCCCTTTAACAAGGGGAAAAAAAATAAAGAGAGAGGTGCTTTCAAAACAACTATCTCTTTAATTTTGCAAAGCATTTATACCAGTGCTAAACTCTGTCTGATGCTTTCCAATTTCCTTTTCAACTTTCCGGTATTTTGTGTAGAAGACTATGCTACTAGGAGCAGCATGTGACAGGTATCTGTTATTTTGTGCATCTTGGAGCCCTTTCATGGGCTTCTGAAGATGCAAGGTGGGAATAAGTGGGTAAAAAGAAGGTCAAATTTTTGTAAATTCGAATATGTGAACATGTTGAATGTGTGAAGCTGTTTCTTCTACTGCACTCATCTGGTGATACTTTGCATGACACTGGGGCCTAAAAATAGCCCATTTCTGCATGGTTATGAGATCTTTAGTTCATTTCCAGCATGCTTGTCAAGATACCAAATGTCCATTTATATTTTATATATCTGGTGTATGTGTCCATACTTCAGAGGAAGGAAGCAGTTATCACTGTGAAGATGCTAGCCTCAAACCACCACTCTTAAAATGATTATGTGAGCGTTAATGTGCAAAAATAAATTATTGCAGCAGAATTTAAAGCAGAAGCTTTGTCCAGAAGATTTCCTAGATTTCATCAAGAATATCCTCGAAGTGTATACTTTCATGAAAAATACATTTAGTTAGACTTTTTAGTGTAATTCAGCCTCTTTTACCTTCATTAGGGTAATTTCCTTTTCCTTTTTTCTCTCTCCATTTGAAATACACTGTTTTCTGGAGCTGAAAGGCTGGCGGGGAGAGGGAGAGAGGGACAACACCATTTTGTTGCTACTATTGTCATTTTTTTACTGATTGTTAGGTGATTATTTAATACGGTTTCCACGAGAGATTGTGTAATAATGTGTTTTTGGCTATGTGGTGTCTTTCCTATGCTGTTTTGCTTTTGTCAGGAAAACTAATCCATGATGTCAGAGGTTTATGTCCAAAAAGGAGACAGAGGAGTTCTGTAACTTTATTCAAATAAAGGGTGGGACAATACCCATAGGGTCTCTCAAATTGTTAGAGGATGCAGCCTCCTTTTTATCCTAATTTCCTGGCCGCATTTCACTCTCTCTTTCCCCATTGGCTGAGGTGCTTGAGAGGTACAGACTTCCCAAATCCAGACCCCCTTCTAATGTGCATCCCTCCTTTCTTTTTCTTTGTGTCTCTGTTCTTTTTCTCTGAGTCCAGGAATTTAGCGTGGCCTTGGGTGAGTAACAGTCTGTGTCAATTAGTGAAATTCCTGTGGAATTTATATTTTCCCCCATTGCTTCTTTCACCTGTCAGTATCTGGCTTTATCTGGCTTATCTACCAGCAGATCCACAGTTTGTTTGTAAAGACACCTCCCTCTCATTCCTTTCACTTTTCATTTCATGTCTTCATTTTTTTGGTCATGACCTATCTTTTGTACAAATAAGTTTTCCTCACTGATTCATTTGAAATATCATCTTATATTTTGCTAAGTCACTACAAAATGCTTCTTCCTAAAAATGGAATATAAATACTGGATGACAATATATTTTATGCTGCACAATAATTGCTGAATGTCATGGTTTGACATTGGCCAAACACCAGGTACCCATGAAAGTCGTTCACTTACTTTCTTCTGCTACAGAGGAGCAAAGGAGAGGGGAAAAAAATTAATGAAAGGCTCATGAGTTAAGAACTGGGAGAAAACACTCTAAGGGCAAAATAGATCAAATTTAAAGGTATAAAGTAAATTTAAATAATAAATAAAAATGAGTCAGAGGAGGATAATGAGAAGTAAAATAAGCCTTTAAAACACCTTTTTTCCCTATAGCCTCCCTCTCTTTCCTACTGACAGTGCAGGAAGACATGGCATGGGGGTTTTGGTCAGTTGGTCACTTGAGATCTTCTGTTCACTCAAGGAGAGGAGTCTTTTCTCTGCTATGCCATGGGTTCCTCCCATGGCAAAAAGTCTTACCAAAACTGCTGTGGCATGGGTCATTTGTTCATGGGGTGCACTCTTTTAAGGCTAGGCTGCTCTGGATTGGAAGCAAGGGCCTTTTCACTGTGTCTGAAAGCAGGGGCTTGCTCTCTCTATTTGCATCTCCCACTGGATCACAGCTTTCTCTGGCATCCACCCACTCCAGTGTGATCACTTTTCTCATGGGCTGAGGATATTCTTGTTGAAATCTATTAAATGTTCTGGACAAAGCAGCTGATTTGAATGCAGCTGTCATCATTTCTTTCTGCACATTAATGCTCACATAATTATTGTAAGTGGATCTCTGCATCCCCTGTGGACTTCATGCAATATAGCATGATAGTTTGTTTCACCGTAGTCCTCATTATGGCTTGCAGAAGAATTTTGGCTCTGACGCTTGGAGCACCTCCTCCCCCTCTTTCTTTTTCACTGACCTTGGTGCTGACATGTTGTTTTTCCCTAACATGTGCTCACTTCCTCCTCACATCAGTTAGCTTGACATCAGTACCTGGAAAGGTAATGGAGCAGTTTATACTGGGTGCCATCATGCACCACTTACAGGATGGCCAGGGTATCAGACCGAGCATGGGTTTAGGAGGGGTAGATCGTATTTGACCAACCAGTCTGGTCTCCTTTTATGACCAGGTGACCCACCTGGTGGATAAAGGAAAGGCTGTGGATGTTGTATGTTTGGACTTCAGCAAGGTCTTTGACACTGTCTTCCACAGCACACTCCTGGAAAAGCTGGCAGCCCACAGCTTGGACAGGAGCACTCTTTGCTGGGTTAAGAACTGGCTGCATGGCCAGGCCCAGAGGGTGGTGGTGAACATTGCTGCATCCAGCTGCCAGCCAGTCATGAGTGGTGTCTCTCAGGAGTCTGTGCTGGGTCCTGTTCTGTTCAATATTTTTTACTGATGACATGGATGAGGGTACTGAGTTTATTATTAGTAAATTTGCAGATGACATTAAGCTGGGAGCATGTGTCAATCTCTTAGAAGGTAGGAGGGCTCTGCAGAGAGACCTGGAACTATTGGATGGGTGGGCACAGGACGTTCGTTCCAATAGGACGACGTTTAATAAGTCCAAGTGCTGAGTTCTGCGTTTTGGCCACAATAACCCCCTGCAATGCTCTTGGCTGGGGACGGTGTGGCTGGACAGTGCCCAAGTAGAAAGGGACCTGGGGGTACTGCTCTACAGCAACTGAACATGAGCCAGCAGTGTGCCCTGGTGGGCAAGAAGGCCAATGGCTCCTGGCCTGTATCTGGAATGGTGTGGCCAGCAGGAGCAGGGAGGTCATTCTTCCCCTGTACTTGGCCCTGGTGAGGCCACACCTTGAGTGCTGTGTCCAGTTCTGGGCCCCTCAGTTTAGGAAGGACATGGAGATGCTTGACCATGTCCAGAGGAGGCCAATGAGGCTGGCGAGGGGCTTAGAGCACAAGCCCTGTGAGAAATGACTGAGTGAGCTGGGGTTGTTTAGCCTGGAGAAAAGGAGACTCAGAGGTGACCTTATCACTCTCCACAACTTCCTGAAAGATGGGTGTAGTCAGGTGGGGGTTGGTCTCTTTCTCCAGGCAGCAACTGACAGAACGAGAGGACAGTCTTAAGCTGCACCCAGGGAAATATAGGTTGTATATTAGGAAAAATTTTTTTACAGAAAGGGTGATAAAGTATTGGAATGGTCTGCCTGGGGAGGTGGTGGGCCCTTTAAACACATGCCTGGATTTGTTTAAAGAAAGACTGGATGTGGCACTTGGTGCTGTGGTTTAGTTGAGGTGTTTGGGCTGCATTGAACTCGATGATCTCGGAAGTTTCTTCCAACCTGGTGATTCTGTGATTCTGTGATTCTTCACTGACTAGAAGAAAAATTGCTGTGCATGTCATTGCCAACAAATTCCACTAATTCAAAGATTCTTGCAGGATCCTGCACCAAGAGGTCCATTTTGTCCAGGTTTCACATCAGGGAGTCACCTGCCTGTTTTTGCTGTCGGCCACGTGGCCCTGCCGCCACCTGAGAGGCACTGGTGGTTGCTGCAGTGTTGGTGCTGTTCAATGCTTTTCTTCATGCAGGACACTGGGAAGGAGAAGCTGCCACAGCTGCCCCTGCCTTTTTGCTTGTGGTATGGCTAGCTAAGAGTGGCCAGGCAGGCAAAACTTGCCATGGCCTGGTGCTGAGATGGCACCGGTCATGGCAGTGTGTCGGCCACAGGCCACACCAGTATGCTGGCAGCCGCAGCGGTGACCACAATGCCTCCCCACCCCGGCAAAAAACTGTGCATGAGTTGTTTTGATTTCCTTCTTAAATATGTCACCACAGAGGTGTTACCAACTTCTCTAATTGGGCCAGCAGCATGTCCATCTTCAGACCCATCAGAGATTGGCTCTGTCGGACATGGTGGGAGCTTCTAGCAGCTTCTCACAGGAGCTACCCCTGTGGGAACCCCCACTATCAAAAACCAGGCTGTGCTAAAGCACCACACTGAGTTACCAATTCTGAGAGGTTTTTTTTCTATCCTTGCTAAAACTAGTCAGGGAGCAGATCAAAACTTGTATTATTATTGCAAGCTTTCTGCAAGTAATTCTGGATGTTGCTGGACAGGTGAGCTTCAACACTTAGAGGTAAGTGTTGAAAAAAGCAGTTAATTGTATCTTATTAATAAGACTTTGCTTTTTAATTTTTTTTCTAAGAATTGGTATCAGGGATGCTAGTAAGATTATAACTGCATATGAGGTTTTTGTATTCTAAGAAGTTAGCCAAAGTAATACATTTGATGGGAACAACTTCATCATCTGTCATTTTAGGGTGTTGTTTTGCCTGCTGATTGTCTGAATTTTAAAATTACTTAGCTGTCATGGTCCAGTTCTCTTTAGATCTCTAAAATATGCTTTTATTTTTCATTTTTCACAATAAAAAATACCTAAGAATCTGACCAAAAATTACCATTATTGATAGTACTGAAAAAGAATCTGAAAATACGAATGATCTCCCTCTTTCCCTCCATGTTATTTTTTTCTCTTTTTTTGTATTAGTCCAAAAATCTGGGCATCCAATATGTAAATACCCTATCACACTCCATTATAGAAGCAGATGGAGTCTGCTGATGGTTTCTATCCAAGAACCTGAACTGAAGGGAGGAAAGGTCTAGGGGAAGAGAGGCTTCAGAGACTGGGAAAGGGCAGAAGATCTAATCCTGCTAGTTATGTCTATGGCAACAATTTCTCCCAATTCAGGAAAAAATACTACTCTTTGGAATAGGAAATAACACTCATAAAGGCCATATATGAAGTTATTCTACAAAATATTATTGTTTTGTGATACTCTTCTTATTTTTCTCCCAGTTTCATGCAAATTTGCTTTGTCAATTTTTTATAAAATTGTGTTGGTTAGGGATTTACCTCAATTTCAGTTCATGAAGAAGGAGGTCTTGAGGATGGCATTACGGAGTATGTGACAGTTTCCTAAGGAACAGAGCTGTTTCACTGTCTCACGATTGTATATTCTGAATGAATATATGATGCAAAGTCAACATGATGCAAAACACAAATAGTGCTTTTTCAGTGCTGGAAGTCATGCAGAAATTCATTCTGTAATGGTGGGAATCTGGTTGTTCTATATAAAGTGCAATTTCTCTTTCTTGGTAAGCAGGTGGTTTTTGCACACAGTTGCCGTCTTGCCGTATTTGGAAGCTGTTGTTTCTTTGAGAGTAGTGGCAGTTGGCATATTGCATGTGTAACTGCAGAGGTCACACATCTTTTTCTAGGGCCAAGTTTTCTGAAATGAACGTTCACATTTTTAATAAAAAAGTGCAGTAGAACCAGCACTTCTCAATAGATGACTTAGGTAAACCTAAGGTTTTAGAGAAACATCTCAGAGTTTCCATTTCTTCAGTTCTATAAAACCTTTACCTTTTTTATGCTTAATCTTTAAAATAAATTTGCATATATACTATTAAACTCAAGCATTAGATACTTGAACAGTAAAATATCCCTTACAAATACTATCAGTATAAAGAGACCATCTTCCTTATCAGCTTGCAGCATTAATCTTACAGATACAGAAAGTTAAGCTTTGTAGTTTGAGAGGTGAAACTTCCAATATAAGCCACCTTGAATATCCTGGATGTCTGATTAGCAGAGGTAAGTTTCTTTGAGGAGGCTCTTTAAAAGTGGGTATGGCTGTCTCCATTTCTTTCCATATTCTATTTTCTTATTTCTTTTCTCTGCTAGTTGGCAGAATTTTTGAGATTCATATTTGACCTTTTTTGACTTCTTATTGTTCCTTCTGTTCCCATATTTTGAAGCTTCATCATAAATGAATAAAAAATCTTCTGTGTTCATTCTGCTGTAGTTGCTCTCTTAGCTTAACTCTTTACTCTTTCTTAAGCTGAGGAAGGCTTCCAGAACTTTATGACAAATTGGGTCAGAAAATGTCTCTGGAGGCATCTAGACTAAAACTGCTCCAAACAGCCCAACTTTGAAACTAGGTCAGATTGCTCAGGGTCCTATCCAGTCAGGTTTTGAAAATCTGTTCCACAGTCCTCTGCATCCCTGTGTTTCAGCACTCTTGCTGAGATGAATTGTTCCCTTATGACCAGTTGAAAATTTCTACGTTGGATCTTCTGACTGTTCTCAGCTGTCTTTTTCGTGGGCATCTGTGTTGCTCTCCCTTCCCTCTGTAATTCCCTTTTTAAGGTAGTGGAGTTATCTTCAGAGCGGCCGTGATGGGCAGATAAGTTGTTTCTTAGACTGGTCTTCCTGTTCCGTGCCCTTCTTAACCATCTTTGTAACCTTTCATTGGACTGCCTTTGGTATGTTGACGTGTCCCCTACAGAGGTGATACTGAAATTGACCAGAAAATAAAGTTTCTAACACAATTTAAAGCATTAAAAAGAAGGCATTCTTTGTCAGCGCTGGACATATTAGAAGGCTATCTCTTTTAATCTAATGTGTATGACAGGACTTTGTGACAAGGTATTTATCCATCGTAATCATACATATTCATTACAACATACCTTCTCTTGGATTTGGTTTCTCCCACCCGAGAGTCAGGTGGTGGTTCCTAGTGGTGGTTCGAGTGGGTCTTTTTTTGCCCTCTGCCCTCTGAAGGCTTTGAGCCAGATGCGAGAATGGAATGGAGGGTTCAAGGTCTTGTTGTTTCTTGGTTTCTCGTGTGTTTATTAATTCTTATCTTACAAGTTTTTCTCTGTGCCCAGCCGAGATGTTCACAGCAGCTCAGACACAGGACGACTCCCCTCTGTGATGGGAGGTTGCTACCTCTTATACAGATAATTACATGCTTATTATTTAAAATTCTGTGCCAGTGCCTATTACCTATACCAAGGGGGTCATCTCTACTCTGACCCCCTCTCCTTAAACTACTTTGTGCCACCATCACTGCAGAAAAATGATGCTGGATGCCAAGGGAGAACAAGAAGAACCCAGGGTGCTACCCTAAATCCTCCGTCTTGTTCCCCATTCTAAGAACCCAAAACTACTAAATTTTCAACCCGGTGATAAACTACACTACTGTCTGTTACACCTTTGTGACTTGTAATTCTTCTCTGTGTTGGAAGTTTTTCTTATGGACTGAAATCAAAGCCTGCGTCTTCCTGGGCTCTGTGCAAGGCACCTCCCCTGGACAGACCCCCCTGTCCAGGTCTCAAACCCTCTTTTTCGGGTCCCAGACCCCTCTGCCGAGGTCTGTGACCATCCAGGGCGCACAGAGGGGTGCCCTGGACTCTGACACCTTCTAGCTAATACATAAACATCACTTTCCTAGAACTGATTTGCATGCATCTGCCTCCTGCCTGAAGTCCTTATATGGTCCTGGAGGATCCTCTAAAGGGGTCTCTGGTGGTTGTCTCTGGTGGTTGTATTCACTGAATGCTTTGATATTACATGCAACCTTTCCTTGAACTTTTTTTTGAGGCATGTGCTGCTGCTTCTTGTTACATAACTTGCCAAAAAACCCACTGTAGTTCTCTTTATCTATTTCTCCACTGGTTCCAGCTGTATTTATAATCCCATGTGCATACCTTTGCATCCTTGTATCTCTTTTATTCGTTAGTCTTAAAACTCTGTTTAGCAACTTTAGGGGAACTTAAAATTTATGTTCTCTATGTTATTTACCAGGAGCACCCCAAAGCTGGATGTTGTTTGAGATGTGGCTGCAGGAGAGTCAACTAGAGAGGAGTTATCTCTTCCCTTGACCTCCTAGCTTCACGCTTGTCAAAGTAACTCAAGAAGGAGTCAGCCTTTGTTTCTCCAAGTGCTCCACTGCTGACGCCACTGGAAGCCAACCTGTAGAGAAGTGCAGTGCCAGTTATTATAGCAAATAGCCAGTGCCATGAATTTCTAAATTAAATTGTTTTGTTGGTTTCACCAGCAAAGTGGAGAGGAAACCGTTCAAAAGAAGTGTGTATAGCTTTGCCTGGTGCTGTGAATGATGAATGGTTTGGCTGCTGGAGTGGATAATGTCTTGAGAAGCAAAAGCTTGTAAAGTATTTGAATAGATAACAGGTCATCTATGAAACTTTGATTTCAAGGCTCTAAATACTGTATGCCTTTTAATTTGAAATTCTGGCTGTAATTGAAAGATCTTACAGGCATAGATGACTCAAAGAAGGGCTGATCAGCAACTGTAGATGAGCTGTGCTACTTTAATTTACTTTTAACCCAACACACTGAATGAATTGGTCCTAAAAAGCTGCCATCAATAAAATAACTATAATCAAGTAATGTGTCCTACTAGTAGCAAAACAAAAAGAGAATAAATCCTCACCCTTCCTAAAGCAACTTTAGGAAGCTTTGGGGGTTTTTTTTTGGCAGGGGTGGAAAAGACACTAGTAGAAGGCTTTTTCATCAGTGTGACAATTTGTCAGTCAGGAATAAGACTCTAGTGGTGATTTCAGTACTTAAAGAAAACTTAAGTTCTTAGGGCAAGTGGGCCACCTTCCTGGAGTGAAGATGAGTTACTGAAGCATACACAGTGATGACAATGAAAATAAGTATTACCTATCTTACTAGAGAAAAAAACAACCTTACAGGAATATCTTTTTAAACAAAACAGAAGCACCATGCTTTCCTATAATATTAATACAAAAATTTAATGAGCCAGTTGCAAAAGCTTTCTATTCTATAGCTCTGACAACACCATTTAGAACTAGGCTATGCGTGATGTTACATATATTTTATATAGCAACTAGCCTGAAAAAAAACCAAACATATTTCCTTCAATTGATCTAAAGTCTGCTTTTTCTGACAGACATGAATGATGGAAATCACCCATTTTTGTCTGAAAATTATTTTATTTAAATTGAATAAATATTTTCTTCTATTTTCAAGTTAGAGATGTCCTGGTGATACTGAAATCATCCAAAGAATAAACTTTCTAACACAACTTGAATATTAGAAAGTAGGCATTCTTTATTACACCACTGGACACATTCAAAGGATATATCTTCTAATTGAATGTGTGTTACAAAACTTTACAAAAAGGTATTTACTCTATCATAATCATACATATTTATTACAATATGCTTCCTAGCTAATACATAAACATCACTTTTCGTAAAACAAATTTACATGTCTTTTCCCCCTACTTGAAGTTTTTTTATGGTGTTAGGGGCTCATCTAAAGAGGTTTCTGGTAGTCCCATTGACTGAGATCCCACAAAATTGTAAGTGATCTTGCCTTAGACTTCTCCAAGGGCATGTGCTATTGTTTCTTGTTACGTAACTTTGCTGTAGAAACGTCTCATGTTCCTCATTATCTGTTTATCCACTGGTTCCAGCTATGTTCAGTGCTGTGTCTCTACTTTTATATTCTTTTGTCTAATTTGCTAGTTAGTCTTTAAACTCTGTTTTGCAGCTGAAAATTTCTGTTCTCCCAGTTGTCTGTCACTGGGCAGTCCCAGGGAGATTCTCATGTGGTGCTTTAGATAACCTTGAAAACACAGTCATGGGTGAAAAGACAGCTCTGCAGCTGCCTTTTCATCAGTCTTCCATTTGCCTTCCTTTCCCTGCAAATGCTTCTGCCCCTCTGAAGGGCCTTCGAAGGCTTGGTATAATGTAATGACCAGACTGGGACAAAAGGCAGCCTGCAGCTTCTTTGGGTGGGAGGACAAGAAAAGCAGACAAGTCCATAGGTATGCCCTTGGCAGCCTATCCAGGGCAGTGTCACTACAAATTATTAACAGACCTTCCAGGTATGGAAACAAAAAATAACATTGAAGGCAACTTTGTCATTTTTCTTGGAAGACACTTATTTTCCTCCATTTGAAGTGTTCTTCATGGCTCATGAAGTGCAAGGAGGCATCTATAAATATATATTATTAGAAAATAATTGTGAGGTCTTGTAAATCGTGGTTTGTCATTGCTTTGTGTGCTGATGCTCAGAAACGGTTGTCAACTGAACATTGCTGTCTTTATAATTAATATACCATCAGGATTTTTGTTCAAGTGTACTTGAAAAGAAATTTTATACATTTTGTCTCTTTTCCTCTCTTTAAGGTTATGTTTCTTTCAAATAGTATGTCAGCTCTGACAGTTTATTAAGAAGTTCTGTTTCCTGTTCCTGCTCTTTTCTTTATTTTCCTCTAATCTGTTATTTGTGATAGGCAAAGGGATTGCAGAGAAAAAAGCTCTAGGACTTAATTTTTTTACTTATGCTAATTTCATGTTAATGACAATAATTTACATATCTAACTATAAATAGTATATTATATCCTGTAGAAAAACAAGTTTTTTTATGAACCCCAAATGCTAAGTAAATTTTGAATGAAATTAATTTATATATATATATATAAAGGTCTTGTAAAAGTATTGCTGAAAAAAGATAATTGTAGAGGTGTTCAGCCCCTTTATCTTCAACCAAGATAAAAAAAAAAATATGCGTGATGGCAGCAAGAACTATTAGTGTTTAGTCTAGCTGGAAACCTACCCAATATAAATCCAGAAGAGCACTATAGAATTTTGTCACAGCACCATGTAAAATTTTAGACCCATTTTTGTAGTCTTAATAAGTTGTTATGGAAAGGCAGATTTTAGCTGTCATTTTGATGTAAGAATTTGCCTATATGATGGAATGAATAGAAGAGTGGACAATGAGAAATGGTTTGGATTCTGTTAGCAACTGGTCTCATTGTCTTCTACCAGCATAACCCCTTATTAGGGATAGCTGTTGGATTGAGAGCATGTCAGCGGGGATGGCTGGAATTGTATAGAAATGAAATAAAGTTCTTTAGTGGACATTGTGGCTGCAGACCAGTCTTCAGAAGATAACTCAAAATCAAACAGATATTAGACTAGCAAATCTCAAGGATTGATATATTTTTATTTCTGAAGTCCTGATATAGCTGATCCATCTACTGTGGTGGATGCACAAATACCTTGTTACATTTCTTGGTTAGATGTTAGTCTGCTATTTAAGCAACTTTTTCCTGGGTCACCATCATTCTTGCACCTTTTGATTTTGGTGACTAGGTCTACACACTCTGCTGGGTGTTTAGAGTGGGCTTTTTAATCAAGTTTTACTGTTCTGAATTGTGCTTCAGGAAAATTAGAAATAAAAAATAATTTGGTATATGAGTATTCATGTTAAATGAGTTAATTGCAAATGACAATTTTTGCAATCTCTTTAGTGCCAGCTATTCTTAATATTATATTCACTTTAGTTTTACATCTGTAAAAAGTTACTTTTTCCTTCTTTTATGCGTTAACATATATAGACACAGTTTTTAAATCCTTAAATTGAAGTAGTAATTTTAAAAAGGTCAATAGTTGAAGCAAGGAACTTTGAAGATAAAGAGAGGTTGAGTCAAGAGCCATGCAGATTCAACTAGTATGATCAATCACACATTCTCTGTTTATTCTGTTTAAGATGGTAGGTTATATACAGTTTTATGTAGTTTACAGTTAGAGCGACATTTTCATTGGCATTCAGTGCAGAAGAAAATGCAAACACACACTGTTTAATTTTACTTTTAAGGTGGCTAAACGTGCTCACTAATAATTGCTCTTAGTGACTTCTAGAAAACTCACTATCTAACAACAACACTTTAACATCTAAGTTTCTTCTGCGCTACAAGTAATTCTACTTGAGCAACAGCTTCAAGGCCTCAGGGCCTTTAAGGCCAAGCCTCAGTCAGGCAGGTCTCAGCTGGGTAGTTTAATACTTCATTCCAAATACAGGTCATGCCCTCCTTTTTTCAGAAAATCTGCTACAAATAATCACTTCCAGAAAAAAAATTTCATGGATTTAACTTAAGTCTGGCTTTGTGTTGCATATGCTTCCTCTGTGTTTAATTCCACAGAATTTATTATAATGTTAATAATTTTATGAACAACGCTCTAAGAGTGAAAGTGAGGCAAGTTTTGCAGTGCTAGAGCAAGTATCTTTTAATTACTACCATAACTAGAAAAGCCAGATAAGCTGTTTAGCATATAAGAACTATTTGTAAATCTGAAATGAAAGCTGCAAATTTCAAATGTAAATTAAGAAATTCGTATGAGATTAATAACATCTGTTAAACATGATTCCCTGTCTTTTCTTTAAGATGATCTAATTGATTTAACTGAATTTTAATTGATCAGAGTTATCTTGGTATTTTGTAACTCTTATTAAAGTGTTTTAATATGCTTGATAGGTTAAGTAGTGTAGTGGTTTGAAAGCAAAACAAGTGAGAGGCTCTAAGTCAGAAATACAATTTAATAAGAAGAATAAATGCAATAATACAAAAGACCACTGACAGAGTCAGAATACAACCTGATCAGGGTAATGGAAGCAGTCCAGATGAGGTGGTCTTCCTGAAACAGAGATCCCATAAAAAGGTCTGGTAGCTCTGGTCCTCTGGGAATCCAGTGGGTAAGGGCTGCCTGTACTGTCCCCAAATCCCAGATTATATCCAGGTGAGAATGCTTGGTTCCTCCCCCTGGGCAGATAATCTCACAATGGGATGATGAGTCATACAGGAGGTCCTTGATGGCTCATTAGAGAGAGATCACTCCCAGAGGCGGTTACCTATGAGTCATACAGCAAAGCATCTGATGGGCCATTAATAGAAGATAGCCCAGAGGGTGGGGGCCTGGGAAAACACTGCTCCAGTTCATGAAGATGGTGATAGAATACTTTGTGCCCATCCTATACTACAACCCAGGACATGTAGGATGCTTCATTTGAAGAAGGTAAGATCAATGTGTATGCATTTATGATGGAGATGTGTGTTCAGCGAAGGCATTATCAGAAAAAGCCTTTTGTCATTCCTAATTTGTGTGTGTAGGTATTAAGACATGTTTTGTGCAGGATGCATTGTTTCTGCAATGTCTCGCAAACCTATTGCAAATTAAATCTTTTGCACCAACGGTCAGAAATGGTTGGAAGGATGTTCTATGTATTTATGAATGGAGATGCAGTGTATACTTTAAAAAGTGCCAAAATAATGGTTGAAATGTATTTGCAGCTAGTTTTGAAAGAGAGAGATAAGAATTGTGTTCTATATGGGTAATTCTGTAATTTCATTAAGTTATAGAACGTTAATAAAACACATTATGCATGCAAAGAAAAAGGATCTTCCAGTAATATTGAAATCTTAACCAGGTACAAAGATGAACATAGAACAGTTGCATAGTTCTGTACATTTTGCATAATTGTGTTTGTTGAAAGGATATAATTTTCTCTTGAAATAATAAGCTTTGAAAGAGCATGGGTAACTTTTTTTTCAGATATTTAACCTTTAGTGTTTTTAAGTACTTTAGTAATAATCTCAACTTTCCCCGTATAATTTAGGAAAACTATAAAATTACAGAATATTTAAAATAGCTGTGTACACCTCCACAGCATTGAGCTGCCTATGTGGGCCTAATGTTCAAGTAGCTGAGTTGAGTTTGGTCCAAAGGGTGCTGAAGGAGGTGAAAAAAGAGCTGTCTTTTTAACAGGCTTTCCATTATATCTTGCTCCTTCCTTTGAGCACCCTTTTTCACATGCTGACTCTCATCAGTAACTTAAAGCTACCATGAAACTGCACTCCAGTTTGAACAAGAAAAAAATGCTCAGCTCTTCAGGACTGAGAGCTCTAATGATCTGCAGACAAGTTCTCAGGTAAACAATAGTTGCACAACCATGAGCTGCCAACACATGATGAATGTGGCTTTCATATATAGCTATGAACAACAAAATCGCATCTGTTTGTTTCAGAGTGAGCAAACAAGTGTGTGAGAACAAAAACTGAACTTCATTATCATGGGGCAAACTAGAGGCTGGGGTTAAGGAGAATCCTCTATTCTAGGTATCCCAACTCATCAGTTCTTCTGGGTCTCACATCAACATACTGTGTGCCTCTTCGTTAGCCTTTGTCTGTAACCTCAGATGTGAAGTCTTCCAGATTGGTGTCTCACCCAAATGCATTTAGGAGAGAACTGTATATAGCTCTGCTTCTGGATAGTGTTACTTTGCTTTGAGTTTGTTACCAGTTGACTTTATGCAACAAATGTATCCATTTTAAAGCTTTTACTTTAAAAAGCTTGGGAGTTACACTGGAGGTTTACGGTGACATGTTAAATAAGCACATTTTAAAATTGTGGTCATGGTGTCATATCCCACATCCAGTCTCTTTTTAAACACATCCAGGGATGGTGAATCCACCACCTCCCTGGGCAGAGTATTCCAATATTTAATCACTCTTTCAGTGAAAAACTTCTTCCTAATATCCAACCTGTATTTCCCCTGATGCAGCTTAAGACTGTGTCCTCTCATTCTGTCAGTTGCTGCCTGGAGAAAGAGACCAACTCCCAGCTGTGTACAACTACCCTTCAGGAAGTTATAGAGAGTGATAAGGTCACCTCTGAGTCTCCTTTTCTCCAGGCTAAACAACCCCAGCTCCCTCAGACGTTCTTCATATGGTTTGTTTTCCATGCCCTTCACCAGCTTTGTAGCCCTCCTCTGGACACACTCAGCCATCTCAACGTCCTTCCTAAACTGAGGGGCCAGAACTGGACACAGCACTCAAGATGCAGCCTCAGCAGTGCTGAGTACAGGGGAAGAATGACCTCCCTGCTCCTGCTGGCCACAACATTCCTGATACAGGCCAGGATGCCATTGGCCCTCTTGGCCACCAGGGCACACTACTGGCTTATGTTCAGCCGGCTGTTGACCAGAACCCCCCAGGTCCCTTTCCTCCTGGGCACTGTCCAGCCACACCGTCCCCAGCCTATAACGCTGCAGAGGGCTATTGTGGCCAAAGTGCAGGACCCGACACTTGGACTCATTAAACCTCATTTTGTTAGACTCTGCCCAT
>VZDJ01000133.1:140270-211815 GCA_008694505.1 Cyanoderma ruficeps
CCAATCAGCCAGTAGAGACACCTCAAACAGCACAACACACAGTACTCCTTACCAGCAAGAGAGCGAGCAACCCTGCCTGCTTGCCCTGCCTGCGCGAACTACCACGCAAACTGCCTTGGTGATGTCCCTGTTCACCGCGCTCCAGGTTGCCGCGCTCCCTAGAGACCTCTTATAATTGGCCACTCAGCAGTTCAGGAAGCTCTGCCCATCGCTCCTGAATGACTCACAATGCAATCACCACACCTGCCTTGTCTTCTTATAATGGGCCACTCAGCGGCTCACGAAGCTCCGCCCGTCGCTCCTGAATGACTCACAAATTGGATCCTGAGCTTGCTTCATTATGTGAAAATCTAGAAAGTTTTTATCTTGGTTCAGATGGAGCTACAATCTATCTGAGGGAACATAAACACAGTATGTTTTGCAGTATTTGAAGGAATTTCTGTTCCTTGTCTTGTTCAAAGCAATTCTCACACAACAAAAGTAGTGTTGTGTAGCATTGTGCAGGATGGAGAAATGCTGCTACCTTCTTGAAACATCTCCTTCAGAAGCTGCCCAGAGCAGGCCACAGGAACAGCCAGTTCAAATCCATGCACACACACACGGCTCAGCGGAGGAAAGACAGGAAGGGCCTCCTGTATATTTTCCAGCAAGGTTTATTTCAGCGTGCCAGAGGGATCATGGGCAGAAGACCAAGACCGTGTGCTGCTTAGGGGCTAAGTAAGGAGTCACTGGCCAATGGTCTGAGGGTACAGGTGCGGTACAATGGGCAAGGCAACCTAAAGAGGGGTCTGAGGGATGAACAACTGGGGAGGGCAGGGTAAAGTGGCCATTTGGGGAAGCAATCCAAGATAGACTGGCAGTAGTTTTGCAAGGCACCGTGAAGAAAGTATTCTCTTTCAGCCTAGGCAGGGAACTCTATGGTATATCTTTCCAGGGCAAAGCCTGGAAGTTTCTCTGAGGGGGTTTTAGGGTTCCCATAGTGTGGCCCATACTGAATAGAGGATACCAACGTGTCTGGTTGAGAAAACTGAAGTCTTACATGGCTGAGGCTCCTTAGGTTGTTTGTTCAGTAAACATTTTTTACCTTCTTCTGGTGTGCTGTGTTTTTTCAGTAATGAAATGACTGTGAAAAAAAAATTATGTGACAGCATTGTTAATTAGGAGAAATAAATATTTTAATGATACTTGATTGGTGTAGCCATTAGTAATGCCAGAGATTGTGGTCCCTTTCAGCCTTTAGATGCTTGAAACCCTATAGGAAGCGTTTTTAAATAGTAGTAAAATGGATTCACCTTTTCTGCAAAAGTTTTTCAAGACTTAAAATATAACCTAAACATTTCAAATAACCCCGTGACAGGGAAAAATATCACCATGGCAGTTGAAAACCAAACTATGAATATACAGAGTTTTTAGAAAATAAATGTTGTATTCAATTCCCTCAAGATTAAACTTCGTTATTTTTCTACAGTGTAGGTGCTGCATACCTAGTAGTAGTTTCACCTACCTAGCATCATATAAACTGCAATCTGATGGAGATAATTATGTGAAATCTATATTAATTGTGCCTGTTGATTGAGTGTAGCAATTCAGTCTGTTTGGTGCCTATTTTATTTTTTTTAGCCAAAAAAGTTGAATATTGATAGAAATAGTTTCAATTACTGAAGTAAAATTGTTGCTTTTATAATAAAATGAATGGTATTTTTGATGACACACACAGTCTCAAAAGACAGATGATTCAGAACCAGGGGATTCAAAATGTTTAGAAATTAAATTTCTAAATACGTAAGAAATCATTAAAAAGCCAGATTTGCTTTTATCCTATTTATTAGGTACAGGCAGAAAATATGCTAGAAGCAGGAAGGAAAGGACCTAGACATTATTTACTGTAAATATAGGAAGGAAAACATGACACTTAAGTTGAATACATACAATCTCTGGTCCTTTCTTGGCCACATCTTATAGTAAAACAAGACTTTAAAATAACTTTTAATACTTAACGAGTAACAGATAAAATCAGTTTTGGGCCTGCTCTTGGGAGTTTAAATGTCCATAACATTATAGTTCACCCAGGTGCTAAAGACAGTGATTTTGTGCCAGCAAAAGACAGCTGCTATCCAAAACCTTTTAAAATCTCCTAAAATGAGCCATTGAAAGCTTCAAGTATTTGCTGACTTAATGAAGTAAAACATTGCATTTATATTTGAAAGTGTTAATAAAAATTGGAATTGTTTTATGTTGTTCTGCTGGTTGTACAGTAAGGTTTAAATGCTTGACAGATCAAATGGTGAAAATCATGTCATGCAGAACGGCTGTGTCGTGATGTTAGCTGCTAGCTCAGAGAAGGGTGTTGTGTGAAGGACTGTTCGGTTCTTGTTTGATTGTTTTATGGTAGGATGATTATCACAGCTCCCTGCATGGAGAGAGTGAATTTCGAAATGAGAGATGCTATAATAAAGCTGTATGCTTGATGTGAAAGAGTGAAAACATGTCTTGAAAACATGTGGGCAAGCTTCCATATTTCTCCACCGCTTCATAGTATTTTGAAGTGTATGGAAAAGCCATGCTATGAAAAGCCATTGTCCACAAAGAAGGCAGTGGAGTCCTGGAACTTTATTCAAATAAAGGGAGAGAGTCCACTGGAGCATACCCCGTGGGTTTTCTCTCCAGGTTTTGGAGGATGCAGTCTCCTTTTATCCTAAACTCCTGACCACAGGTTGCCCTCTTCTTTCCCCATTGACTGAGGTACTAGGAAGGTGCAAACGTCCCATACCGCGTAATACAAATTCCCCTTTGAATATATATTGTCATTTCCCCTTAAAGTTTGGAAGTTCAGACTGTCTGGATTCTGTGGATCCATCAGAATTTCAGACTGTCTGGGTTCTGCAATAGACTTGTGCAGACCCATTTCTCCTGCTACCCTTAAGTTCAAACTGTCTGGGTTCTCTAACAAACTTGTGCAGCTTGATGTTCATAGAGACGTTAAGACTCATTTCTCCTAAAGATCCCTGCAGTCATTCTTCCAGAACCTGATTTGTTCTTTCAGACCTAGTTGTTCCTGAAGACATTAGGACCCATTTTTCCTATGCAGAAGTCACTGCTGTAGTTCTGCAGCTTTTTCGTCCTTCTTGGAGAGCATGATCAGACAACAATCTTCACATGGGCCTCAGCTTAATTATAATACTATTGCCTCACATGGCATGTTTGAAAGTATAACAGAAAAACTGCAAAATTTTTAACTGAGGAATAGTGGTAAGTTCCTGCTTCCAGTGAGGTCCAGTGGAGTCTCCTATAAAAATGTTAAGACCTTATGAGGATGTCTAAGCTGTCTTGCAGTTTGTATTCTCTGTGACATGCATGACAAATTCACCACAGTATCTTCTGTAGAGCTCAGGAGTCTGTGGCTGGTGCTCTGGTCTTCTGGAAAAAAGTCCAGGTTTTATTGCCTAGATGTCATAAATGGCTTTTGAAAAGGGATAGTGTCAATATGGGTTTGATTTGTTTTGTTTTTTCTCAATAAAGTACCAGGGGCTTTCTGACTGGTTTAAGAGGACCTCTTTAAAACAAATTTAGAAGATGTCTGAGACTTATCCCAGATACAAAACACTAGGAGAACAAAAAAATTGTATATGGTGTATGAGACACATGGGGCAAATGGAGGTTGCAGTCATTCAAATAAATGCATTTCTTTTAAATTTCTCATTTGAATCTACATGATGTTTAATGAAATGTTAGAATACTATATCCCATAACCAGATAACATTAATGGGAATTTTGAGTAATACCTCATTACACATCTTAATAGTACAATATTTTACCCAATTTATTGCAAAAACATTGTACCAGCAAAGTAGGAAGTGTCAATGATTTAGTTTGGAGCACTGTCGAATACTGTAAAATGGATGCATCTTACTTTACTCAGAAATGTGCTTAGCATACAAAGTATTCCTTCCCAGACATCAGGCAGCAGTCTGTCACTGCTTTAAATTAAAATACATAAAGGAATGATATACAATGATAAATACAATCATTTGTACAGGTACTAAGGAATCTGAACACACGTGCTTCTCCCCAAGTTATATGAGAATGTGAGAAGAGAGTAAGTTACGTAACAGCTGCTATAATTCAGAGTAAAGGAAAAGTCTCCTCAGGGGCGCTGTTAATGTCTACAAGAGTAAAAACAAGCGTAAAGATGATCTGGCTGAGTACCAAATCCCATTTTCAACTGTCTTTCTCAGCAGCATGAGTTCTGACCTCTTTTCCAAATAGGACAACTTGAAAAATTCATACATGTATAGTTGATTTTAAAATTGAGGGTATGGGTTTTTTTCAGGAAAAAATAGAGACCTTAAAGCTTAAATGGGATAAAAGGATCCGTCCAGTCTTTTATGTTACATCCAGGCATGCTGAATATTCCTTTGGGAATATTTGTCCTCCTCCTCTCACCTCAGCAATAATGAACCAAAAACAGTACTACTGGAACACACTGAACCTGGAAACACATTAACAAGAAGAAATGTTTGCTTGAGCAACTCTGTGTTGGCTTTGCATATTTTCTTGTAATGTTGCTGCAGTGGATAAGATACCCTCAGCAGAGGGTCAAGACACAAGGGTGCGAACAGAGGCTTTTGAAGGGGATGAGCTGATCTGCAGTATCTTCGGTTTGGAAAAGCACACTTAAGAATTAAGATATTTGATCTTAAGGTGGATTAAGCTTTACACTTACCTGTAATCATGCATTTCTAAAATTGCTGATTTAGCTTTTAATGCAATTAAAAAGCAGGAGTAATAACAATCATGGGGAGATGAAGAGAAGAAAAACCCCATCATTTCTCTCTGTTTCATTTTGGTTTTTTCAGATGTGAACCATGTTGCTAAGCATACGCTCTAGGCACCTTTAACAGGTATTATCTCTAAATATTTTATAAAGGACATTGCAGATTCCCTTTCTGCTGCATGGTACTTAGTGGGCTTGTTTTTCAATAATTGATTTTTAGTGAAGGGGAAAAAAATGAGCCATGGAAGTGATTCTCTGTGAGAAGCTGCTAGCAACTTCCTCCGTACCTGGTGGGACCAGTTGCTGGCTGGCTCTTAGAATTGGCATACTCCTAAGCCAATTAGAAAAGCTGGAAACTCCTATCTGATAACATATTTAAGAACAAAAAAACAGTGAGAAGTTTTCTTGCTCCCTGATCTCTGTGGAGAAGTGGAGGGGCTGGCTGGGCCCCCCTTCCCAGCAGGGCTGGGGCGCCTTCCCAGTGGGGGCCGCTGGCCCCCATCCTGGCGTGGCTGCTTGAACCACACTGCCAGAGACCATCCCGGTGCCGCCCTTCAGCCAGGGTGGTGCCTTGTAGCTGCGGTTGTTTTGGCATGGCTTGCAATGGACTTTATTTACTTAGCTGCCTTTAACTAGCCATTTTGCAGACAGAAGGAGAAAAGTGGCAGTAGCAGCTTTTCTTTTCTCAGCGTCCCACATGAAGAAAAGGTGTGGAGTGGAGCCGGCAGCTGCACAGCTTGTGCAGTGCCAGTGGAGACCATGTGATCGATGGAAAGAAAAGCACATTGAGTGAATTCCTTGATTGCAGAACTTGGACAAGATCAACTTTTCAGTGCTGCAGAGCTGTAGTGATGCACCCCAAACACCCAGCAAGTGCTTTCCATATAGGGAAAAGTTTAAGACTCACCCCTTAAGGTAAAGAACCCAGAAACTTCAATACCCTCCTGGCAGTAATTTGCTCAGGGCCAAGAGATAAGCATTTATTGGACCTTGTCACTGTTCTTCAAACCCTGTATCTCTCTCTGTTGGCTGCAAGTATTTAGGAAAGGGGCCCAAAGGAAGTAAAAGGATTTTTGGAGTATTTTAGCAAGGTGTCAAGAGTTTTCTCCAACACCTGTGCACTCTTATAATCCGTTTTCTGTAAAGTTTGTTGTTTTCTTATTTTTATTAAACCTTTGCTTTACAAAACACCTCTGAAGAGCAGTCTCCCTAATAAATTTTAGCCACTTCTCTGCAAAGCTGGACTCTCAGAGATTGGTACATTAGCGTGTAGTTTGTAAGACTCTGGCCACGTGCTAACCTGTATCACAGAGCTCTATAAAAACTGTTTCAATTGATAAAACTTGAGAACAAACCTGTTGGAGTCCAGGGCATCCCTTTGGATGACCTGGGACCTGAGAAAGGGAGTTCGGACCCTGGACAGGGGGGTGTGGAGCCGGTCCAGGGGGGTTGGAGACCTTGGCACAGAGCCCAGAAAGACACCGAGTTTGATTTTAGTCCATGGGAGAAGCTTCCAACACTGAGAGAGGAATTACAAACTTCAAAAGTGTGAAAATAGTAGTTTAGTACAGCACAGGGTGAGAAATTTTGTATTTTAGGAATTCTTAGAATACAGATGAATGGGGGACAAGATGGAGGATTTAGGGTGTTGCCCTAGATCCTTCTCCTTCTTCTTTGTCCTCCATCCTCTGGGGTGGTGATGACACAAAGTAGTTCTAGGCTATTGGATTAGGGTAGAAATTACCAATTTAGTATAGATATCACACATTGGTACAAAATAGTAAATAGTGGGCACGTGATTATCTGTATAAGCACCAAGCAACGCCCCATCAGTGGACAGTCGCGCTGTGTCCCAGCCGCTGTCCGGACCTCGGCTGTGTGTGGAGCAAATTATGAGATACCAAATAATAAACAACACATGAGAACTGAGAACAAGGCTTTGAAGGACTCCGCTTCTTTCTTGCGACACGGCTCAGGGCTTTTAGAGGGCCGGGGACTTTTAACAACCTTGAATCTCGGCAAGGAACCAAAAACCGAGAAAACCAACCTAGAAAAGTGAGGACAGGTGAGGAGAACACTATGGAGATACTGAGGTTGTTGCAAAAGAAGAAGGGGGTGGAGGAGGTGCTCCAAGTGTCAGAGCTGAGAAGCTGAGATTCTTCTGCAAGCCATGGTGAGGACTATAATACAACAAACTTTCCCCGTAATTCATGAAGTGCATGGGGGGATGCAGCATTCACCTGCAGCCCATGAGAAAAAGGTACTTGTACTGGAGCATGTGGATGCTGAAAAACTGTAATTTGGTGTGAGGCTTGAACAGAGAGAGAGAGCAAGCCCTTACTTTCAGAAATAGAGGAAGAGGACCCTTGATTTCATATTAGAACAGCTCATCCTTAAAAACTGCACCCCATAACTAAATGGCCCGTGAAAAGCAGTTGTGGGAAGACTGCAAGCCAGGGGAGGGACTTCATGTTGCAAGCAGGTTCTGGGTGGACTGTCAGCTGTGAAAATTAAAATCATCTTGAACAAATTCACAAAGAACTTTCCCAAAGGAAAGACCCCCTATATTGTGGTTTAGGGCAAATTTGGGAGGAAACCTCTGAATGGGGTTCCTCTGGAAAGCAAACCCAAATGGCTCCTCCCCACAGCCAGTCTGGGAAAAGAACTTCCTCAGTGAAAAGTGGAAAAAACTATTTTTTTAACAGACAAAGTGCCCACAAGCATAAAGCATGAATAATATGAAACAATAAAACCTTCCATTATTCCGAAGTGAGATGGCACATTCAGAAAGGCCTTGCTGTGGGTTGTAGCTCTGCTCCCTCGGTCTCTTATCAGCTCCTCTGGCGCTGACAAAATTCCTAGGCCCAGGCCCCAGTGGGCTGCAGGTGCCAGCTCTCGATACTCCTCTGGGTTTTTCAGTCCAGAGCAGGTTTAAACAGTCCCAAGAAAAAGGAAAAAAAAAAAAAGTCCAGGGATCTTCTCTGCCCTAGCTAGCTAAAATTAAGAGCAAAGCAGATCTCTGTGCCACATTTTGTCCCTACCTCAGCCGAATACACTGGAGAAGGAATGCAGAGGAGTGAACACTGTTTTCTCAAAACAAACTGTGTGCTTCTTTTTTCCCTCCTTCGCCCTCAAAATCAGTTTTAAAGGTACAGAACACAACATAGAGCACAAACAGAACAGACGATTGGGGATACAAGCATCATAGTCACCCTAGGACACATGGCAAAAGAGACTCCTTAAGTGAACTGAAGATCTTATAAGTGGCAAACTGATTAAAAATCCCATATTTGTGTCTCTGCACTATCAGTGAGAAGGAAAGAAAGGCTGGGGTGGGGCAGAAAGGTTTTCTAAAAGTTTATTTTAATTCTCATTGTCCTCTTTTAATTTTGTTAAAGATCTTTTTATCTTTATACCTTTTAAAGTTTTGGCCAGCATCAACCCATCATACTTAGATTCTAAATTATCTCACAATAAATCACTTATTATGTATCTAATCTTGGAGATTTTTAATTCCAGTCAAAACTGAATTTGACCGTATTCTGTTACGATAGTTGTAACCAAAATTTTTCAAGGGAAAATTGATGCTTTTGACTATATGTACCTTAAACAACAAAAAAGACATACTATATGAATGTGAGAGTAGAATTGTATTTCACTAGTGCTATGAGCCAGGCCTTCCTATACATAGATAAGAAAATAATAGGATAACTGAGAGTTTAATCCTTACTTTACTGAGCACACAACTAAGTACACAATTGCCTTTGTTTTTCTCCGGTAAATACTTCTCAGTGGATGTAGGCTTTCAATCAGTTTTTCATACAGGAGAACTATGAAATTTCTCCATTCATCAGAGACTGTCAAGCTACTGACAGACATGCAAGAAACCTAGTTTCTCTGATTCTGAGCTCTTATCTTCACCTATCTGCACATAAGTAGTGGGTAGTGTAAGTTCATCTTGCATATTTGTTGAAAATAGTAAGAGGGTTTCAATATGATTTACTACTTTTGTTCTCCTGTAACAGATTCAAATTGACTTCCTTTACTCTTCATGCACTTGGAATGTTTTTCTTGCATCACCATATAAAGCATGGTGATTCTTGGTCTCAGCTCTACATACATTTTGTGTACTTCAGGTTATGTGTTCACTATCTTAGCAGTATTTAGAGACATTTTGAAATACATATGACCATGTAAATATATATTAGAAGTCTGAAGAAAAAGTTTTGAAGCCATTAGTGTCACTTTTGTAGATAAGTACTTAAGGATTCTTAAATTCGGGATTGTTTGACTCACATGTTGAGCCATTAAATCCTTGTATAAAATGTGATATGAAAATTTTCTTGATTATGGATTATTTTATCACAGAATTTAGCAGGAAACACATTTATTCTTATTGAAAGTGGAAGAGAACCAGTCAGTTAAGCAACGGGAAGACTGGCTGATCCTCAGCTTTGGAAGCACACAACAAAACAACAAAAGAACAAACCCCTCCAGGTGCTGAATTTCTGTTGTGTAATCAAATTCTGAGCCGTAGGTCCATGATTTCCTTATGAAAGAGTTAAAGCCTCTAGCACAGTTTTGGTTGCTGAAATAAAGCCTGCAAGTCTGTGAATTCTAGTGAAACTATTGTAAAATCTAGGCTATCTGCAGGCATGGCTTTGTGGTTTTTATCATGCTCTTAAACCACGTGAGCACATCAGCAGGGACAGGTTCCTCCATTTTCTCCAGTCTTTTGTATTTCTCCTAATACTATTGAATAGTGGTTTTTTGTGGTTTTTTTGGTGGTTTGGAGTACCAGAGGCTGGAGAAAATCTTTACTGAGTTATCTGTTGAAGGCAACTTGAAAAAACCCAATTATTTTAGCTTAACATTCAAAGTAAAGAGAGACTAGAACTAGACTAGAACATGTTGAATTGAAATCAAGGAGCTTCTGGGCTTGTAGTGGTTTAAAATCACTAGGAATTAAAGACCAAACAAACCACTTCTTTTCCCTCTAACCCCTATGGTGAGAGAGGGACAAAAGCAGAGACTGTGGGTTGAGATTGTACTTTACTGGAAACAAACAGCAATGGGAGAAGAAACAAACAGTAACAGCAAAAATATTATTAATCATATAAAATAGAGTTATTAATATATTATCTATATTATATTATTATAACTATTATATTATTTTTAAGATAATAGCTTAAGTATTATTTCTGGAATTAGAATTTACAAAAAGAGATGAAGAAACAAAAAGATGATGGTTCAAAGATTTGGCAGGAAAATGGGACTGATTCACACCTTTACAGTACAGATTCTGCCAAAACTATGAACTGTGGAATTGATTATTTGTATTCTCTTTTACTTTGTATTTATACTCTGTTATACTTTTTCAGTGAGATATTGCCATACTAGCTTGGAGATTTTCTTCAGTCCTGTGGGTTTATTCTTTCTTGTGATTTTGGGGTGGTTTTCTTTGTTTTGATTGTGGGGTGGGTTTTTTGGATTTTTTTCTTTTTTCTCTGACTGATTTTTTGTCTTTATGAGGAGTTCCACTTGGAATGGGATGCTTCTTTGGAGAAGGAAGAAAGGCAGCTACACCTCTCCAGATTTCTTGCTCATTAGTGTTTGTCTTACTAACTTAAAATTTTAAATAGATTTATTTTAAGCAGTATTCTAATGCTATAAGACACTTTCTTCTAACTATCTCAACTCATTTTATTTACTTTGATTTTTCTCTTTAGGTTTTGTGCTTGTTTTGCACTGTTTTTTACCTCTTCAATGAGAGACCTACTTTCACAAAACTTGAGAATGCTTTTTGTCACATTAATTGCAGCAATTATAATAAAGTATTATCTTACACCCTATTTTATGTTTCCTTCCATAAAAGTTTGTATGAGTTTAAGTATTTTCAACCATTGAAACTGTTTTGTTTGAACTTGCATTTAAAAATGCATTGTATATTTTACATTGCAGTGTTTTGCTCTCTGTGTTACGCATACGCCATAACCTGCCTGGCCACAGGCAGCACTACCCTGCTCAGCTTTGAAAGCATTGTTACAGGACTCCACTTTCTGCAGAAGGACTGTCTATTCTGCACAATGCACAAAAATCCATCTTAAGCAATGTACAATGCATTAGACTTCTGGTATGTTGTTCATCCATGCAAAACTGTGGGATCTCTCTTCATTTTAATATTTTCGATGAATGTGAAAATGTACACAAAGGGTTTTATTTATCATCTAAAATATTAAACTTTATTAATAACTTTTAATAATTTGTTTTCAAAGTTTATAATATTCTTATTTTTCCACCATCTCTTTAATTACACTGTTCCATCTATAATGTACTAATTCCGCTCAAAAAATATTGGGAGTTTTTTCTGAGGATACGTATTCTTCAGTACAATCAGATACAATTCATAGCAGAATATTATCCCCCAAAAATATATCTGGCATTACTTCAGCTTTTTAATCAGTTTTACTGAAGCACTTTTCCTATGGAAGTACTATAAGCTTTAGCCAAGTAATTGTTCTGAGTACCTTCTGCCTACCTGCAATTCTCCACTGAAATTTTGCCAGCATCAGGTTTTCAGCTGAATATAATCAACCTTACTGGAACTGAATAAAAGGACCAAGAGTTTGGCATTTGTTATAAACCCCAGCTAGGTCTGTCTCTGTAAATGAAGTCTGGGGAGGGGTTGGAGGGAGAGGGAGGAGGGTTAGGGGTATTTTTTTCAGATCTGACTGGAAATATATAGAACAGTATTGGTTATGACTGAAAGTACAGTGACCAAAATACGCAACTTCTTTTTTTGTAAGTAGATAAATGCTTAAGCACTCTTCAGGTCAAGACCTCAAGCAGCACAATCAACATGATGTGTACCTAGTTAACCATCCATTCCTAAATTTGGATCAATTTTTGGAAGTGAAATATAAATTGAAGTAATCTGCAAGTTGCTTGTTTTGTCATCCAGTTCAATTACAGAACTAAATTCCAGATAATTTGCACTCAAGTCTGACGAATATTGTGTTTTAAGCTCTGATTTGCTCTGTTCAATGCATTATCCTGTTTACCAAATGCAGACCTTGCAGAGATTTTCTATATTGTTCTGAAAAGATATATGCAGAAAGCTGTGAAAAACCAGAGCGTTGTCTTTACATTCCTATTGACTTGTTCATTAAGTGCATAAAATAACACAGCTTGGTAAAATACTTAGCCTTTTGTCTTACCTGATTATCTTCATTGTTCATTGTTACATCAGTTATAATCAGAATTAGGTCACCCACTTCTAATTTGTTGACTTCTAATCTGATCAACCATGACAGAATACAGAATGTGAATAAAGACATTTCACAACTGATCTTTCCCATAGAGGAGCTGTTTGCTATCAGATCTTTAATCTCCTAAAGTGAAAAGGGAATGAAGCCACTTTGATATACAAATCAAAGAAACCCCTACCATCCTGAATTTTATGTCTTCGTGGGCTGTCCACTTGATTTGTTTCTTCTTTTGCTTGGCTAACAAATAAATACTAAAACCTAGATCAAAATCCTTGATGTCTATTCATTTTATGCTTGGCACATTTAAGCCCTATCTTGGTCTATTAAAAGGCAATATTGTGCATTCTTCCTTTTCTGTAACCTCATTATGTTGCTAAATCAACTCAGTTCTACCCATGCCAGTCTCCTGAGGCTACTGTGAAAGAGCATTTTCTGAAGATTTCTGAGAATGAAGTCTGGGTAGTAGACTGCTTCAACGAGGATATTAAGCCTTCCAGAGATTTAATATGTTGTGGGGTTCAGGGGAGAAAATAGAGTGTTCTGTTGGTCTTCTAATTCTTTCTGGAAGATATGTTTACAGCAGCTTTTTAGATCTTCCAGACTAGTCAGCAGCCTTCTGAAGCCTTCTAACTCCCATGTTAGAAGGGAAAAAAAATATTTTATTTTATTTGCATGGAGGTATTATTGATTAGCCAGGCACCAATTTTATTTGGTTAAACTTAGACTTTGTTTTATGTAAGACAGGATATTCATGGAGATAATCTTTATAAAAGGTATTGCACAAATCTTTATAATGAAATCAATATTCAAAGCTATTTACTTTTCTTGATTATAGTTTTTATGGTAAGTAGACTCCCTTGGCAAAAAGCACTACTCTGCTCTTTTGAACTGTTTCTTTCTTTACAGTTGTATTTCTCTCACTTTTTCAATAAAGATCCAAAGTATTGGTTGTTTTCAAACAACTTAAAAATGCTTAAAATACATCTCACTAACATGGATATTGTCAGGAAAGTGTATTATTTTGTTTGTTAGAGTGATCATGAGATGGTCTCATGTTTTGCACAAAATGAACAGTATTCTTTAGTATTTAAAATTCTGTATGAGTCCTGCTTTACTATGTGGTACTAAAAGCAACTTTTAGTATTTAACTTCATTACAGTTTTTGGAGACCGAAAAAAAAGCATTTTTTCTTTACATTTTGATACTTTCTAAAATGCATATAGTAAAATCTGTTCCATTAAAAGTAATTTTCTTTTGGAGATGATGAGAGAATGAAGTCTTAAAGCAGTTCTCAAACAGCTCTAAGGAAAGAATAGAATTGGGGCCCTTATTAGAAAATTACATCCCAGCTTGCCCCATCCCAGGTGCAGAATCCAGCACTTTCCCTTGTTAAACTTCATGCAGTTGGTGATCGCTGATCTCTGTTCGTCTCTGCAAGGCTTCTCTACCTTCAAGGGAGTCAACAGCTCCTTCCAACTCACTATCATTGGCAAACTTAATATCCCTTTAATTCCTCTACCCAAGTCCTTTACCAAGATGTTGAAGATCACAGAGCCAAAGATGGAGCCATGTGGAACCCCACTATTGACCATTCATCAGCCTGATGTCACCCTGTTCAGTATAGGTACTTGTGCCCAATATGTGAGCCTGTTGCTCACCCATTGCATGACAAATTTATCCAGCTGTGCAATGGGCATTTTGTCCATAAGGATACTGTGAGAGACAGTGACAAAAGCTTTACTGAAATAAGAAAAGACTACAATAATAGGCTTCCCTTGATGAACCAGGTGGGTTACTTGGTCATAAAAAAAAATTAAGTGTGGCATGCAGGAGGTTCCGCTCATGAGAAGCCATGCTGGCTGTGACTGATGACTGCGTTGTCCTTCAGATGTTTTTTAATACCTCCCTGAATAATTTTCTCCATAATTTTACCAGTAACTGAAGGGAGACTGACAGGTCTGTAATTTCCAGGGTCATCCTTCTTGCCATTGATCCAGTCAAGTTGGACCTCTCTTGATTCCCGAGATGGCTCAGAAGTCGTTGAGAGAGGCCTCACAATGACATCTGCTGATCCTGACTATTCTCAGATGAATCCCATTGGGCCCCATACAAGTACAGGGATCCAGCTGGAGCAGCAGATCCTGTGCAAGTTCGGGGTCAGCTGGGAATTCATCATTCTCACAGCCATGGTCCTCCAGCTCGGGGCACTGGGGGCCCCTTAGCATATCATTGGTGTTGAAGACAGAGGCAAAGAAAGATTAAACATCTCTGCCTTGTCTGTGTCAATAAGAACACATCTATACTTCTAAATTTTATTTCTCTAATCCTGTCAGTTAATGATATCATTTCTATCAGGGTAACAGTTTTTAAATTAATAGACTTTACTTCAGTCTTTTATTTTAATTATCCTGATAGACACCACATGGGAGCAAGGTCAACCTTATGCTATATTTAGAAGGAGGGTTTTGGGTAGCTTGCAAGTGATTCTTTAATTCTGGCTGTTGAATTTCCTGCTGCCTCCACAAGGAGTTAGGTCTTTGCTTCACTGGCCTGAATTAGAGGTAATTAAAGGAAGTAAGGTAATTTCTCAACCTCCATGAAGGCACTGTAGTAGGTCTGTGCTTGGGGGTTTTCTTGTTTGATTATTGTTTACTCCTTATTTGTTACAGTTATGACAAAAATAAGACCATGACTGTTGGAAAAAAATTTGCAATCCAAATTGCAGAACAAGAGAATTCTGTTTGTAAACATAACTTACATGGGAGAAATGTCTTCTGCATTCTTTAATTCTTCGATTTTGTTGCACTATTGGTTTGTTTCCCCTGGTGCAATTGAAATGCCTAGGTGAAGATGATGTCTCTAGAGAGTATGAAATAGAGTTCCAGATTAATGGGGATATCAAATGTGAACCCAAACACAAATATAAAACTTGGAAATTTAAACCCAGGAAAACAGTTATTCCTGAGTTATTCCAGTTTTTCTTTTCTAGTAGAGTTCTCTAGGAATCACTTTCAGCCATAGCTGGTATTTTTAGTAGTGACCTGGAAGTAATGTCCAGAGGTCAGGAGTACTGAGTATCTCACCAAATGGAGTTCTGGCCAACAATAAGCATTTCAGAACAGAAGTTGGAGTCTTTTCCTGGGAAACAGTGTCTTGGGAGTTTTTACTTTTGCATGGAGCAACTGTTTATAAGTAAAAATTATTGTCCATGAAAGGCCTGTAGCCAAAACAGCTAATGGACTTCAAAGCTTTTGTCTTTGTGGCTGTTACAGTGCTATTGGAAAGTTGAGTACTGCTGTCGTGTCAACTCAAAGAAAAAAAGCAGAAATATTGATAGAGTTCCTTTAAGCCTTCCTTATAGTGCTATTCTGAAGTTCTTTCTAAATAGCTTATCTGAAGAATTAAAAAATGAGGTGATCTTGCATAAAGATCTATGGACTATCAAAATAATAGCTTTCTTTTAATCTATTGGATAAGGTCAAATAAAGATTAGAAACTGAAGCTTACACAAAATGTTGGTCCTGTTTACAAGATCTATGGGGAAAAATTCACCATCTCTGAAAACTATTACACCAGGTTGCAGTGTTTTAAATCATCAGTTGAACTAATAATATATTTCTAAAGGTCCTGTCATGTGTGTGTGTTTTCCTTGAGAACTTTCAGATAATTCCATCAGTTCCTTTTGTCTTTCCCCAGCTCTGCTTCTGGATTGAAAGTTGTTTCTCGCATTTACAATTAATTGTATATGTTCATCTTTTTAATATACTTAAAACTGCAAAAGGTTGAAGTGAAATTATGTTATTTAATACAAGCAATCTTCAAAGGCATGATTGATTTATAAAGGTGAGGCTCAATGCTATCATCAATGTTATTTGTGTAGAGGGATGACATTGAAAAATACTGTCATGATGACTTACTATCATTTGGTTTGTAACTCCTGGCTAGCCTTGAAGTTACACTCATCCAAATGGCTGCGTGTAAAACTTTCCTTAGGAGTAATATTAAACCTAATGATCTGTGGTTGCATTTGATCATCTTAAATGTCTTTTCCGATATAATGTAAAAGGCAGTTAAGATGATCTCAAAAATGCACTTAAAATTTTGTATTCCAAAACTTTCATGACATGCTGATAGTGTTGCAGAGAAACAGGGTTCATCCATGTAGGTTTTTTTCAGTCACATTTATAATGTGTCTCTTGTTTTCTTTTTCTTCTCAAGAAAAAGGTTGATTAATTTTTTTCCAACTATGATAAGACTTTTTTAAGACTGCTAGTATAATAACAATACTGCTGTGGTATTTTTTTTTCTCTGTAGGAATATAAAAGGAAGATAGAGTTCATCCAATTCGATTCTACCTTTTATTTAAAAAAGCAAAGTATAGATGAGATACTCAAATGTAGGTCATGAAACTGAATACCCTTTATATGTGGGGAAATAGATAAGAAAACTTCTGCTGTTACTGAAATAAGTTGTTATTATTCATTATTAGGTATCTCTTAGTTATGTTTTTTCAGAATTTGACTATCTGTCTTGGTTTGGGAAGACAGGTATCTGCCAGGGAAAACTGGAGTTTTCCTTGGAATGAAGAATGTAAACCTCCTCTCTCTAAACTACTATAATTTTGTAATTAAAGGCTTTCAGGGAAAGCCTTTAATTACAAAATTAAAGAACTGTTATTCCTATTTGGGAATAGGAATAACAGTTCTTTACTAGGCATATTAAGAATAAAAATATAGTAGTACAAAAAAACCAAGCAAACAAACAAACAAAAATCCTAGAAACCCTGACAGGATCAGAAATATGACCTGACACCCTGTTGGCCAGGGTGTTGGAAGCAGTCTGAACTGAGTCCTCCTGCAGTGGCAGATATGGTTCTGTTGGAGTACAAATGATCCTGTAGAATAGGGTCCAGTGATGTCGATGGGTCCAGTCTTCCTCTGAGAATCCAGTGGAAAACCAGGATACCTGGTGTTCCTGTGCCTCAGTTTTTATCTAGGTAGGAATGGTTGGCTCCCCCAACTGAGTGGAACATCTCACAATGGGATGATGTAATATTTTCAGTCATGTGGTGAGCCTTAATGGCCCATTAACAGAAGATCCCCCAGAGGGTGGTCGGTTTGTGGAAGCAATAAGGAATGCTGCCCCACCTGGTTTTAACAGCTGGCAATTATCAGAAAGCACCTGCACCCTCCCCCCTGGAGTTATGAGGAATGGGTCGTGCAAGACATAAAGAAAACATCTCCCTAACCCGTTTCAACAGATGGAAAAATAGAATGAACATTTTTTGGTTACATAACCCAAGGTATTATCCTACATTGAAGTTTTTTTTGTAGAATGCAGCTGCCACTCAGAGTAAGCTTATTCTTTAACAGTACCTGTTACATCCACTGAGTCTTGAAAACTATGTGATCTTCAAAGCTACGGTTTCACAACTGACGCTGTAAAAATGCTTTCATATTTAAATGTAATGAAAAACGCTGCAAGCTTTTCTTCATAATTTATGTGAATAAAAATTCTAATTGTAACGATGACATTGACAGAACCATTTGAGATTTATCGGGTTCTCAATCTGGTTAATGTGTTTTATGAATGATATTTAATTTTAATTAGTGATGTACAATATGTAAAGGCAAATGCTTTACGCAAGGTTTTTACAATTAGAAAGGTATTTTTTTCAATCAGACTTGTGATCACATGAATGTAGAAGCCCAGAAGAAATGTGGCTAATGTATAATGGCTCAAATACCAATAGTCAGATGAATGTGGAGCCAATCAAAGATTGTTGGTAAGAACAAGCTGTGAAAAGAACAGGATGTAGCTGCTGAAGGGGGCCATACAGCGGTATTCTATCTCTGGGACAAATGTCCTTGTCCTGGAGATAAGCACAACACAGTAAGGCACAAGAATGAGGTTGAGAAGTGGGTGTGGTCCGTTGACCTAAGGTCAACTCAGTCGGGGAGGATTAAGATCACCAAAGACCTTTGAAGCCCTCCAAGCCCTTTCCAAAAAAGTCTAGAAGAACCAACTGCATTGATAACTACTTTGCACAGAAGGTGAGAAATTTAGTTCTAGGGCATGGGGAAAACTTAGCTATCAAATGGGACCCTGCACAGTGCTCCTAGGACCCTGAATACCCCATCAGTTGAATCAGCACTGGAACCAGGATTGGTGATCTTTCAATTCTTCATTCCTTTCTTTTTTCCTCGCCCTCTCTTTAAACTCTCTCTCTCTCTTTTCTTTCACCCTACTTCTTACTCAAAATCCACTGCTACATGTTTATACTGGGAGATAAGGGACTAACATAATGATTTCAATGCCAAGTGTTTAATTCACTAATAGAACTTTGTAAGATTTTGAAGACCCTCTGAGTTTTGCTGTTCCTTTTCAGCCATGAGCATCTGTGCATTTGTGAGTTCCCTTCCCTTTAGGGGTGGGGTGTCAGAATGAGTAGTTGGTGAGACTTGCATGTTGTTGATAGAGATTGTGGATATTATTATATAGTACATCTCTAAAGCTGATTTTATCAATTTATGTAGAAACTACTCTTTTTTAATGCTAAGATTTATGCTGGATAAAATGGGGAATAGTTACTGGCCTGTTCTTTATGAGGTTAGCACTGATCCAGACTTGCTTCCAGCGTTAACAATCAATATGGACTATCTTTCCTCAAACTCTCCTCATCTAAAATAAGGAGCAAATGAAAGACAAATTTTTTTCCTTAATAGTACCAAAATTATCATCTGAGCTTGTATTTCACAGAATGGGGAATAACAATTTTTTTCCTTTATGTTTCTAATGGCCAAAATCTGAAGGCCTCTGAGAGGCTGGAGTCTTTCTAGATTGGTATGATATTGAGCATGCAATAAATTGTGCATACTAATTTAAAAACCAGAAAAGCTTATCATATTCTAGCTCAATCTTTCCTGCCTGGCCTATCAGACATGTATCAGCTATGAGACATAATACAGCTCTCTGTTCTGGCTTTGAGCCATGTAGTGATTTCCCTCTGTAACAGGAATCTCCTTGGAAAGAAGACTTTCCTAGGCAGAAGTGCTAAAATAAAAAAGGCAGGCTCTAATTAAACCATAAACATTAATCACCTTTTTCACCAACATGAGAAATTTTTACACTCATGCTATAATCATTTCCATGCTCATGCTAGGTGCCAGAGGAATATTTTGTAGGGAAAGAACAAATAAATGGAGTTGTAATAGAAAAACAAGTCTACCGGGTTTTGTCAGTTCGGTGTATATATGTCTCCTACTGCAGATTAAAAGATCCCTGAACAAGCAAGGACTGTGTAACAAAATTCTAGTTGGAAAGATATAGTCTAAGAAACAATTTTATGAAAAGGAGAGGAAGAAATGAAAATAATTTCAGTAAATCAATTTAGTGACCCAATTGGTGATGTCAGCCACATGCTATTCATACTGGGTAAGCATTAGTATGCAACAGCAAGTGCCATCAGAAGTAGTATATCACAGAACTGGACTCTGACACAGTAGCAGAGTATGAATTAACTTGCCAAAATTTTAAGGCTCATACCACTAGCATAACAGCAAATCTGCTATGAGATTACTTTGCTGTGACTCACTTTCTCCAAGCAGAAGCAGCATGGTATTAAGGAATCTGTTTGAAATGACACAGAGGCATATAGAATAAGAGAGAGCAAAAGGGAATAATTTTCTTTTGGATTGAGGCATTACCTCAATTAGGCATTACCTCAATAAAAGAATTATATTCTATTTTTTATATGTATCACTTAAATTTGGGTTAAAATTAAATGCCAGTATGTGTTATTTGCATTATCATAAATTTCTTTGCTTAACAGTGATTCATCTTGCTACACATACTGGCTCCAGTATAAATGAAAGAAACATTTCTCTTTGGCAACAGTAAGAATTCTGCAGTGGAGTCCATAGTTACTGGCAGCCTATACTTGTTTAAGAAATCGATCATTAGAGCCATCCAAAGCAATTGCAAAGTATATGTCTTTATATATTATTCTATATTACCCATTGCTGTGTCTAACTACTGTAGATTTTTGTCTAATAAATGTGTCCATTTAAGAAGAATTATAAAGGAGACTCCATAGAAACCTTCAAAGTAGCACAACAGACGCATGTGGCGTTGCTCTGCTCTGAGCAAGGCATCGTCAAGGGTGCCAACCCAGTGCCCACTGCGTTCTCTGCTGTCATACAGCATCCTTTTATTAAGGAGCAGAGTTCTTTCTGCATATACTTATTTAAAGACCTATAGCACCTTCTGGGGCAACAGAATCTTACCTGGTACTAAGTATCTACCTTCACCTGGTACTAAATACTTAATTTGTCTGACCAAGAGCACTTGTGCTGTGCTGCAGAACTGGAAAGAATTCTCCTCAGTCTAATGAAGTTCTGCATTTCTTGATAAGAGAAACACACAGAATGTTCTGTGAGCTCGATGGAAGTTTTTAAAGGAAAGGCCCTTTCAAACCTTTGCTATTATGGTTAAATGTCCTGCTAATCTAAGGATCTTCTTTGTAGACTAATGTTGAGGACCATATTTAGTGCAGGCAGCTGGGTGTGCAGCTGCAGGACAGCTGCAGATTGAGCTCAGGCTGTCAGGATCCCGAGACTAAAGACAGTGAACTGATGACCCTTTCCATAACAAAGGGCCCTGGGGACTTGTGACTCCGGGCAGGTGACACTGAGGGGCCTCTCACAAACAAGGAAGAAGCTGATGGCCCTGGCCCCAGACTTTTGAATGCTTAGACAGTGAGGGTAGAAAACCTCAGGGTTTCCTTTTCTCCTCAGAGACACCCAGCTCGATCTGTTGTTTCTTGCAACACAGTTAAATTATTTTAAGGGACCAGACCTCTGAGACTCTGCTATGGGAAACCTGGTGTTGAACTGGTAGGGAAACCATGTTCTGACAGTGTGAGTGTGGGATGTGCAGGCAGTCATGAGGGGCACCCATCATCTCACTGGAGTCCGCTGTGAATGGGCCTTTGACACTGAGGGCTGACAAAATTCCACCTAATTCTCATCTCACCCTGGCCCGGTGCCAAGAGTGGCTGCTCTTGGACTGCTTGCTGTCCGAGTAGCAGTGCAGAGCACAGCTGCTCTCTACAGCACCAGCGTAACGATGGTGTCAAGGTTCGAAGCAGGAGTCAGAGAAGGCTTCCTCAAAGGTGATGTTCCAAGAGAGAGCGTGAGGGGTCCCACATGCTTAACATTTAAACCGGTGGGCAGAGGAGGTGGGGCAGGTAGGTGGTTGGCCCCAGGTTAACACAGGGCCGGGTCAGGAGAGGGGACAAAGGGACAGGGGAGGGGGAAAGCTGGGATAAAAACCAAAATAAACAAGACATGGGGGGTTACAGAAGCAAACCACAATTTACCAAAACTCATCACCACAGGCCTTAGTCCCAGCTCAAGTGGTACAAGTATGACTGCCACAGTGACTCTTGGATGTTCAGACAGGGGACTTTAACACTTGCATTGAGTTTACATAAGAAAGAGACTTGCTGGGTCTGATGTCCTTCTTCAAGTGGCACAGATTTTGATGGGGAGAGTTCCTTGGAAGTTCCTGGCTTTCCAAGAAAGAGAAATATTTAGATTACTTAATTATTTCTAGCACAGCCAAGAGGTAAAATATATCACTAAGAAACTAAGATTTATAAAAACATGCTGTAAAGTAAATTGTTCTGTCAAGCAGAGAAATAGTATAGTGAAAGAGACTAACTACACTAGTGGACGTTGATTTTGCTCAATGTTGAATTAATTTTTAAAAGGACTTTGTGTGTCAATGCTCTGTATTGAATCAGGAGGTGTATGATAATGAGTTTTTCTTCCATATAAACTTAGGAAAGCAACTTAATTTCTGTGTCTCTCAGAAACAACTCTTAAGAGTAAAATCATTGTCACATCTGCCTTGTTCTAACTGACCGTGGAATGTTTGGAGTTTTTTTGCCACATTTGTTTGTTGTTCTACATTTTTATACAAAGGTTATCCAATAGGTGAAAGGATTAAGAACATTAATTTATTTCCATAATGGTGAAGGGGAAATTTTGTAGCTTTGAAAGGAAAATGTAAATATTTTACAGAATGAAATACTATTAGCATCTGTATTTTAGTTCGTTAGGTTGTTTTTTAATAACTTCAAACCTTATAGCATGACATTTTTGTTTAGTTGAGGAGTTGCTTATTAAGTGGCTTCATAATTAGCCATTTTTCTTTGTCATGGCCTAATATGGTAGAGCTTATTATGTTATTTTTCTTTTGGTTTACAGGTATGAATACAAGCAAGAGTGAGACAGTGAAAGAGCACCCATTAAAACCTTCTAGAAGATCTATGCCATGCCTCGCCCAGAGCCAAACACATCCTCAGAGCCTGAGCAAGCATTCATCATTTCTGCAGCCAAATCGTGTGCAGCCACAGCTCCAGCCCCAGCCTTTAAGTGCAGGGACATCGGCAGCTGCAGTGGACGTAGTGTCAGAACGAGGTAGGAGGTTCTTCTCTATCAGGAGTCCGTTCCAGCACTGATAAACTCTGATTTATTTAGATATCTACAGTTTGTTGAAGAAATGTTTTTGCACAAAGCATCTATGTATTCCATATGAACAGGTTCTTGACTGGAACTGCATAGTGTTTGAAGTGAATTTTGAACTAATTTTTGTGTTTTTCAATGGTGACATTATTTCCTTTTCACTGGTAATAAGACCAGAAATTCTTGCTCATTTATGCTGGCGAAAAGTATGAAGGTTTCTGCTGTCTGTCCTAGAGAAGGAAAGAATAAATATTAGGTTTTTTGCAAAAGAGTCTTTATATAGGAACATGTAGAAGGAGATGCATTCATTCACGAGCAGTAGAATCAGGGAAAAGTGGTATGGAAGGAATGAGAACAAATGGAGAAAATCCCTACAAATTTTAACTTGTGTGGAATAGGGGACAACTTTTATTTTAGGATTTTTAATTCAACAGATACACATGCTTTTTTCAGAGAAACTAGTCTAGTTGGAATCTCAATCACTGTGTGTTACCTGTTGCCAACTACTGCCATCCTCTATCGCCAGATGTGTGTGAATTTTTGTAGAATAAATTAACTCATCCGGTAGTAGATTTTGATAAGTCTTTCCTTAATGTTAGTAGACACTGGGCACTAATTAGTGTTCTAGTGAGCTATTTTATTGAGCTAAACTTCTCTCAGGAATAGACTGAAAGTCTTCATTAAATTTAGCTTGCTCTTTTTTCTATTGAAAGAAAGTGCTCTTCAAAATTTTAGTCCAAAGTTTTTTATTTGAATTACTGACAGCTTTAAAAAGTTTTTTTTACAGTAAAATTTTTTTAACTTACAAAATGCATGTGAATGCTGATACAGATATTGCATTTATTCCAGCTAAAGTGATGGAGACTTTGGAAAACAACTTGTTTAAGCTGTCTAATAGAGAATATGCTGATCCATTTTTAGGTAAGTTGTTGTCTGAAATGAAATAGTAACACATTAATGATTCTTTGATTACACTCACAGTATTTAAGTGTGGGAAGGCCATACTTATCCTGAACTTCCATTTTTTTTGAAAGAGGAGACAAAGTGTGACTAAAGAAATGTGTGCTGTCATAGATTTCCCGATACTGTCTCACCTTTTAGACTAAAAGTAAGGACTAAAGACAGAGAAGTGTTGTACATTCACTGTATCCTTTTCCAATAACAGTCCTTCATAAAACAATAATTTTGAAAAACATACTTGAAATTCCTTTGAAGTTGTTATTCATTTATTTTTCCTGTATAGTCATGTCATTCACTATCCTGGCTGCAGTTCTACTGTTGTTTTTGGTTATAGATATTTCATATATTTGCTTTAGACATTTACATTTAAAAAGCATTACAATTTGGAAAGTAGAAAAAAGAAGTAATGCAGAAAATATTTGTACTGCTTTACTATCATTTTTGATATTGTAATTAAGTGAGAATAAGTAGGAAAGAAGTTATTATTAGAATAATCCTATCCTTGTAACTGCAAATTGAACCTGTAAATACGCACATGGGTAGAAATTTACAAGTTCCAAGATGAAGCAGTTTTGAAATTCCCTGGCCATCTATTTTACCTATATAGACACAAAGATGTTGCTGCACCTTGCAGAACTACTATGAAAGATATTTTTGCTCACCGTTGATGAAGCATCAAACTAGAAATCATGTATTCATGCTGAATAAAAGATATCTGCTTTCAGAAAGCTGGATCTGCTCACCTCTCACATGATTTAGCATTGATTTTTCTTGATGCCTAAAACCTATGATAGATGAGAGGATTCTCAAGGTTTCCTGAATAGATAACTACTGGAAACAGTGAAATAAATACTTCTTCAAAACCAGATATTCCAAAATCATGGCACAGACCAAAAATTTGGCATGAAGATTATGTAAGAAAATTGTGTCTTAGTAATATTTCAGTTAAAGCTGCTGCGCTTTCCTAGTGCTATTGTTTAGCAAGCATGGATACTAGATTTTACTGTTATAATTTCCTTTTTTTTTTAATAGACTACTGTATTTTTCACTGAATGGCTTCCACATACATATGGTGATATTGCTGTGTATTTATATATGTCAGCAGTAATTCTTTCTCATAGTAAATGCTGCTGTTTTTCATTCACATTACTTAGTTTTAACCTGAAAAGATACATGGAGGGCTCAGCAACTGAGGAAAAGATAGATTGATTCTTTTCAGTTCAAAATTGTATTAAACTTTGATATAGATGATTTTTCTCTTTTGACCACTGCTGTGCTTGTGGAAGAAAAAAATATTTAAATAGTTGCCCTTCACTGACTTGATTCATGAATTTGCCCCTGTTGAGTCTATCCCAAATTAGATAAGTGAAATCTGTGAAGTTATTCTGTATTTATAGAAATGTAACTGAGTAGGTTATTCAGTTACAAGCAAGAAAGAAAACAGTATTTAAAAATAAATCCCAGAGGTCAGTAGTAAGAATTGCCTTATTTTTATATCAGCATTATCTGTTAGATTTGTGAGGAGAAATAAGGGATAGTTAAAAAGTGCATGTAACAAAATGGCCTTCAAAATACAGTTTGTTGGTGCTTTAGTATTGTGTTTCAGTGTTTGTGTGTGTAAGAATTTGTCTCAAAGTCTAAAATTTTCAATTTTATCCTGAATCTAGATGTAGGTGGGAGAGGGAAGTAAAAAATAAACCTGAAAGAGGAATATTGCAGCTTCAACTTTGATCACCAGATAGGTTTAAACAATGCTTTTGTAGGTGGTCTGGCAGTTTCATGGAGTTCGAAAAGTAGGCTGATTAATGGGTATCATCATCTTAGTGAACATTTTCAAACTGCTCTCTGGAGAACATGAAAGAAAGCTGAATTAAATGAATGTGGGGAATTTTTAATTAGGCAGTGTTATAGAAATGTAGGCCAAATGACTTTCTCCTCTTCCTGAATTGTTTGTTGATAAAATTATCTTGTGTGAAGCAGATTAACAGGCATCGAATAAAAGACTTTGTGGAAAGCTTCTCTTTTATTTCAGTTGACTATAGATGAGGCCATATATCTGTTGGACAAGTTTAGTTAATGATGTTAATGGATTTATAAAGTAAAATATATATATTATACCTTTGTTAATTATACAGATAAATGGGATCAAGGACATTATGGATTTGTGTTATTTTTCCTCTGTCAGTTTTATGTGTTACGTAGTGTTTGTAGTTTGAGGAATTGATACATTCAACCAAAGTGATAGGCATTGAGCTTCTGTAACGTATAACGTGAACTTTGAGGTTTCGACATACTGGAATGCCCCTCTTCCTGACTCACTCACTGCCTTCCCACTTCTGGTGGGAGGTACAGAAGGTGGACATTACTGGATTGAAATAAGAACAAAGGTAATACTCTATAGCAAGTAAAACATCACTAACTAATTTATTCTTTTTACAATTCTGTATTTTTCCCCAAACTTAGATTAGTTATGAGGATTTGTGCATAACTCATCTTTCTTAGAAAGACATTAAATCCTTCCTAGCTAATTAACAATTTTGCTGTGACAGGTACCTTGTATTCTGAAGGTATCCTGAATCCAATTACTACAAAATTTATAGATAAAAAGCTCCATATTTATGTGCATTGCTGCAATACAGTGAAGTGACAAATGAAGAGCTGAACCAAAACTAACAATCCAACAAAGAATCATAGTAACTGCATGATGAAAACTTTTTTTAGTGTCCAATTATAAAAGTGCTTGTAAATCAATTTTGTATGTTATGATGAATTAAAATGGAAATATATATATATATGTATAACCTGTGCAATACATATAATGTTTACATAAAAAGAGGGACTGAAAGTTCACAGAAGATATGATTTAGAGAAAACCAGGTTCAGTTTCTGCTTCAACAGAAATGTGATGTTTCCATTATGCCTTCTAGAATAATTTTTTCACGTTTGTGGTCAGTGCCTGCATAGATAAGGGCTGTGACGTCTGTTTGTGTAGTGAGATGGCTGAAAAACTGAGTTAGAACTGTTTGTCCTATAGTCAGAGTTGTCCAGCTGCCATATTAGAGCTGATCCATGCCTAGAGAGCTGGCAGTATGGATGAAGAAGCTATATAATCTATTCAGTGCTCCCTGGAACATAATAAAGAATAGTCTTTGGACTTAGTATTGCAGTTCAAAATATTGATGCACTTTAGGTATTTAATCTGCCTCTACCAGTTCTGTACATCACCTTAATTTCTCTAAAAAGCAATAATATATGACTGGCTCCGTTTTTAAAAAATGGGAAATATTCTGTGTAATAGTTACCACTGTCTGAAAGTTCATAAGAAATTGTACATTAAGAAAAGACTGTGTTTGTCTGTTATAATAGTTTTTTGTTGCCATGCGTAAATTGGGTTTTCTAATACTCTGTATATTTTGTTATATGCTTGTAATGGTTTGTTCCTACCCCCCTATCCCAAACCCCCGCTGGTGTTTCTCTTTTTTTCCCTTGTCAATCACCTTGTAAGATCTAGAAGATTCTGGGGAAAAAGCCCTAGGATTTGATAAGGTACCCCAGTACCACCTTCTTTCATTGGTCTGTTAAGTTCCCCAATTCTGGGTCACACCCCTCTGTTCCCTAGGATTGGTGCAAAGTTCTCCCCTGCTCAGTGTATGCCCCCTGTACTTAAGGTGAAGACAGAGGGGCTGCCGGGCACTCTCGCTCTGGGGTTCTGGCACTCTCGCTCTAGGGCCCCAGGACTCTCTCGCCCTCTCTGCTCTGTCCATCTGCACATGGGAGGTAACTGGGAGGAATAAAACCAGGAGAAACCCAAGCAGAGTCCACTCTTTCTTCCACACCGTCAACCATGCTTCAGTCTGAGGTTCAGATCAGTCAAGCCTCTCTCATATAGAAGCCAGGGAGCGAGCTAGCCAGTTAAGCAGCTCCTCAGCATGTTTCTATAGTTTTTCATGTCTAAATATACATACACAGGTAGATGAAAACCTTTCTATGTTGTCTGTATAATATAGTATTCCAGGTACACAGCAAAATAAAATAAGACCTAAATCCATCACAGCGTAATTTATCTAGGTATCTAATGTTCTTCTCCAAGTTACTTGCTTTTTTCTAGGATTTAAATTAGGACAAATGGGGATTATTTACCTGACCAATAATCTCTTTCTTACTAAAGCTTTGCAAAGCCTATCCTTAAATGTGTAAAGGCTCAAAGGATTGAGTAAAGAGTCATCATATCAAAGTTTGTGAAACAGAAACTATTTAGGAATATTTATATTAATTTTCCTTCCCATAACTATGCCACATTTCAGTTGAAAAATATTTGCTACCATACACTACTGTATATATATAAAATATATCACTGGATTGCATGTTACAGAGGAATCAGGATAAGTGCTTTTTATGCCCTGTCATGAAATTGCAATGCACATCTTGGCCCAGAAAAGTGTGACAGTAAGATAGCCAAGCAGTTAAGAAGACCCAAAAAAAAAAGATTCAAAATGTGGACTTAGCTATCTATTTCTAAACCAAATACTTCTGCATTTTTGTGTAAAGGATTTCAAGAAATGAAATTGTCTTCGATGTTTTAACATGTAAGTGACCCTATAGGATAAATATTATTGTCATGCATTTAGTGTTGTTAGGAAGTGTTGATAGGTTTTGTGAAGTATGAAGGCTGAAGTTTTTCATCCTGTCTATATATAACAAGATAGCAAAGCAAAACAAACCACTGTGTAGTGGTTTTGGTTCACCAATTTTTTGTTTCCTGGCTAATGCACTAAATAATGTGGTGGGTTGACTCCCCACAAGAATTTACTCTTTTTCTGCTGTGAGATAGGATTAGGAGAAGAGAAAGTTTTACTAACAAAACTACAAGAAAAAGAAAAAAATTAATCAGAATAAAACCTTTAGAACACTTCTCCTTCCCCCACAAGATTTTTTTCTTTCCTACTGACAGCATACATGGACAAAATCTGGGACTTATATCAGTTGACTACTTTTAAAATAGTCTTTCATCAGTTCTCTTAGGGAGACGAGTCTCTTTTGCTATGTCATGGAGACTTCTCTAGAAGAAGTTTTCTTGTGGCTTCAATTCTCACAAATAGCAGTCGCCCAGGAGTCTGTATTTGTGAAGTCCCTCCCATTTAATGCAGCCTTCCCACAGCTACATTCATGGGCCATGTCAAACTCATGGGGTATTATTTTCAGGTTGAGCTGCTCAAAAGTAAAGGTTCTTTTTATCTGTTTTTGAGATCATCTCTGGGAGCAGAGATCCTTTTCTCCCCCTGGGGGCAGATCTTTATCTTCATCTTGTGTGTGTGTGTGTGTGTGTGTGTGTCTGTTTAAGCTTTTTGTGAGATAACAGCTATTTCAACATTTACTTAATTCAGCACAAATGCCTTTGTACAATTTTGAATAATTCATCTCCCCACACACTGTTTCTACAAATTAAAGGGATATTCTACTATATCACTGTCCATCACCATGACCTTACAAAAGAATTTCAGCCTAAGACTAAGGCATCTTCTCCTTCTCCTCCCATCGAGGACTTGATGACTCCTTCACTTCCTTCTATCTTCATGTTGTTTCTCTTATGTGTCCTCACTCTGTCCTTTCTTTTACTTAGAAAGGAATTAATGTTTTGCGAGTTTCATTTGTGCAATGAAATACTTAATATCTCCCCTGGGGCCTGTGGAGGTCACGATGGTCGAAGCAATCACGGTGATAGATTCAGGCTGCACTGGGGCTGTGCTAGATCTCAGAGGCTCTGGCTGTATTCAATTTCAGCTGCTGGGCCACCCTCTGCAGGGCTGCGGCGACACCCCTGGTCTCAGCTGCATGATCTCTTGCAGCACTGGGGCAGCCCACCCCCAGCAAGAGGACTCAGTAATGGTGGCCGGAACTGTTTACTGTGGAAGATTCATTAGAGGCTGTGCTGGGGAGGTAGCCGGACTGGCGGCAGGATGTTAACAGCCGGTGGGCCCTGATCTAGCCAGGATGGGGCTTTCTACTCCCCGCCTCCTACCTGGCAGCTTCTGGGCCCGGCCCCGGCCCCTCAGCAGGGCCTGTTACCTGTTCTCAGTCTGGAAGAAAAAATGGGCTTTCCCAGGGTTTGTTCGATTTTTAACGTGTATTCACAGAGGCATGTTCATCTTTCTAGTGTCAGTATTCAAAACTAGCCACTCATTGGTTTTGTCAGGCGCAGAAGAAGCTGTTAGCAGCTTCTCTTAGAAAATCACATCTGTGACTTCTTCCCTCCTCACTAAGTGTTAATCAGTGCAAAATTACCACAAACTGCTAGGATGAAGAGATCTGTTATCTGCTTAATTAATGCTTGAATCTTTTTCAAATCACTTTATACTTGACTGTGGATCTCAGGTGACATTATTTAGCTACATGTTCCATTGTTTTAACTATTATATGGGTGTATCTGCTTTATGTTCATACTTAATTAAAGTGAAGTCTTTGATATACTGAATTGAATCCTGAAAATCCTACTGACTTTATTGAGATAAGATTTGGATTCTACATGTAGAATTATAAGCTTAGAACCCTTTTCTCTGATTTAATATCCTTCTCCTTATTTGCAATTCAGCCTTTTTTTTTCTGTCTTATTTTTGTAGTATTGGTACAAGCTAAACCTTTTAATACAGAAATTTTTCTGACTCAGAGTCATAATAGCATACCGATTTTCCCTTCTGTAACAGGTCACTTGGGACTTAAAAACTATACATAATTTTAATAATTTTTTTCGTAAAACTTTTTATGTGACAGCAGTTCCAAAAGCTCTCAACCACCACATAAGTTTTCATTGACATAATTGAGTAAGTCAAATACATTAGCAAGATGCTGTTAATTTGCTATACTAATTTAAAAATGCACTGCAGTTGCTTTGTATTGTAGTACTGGAAGCACATAGTATTTTAAATGTAAGATTTCGTAAAAAGATTGATGTTTAAATCTTTCTCCTGCTAGTAGATACTCTGAAAACTCACATAAAGACGTCTTGTAAAGGGTCATGCATGTACTGTTTGCATTAGTGAGAATATTTTACCTGAACAGCTGTATTAGGTTTGTGTGCTGAGTGTTAGGTAGCTGGGCAGGGCTTGAGGGGTGGCTTCTATGAGAAGCTGCTAGAAGCTTCCCCTATGTCTTGTAGAGCCAATGGCAGCTGGCTCCAACCTACTGCTTGGCAAGGCTGAACTCATCAGTGACAGTGGAAGCACTTGTGGAATAATAGACTTAAGCAGTGAGAAGAAAATACACAAGGGCAACTTCAGCTGGAACAGAGATTCTCTTGCAGCCTGTGGTGAAGACCATGGTGAGGCAGACTGTGCCCCTGCAGCCCATGGAGGTCCATGGCACAGCAGAGACACACTGGCAGCTCATGGAGGACCCCATGCTGGAGCAGGTTACAGCCTCTTGGGGCTGTAACCCTGGGAGAAGCCCATGCTAGAGTAGGCTCATGATAGGACCTGTGGAGAGAGGAGCCCATACTGGAGTAGGTTTGTTGGCAGGATTTGTGATCCCGTGCTAGGGCAGTCTTTTACTTAGGGACTACATGCTACGTAAGGAATCCACAATGAAACCGCTGCAGCCTGTGAGAAGGACTCATGTTGGAGCAGTTTATGGAGGACTATTCTCAATGGAGGAACCTCAAGCTGGAGCAGGAGACGACTGTGAGGCATTCCCGCTTGAGGAGGAAGGAGAAGAAAGTGTGTGATTAATTGACCAAAACTCCCATTTCCCTTCCTCTTGTGCTGCACTTGCAAGAGGAGATCAAGAACTCAGGAATAAATTTTAGTTCCAGGAGGGAAGGGCTAATGGGAAGGTTTAGCTTTATTTGTCATCATTCTCCTCTGAACTTACTGATAATAAATCAAATTTATTTTCCTCAATGACTGTCTTTTGACTGTAACTGTAAATGGTGAGTGATCTCTCGCTGTCCTTACCTCTACTCAGGAGCCTTTTTTTATATTTTTCCCTTCTCAGTTCTGCTGAGGTGTGGAGTGACAGTGTCTTTGGTGGGCACCTGGCATCCAGCTAGGGTCAATCCACCACGGCAGACGTGAAAAAAAAAAATCTTCAAGGTGCTCAAAACTTATATATTCAAGTGGATAAGAATTACGGAAAATGTCCTTTTGATGACCTTGTTGGTTTGAGGGCATGGGCATGAACGTAGATGAGTTCCATCCTCTATTTGCAGGCACCCAGTGCAGCAGACTTTTTTTTTCCCACCAGTTATGCTTCTCCATCTCTCTTTTCCTTTATTCTTTATATTTCTTGAGGTTTTGCACAATCTTCAAAATGTTTAAGGTAACTCAAGATCTTGCATTTATTTGAGTGTCAATGCAGGGAGATTTTCAGCCAGGTGTCTCCCAACTGGTCAGATTTTTTTTTTAATTTTGCTTTTGATCCTGCAGTAAAGAAGAAATGGAAAAATGCTTTGTAAACAATTTTTTACAGTTTTTTTCTGATTTTACCATATTTTTACATTGGCTAAAGGTTTTTTGCCTTACTGAATTATTAACTCCAGTGTAGATTAACTAGAAGCTAAATACAGCACATCTGCTCAGCTGACACATTTCAACATACAGACATTGATCAATGGACATTTTGATAGAGTAGTATTTTAATGATTAGACTCACACAGTTTGAATCAGATCAACTTTTTTAGGTCTCTAAAGAGGAAAATTAATGAAATTCAACTAAACATGCTCAATAAAAAAAAATTAAGGGCTTGCAAGTCCACTGGTATATACAAATGGGACACTCCTAACTCATGTCTTTCAGCTGTGCCCAGCAAAACACAAATGGGGTGGCATTTATTAACAGCAGCAAAGAAACCAGAATCATACAATGGTTAGGGTTGGGTAGGACCTCTATCATGATCTGATTCCAACTCCCCTGCCATGGGCAGGGACACCTCTCACTACACCAGATTGCTAATAGCCCCATCCAGCTTGGCCTTGAACACCTCCAGGGATGGGGAGTCCACAAACGCTCTGGGCTTGGGCAGCTCAGTAACAGATGAAGTCTATTCAGGACTTATCTTTCTGTCAATTGGTGTAAAAAGCCTGAACTTCTACAGAAGTATTAACTGGATTCTTCTTTTTTCATCCTCATGCTAGTTTGAGAGTAAACCCGCAGGAGAAATGAACCCCATACAAAGTACCTTGAGAGAGATTTCAGGTCAGAGTTACAATTTAATGGAAAGGTTACAATAAATGCAATGATACAGAAAAGCTGGCTTTAACCCATAAATTCAGAGTACAACCTGGCATCCTGTGGGTCAGGGTGATGGTTACGGTCCAATTAAATGGTGGTTGCAGTCCTGTGGAAGTGATGATTGCAGTCTTGTCAAAAGCAGTGATACTTGTAGAAGTTCTGGTCCAGCCCTTGCTCTCTCGAATGAGAGAGCTGGCAATGTCCTGAGTCCCCAATTATATATACTCAGGTGCCAGCAGCAATGCTCAGTACCTCCCCCGGGGCAGTGAGTTTTACAATGGAATTATGTCATCCTGTAGGGTATTTTTTTGAGTCCTTGATAGTCATTGCAGCTGCCTATTCTGCTGGTGCCATTCCGTTCATTATGGCTCATTAGCACACATGACCCCCTCAGGATAGGTGGGACTATGCTGCTGCTTCTCTGGAGGAAGTTATCAGGGCTGAGTCACTATCCTGAAGAAAAAGAAACACTACCCTGCCTTGCCCTTTTACCTTATTTAACTCCTAGTTTGTAGCCTGAGGGGTTGGGTAAGCACTGGGCATCTGCTCTGAACAGCACATCTTAAACATTTTGTCAGAAATATTGCATAGAGGAGTAGAATACACAGTTTGGTTACACCCCACATTGGCAGTCTCCTTCTGTAACCCAGGACATTCCTTTGGCTTCTTGCCTACCCAGTCTTGATTCCAAAGTCAAGGAGACTAAGTGTGATGGTGGGCATTAGAGCTTATCCAAGAAGTACAAGAATAGAGAGCACTGGCAGCTGATCTCAACAGTAACAACCAAATGGGTTGTCATGGGTCAGAGAAGACATGATGGAAAATAAAAATGCAGTAAACAATAGCTTTCCCAAAGTGCTGAGGGAGAGAACTTCAGGCAATCAAGCTTTTCTCATTATGTTTTGTGGAGCTGCAGCCAAATTAAGAATCGTGTTTTAATTTAAAGATGGATACTTACACTGCAAATCAAATAGAAAGACTGTTAGTCCATATCATTGATTTTGGGGTAAGTTACATTAAAAAGTACAACTCGAAGTACAACTCGAGACACAAGATTCAGGGATGCTGTCTTGGTTTGTGTTGTGGCAATCCCACATGGAAGATGAAATACACAATCAAAGAGATTGTGGAGGAAAGGATGACAGAAAATTGTGCTACTTCATAAGCAAACATGATATAAAAATGTCATAGAAGCTTAGAATATGCAGTTATTGAAGAACATCTCAAGGATTAAAATCACTTATGCATTTAGTATGCATGTTATCTTTAAGGAAATGTAATTCTGGCTTTGTGGGTGGAAAAATACAGGAAAGACGCTTCCGTTTTTAATAAAAGTAGTGGATATCTTATAACAGAAAAAGAAGCTGGTTATAAAAAATAGAAAAGCAGTCAATGCTGTTAGTAGCAAAGGTTAGCTGCTGTCATCTTCTCTTAAATTCTTTTTCTAATATCAACATATTTTGTTCTTTTTTCTTTAAAAACTTCAAAAAAAATCAAAAGAAATTTGCAAAAAGTTCAGGTTAAGAAATGAAATGAGCCTCCCAAAACATGTTACAATTTTTCTTTAAACCTGTTCTGGTATAGAAATATTATGCATTCCATTGAACATAGAGTATAATTATTTATATAAACAATTTTCTTTTAATATATACTGCAAAAGAGGTAAATGGGAAGACTAGTATTTACAAACTGTCTTTTAGGAGTTTTGTTGAAATTAGTGTCCAAAACTACGTGAATGGTAAGAACAATGCACACTTTTGAATATACTTTTGAAATATGAATTGTATGGTATGTGTCTCAGCCTTACATTTTTTCAGACAGGTGTAACAAATGCTTATTCACCTGGAATGGTTAAGTGCTAAATACTCTTCCACTTTTTACTGTATTAATATCATTACGCAGTGGGACAGTGCTTCATGTGCATAAAGTAAGTAATCAACTGCTGAAAGATACAATAGAAAGTATCTTTGAATTTCATAAAAGGTTTCTTTAAAATTATAAATTTATTTAATTTTAAGGGTTGATTTGTGGTTTTTATGTTTTTGTTTTGCTAAAACAAAATTTGACTAAATTTTAGGCAAGATAGGAGGTATCTCTAGGTGAAAGTTTTTTTACAGAAGAGAGATTCTGCAATGTAAAATATGTGTCCTTGAAAGCATAAAAATATTCAGCGGGTAAAATGTGTTGAGTACAGAGGGAAAACTTACTCATAACTTCAAATTATTTAAATAAAAAAAGTTGCAAATGTTTTTTCTAGGTGTACTCATAATGTGTAATCCTCTATAACTTCCTCATAGAAATAGACTTCTTAATGTAAGTATAGTCTTTTTTTCAGTTTAGATGACCTAGTTTAGGTTTCATAGACCTGCTTCTTCATTTTACTGGCGCCTATTACAAACTCTTGATCTTTAGTAAAACTAAGAGCTCATAAAACCTAGACATAAGTCAAATCTGCAGAGTTGCTAAGTACAGTTTCCTACTTTATACACCTACCACCTGAAAGGTTCTTTTAACTACATTCGTTTTTGTTGAGAAGAGATTAAGTTGTATATTAAGTTAAAACATTGTTTAAAATAAATAAAACCCATGAGTTAGGAACATTGATAATTAAAATGAGCTGTGTAGTACATTAAGAAATCTGTGGTGGTTTCACGTTCCCCAGATTTTGTTTGCTGAAACTGGGAGATAGGATTTTGGGAGAAAAAGGCAAAACAGGCCCAACTTAAAAGTAAACAGATAGATTTTATTAGCATACAACTAGAGAAGCAAAGGAAAAGAAAAAAACCACAAATTAATTTCTAAACCAACCCCTTCTCCCACCACAAACTGTTAATTTTCTACAAACAATATAAAGAGGCAAAACTCAGAACTTCAGGTCAGTACCATTTATAAAATAGTCATTCATTCAGTCTTTCACAGAGGCCTCACCTGTTGTTTTGGTAACTTTCCACAAGAGAAACAGTCTGCTTGTGACTTCTAACTCACACAATGGCAGCCCACCCAGGAAATTCTGCAATTGTGGAACCTCCCATACTCAAGTAGTCTTTCCCGTGATGACACATATGGGTTGTAGACTCACAGACTGTGGTGGCACTTTTAAAGATAAGCAACTTTGAAGGCAAAGAATTCTTCATCCCAGCGAACAGAGATGTCTTTTCACTTCTTCACTGGCAGAGGGCTTCTTCTCATCTCTGTTCAAACCTCTCATGGGACCAAAATGTCATGAATAGATTTTGTGTTGCCCAATTAAGATTAAAAAAAAAACAACCAAACAAAGTTAAAAAGTAGCAGCAATTTTAATTGAGGTAACTTAAAGGTTACAATAATTTGATAATAATAATTAATATGAATATATGGGTTCTAATAATACAAGAGCAATTGTACTGCGGGGTACGGTGCAGGACTTAATCCTGTCCCCCGTACAAAGTCAAAAATAGTTCGTTTCGCCTTTTTATCTTATTTGTCAACCACCCCTTCCCATCTATTTTCAATTCGTCACTGCCGTGGTCTCCACCCATCAGCACTTCCACTGCGCATGCTCCACCATCCCCATTTTAGGGGTCTTCCTGATTTTGGGGGTCGCTGATGAAGGCTTCGAAAGTCTTCATCGCTGCCTGCTCCTTGAACTTTGAGTTTACACATGCGTATTAAGTTCAAAATTACATAATTATATACCATATATAGAAATCCGTATAACTGTCTCCAACTCAAAGGCTATAAATTTATTTTAATCAACGTTTCTTTAGATTTTCCCCAAAACTTTCCCATCCTTGATTAAATATAGCTGCCTTATCTTCAGCTCTTCCTCTCTACTGCACATCTGTTAGAGAAAGGGAAGACTTTCCCCCCCTCCTTCTCCACTTCTTAAAAGTTACATTTTAACCATTGTTTTAAAATATGGATTACTGTTTCAATATTATCAGCACGAATCACACTCATTCCTCACAAAAATCACAACTTCTAATTCAATATTCACTCAGTAAATCACAGATACCTTTGCTTTAAAATCCACAAATCATCTCCCCAATCTGTATTGTCCATGGTTTAAAGGAATACTTTGGCATGTTCATATTACAGTCTGTTACTAAAACTCCCAGATTTTTTCAGCCTAGGACTCAGGCAACTTGTCATCTCTCCCACTTAAGAAGTCACTTTCCGTTTACTGACTTTGATATCTTCATATTGTCCCTTTACATATCTCTAATTTGGCATTTTCTCTCATCTCTGAGAAGGGTTAGAGTTTAAGAAAGTCTCAATCTGTGTCAGGGAAGAGTTAAAGCTTGCCCAGGCCTGCGGTGGTCCAGTGATCTCTGCCTCACAGCCCTAAGATTCCTAAGCCGTGCCAGAGGGCCTGGGGAAAGGCTGATGGGTGCCTTCACTTTCACCCTCAATCTGATGGTGTGAGCTGGTCTCATCTGCTCTCTGGGGCCCGGCCTGGAGTGTAGGGGAATCCCATCCTCCCCCCGGGCCAGGGGTGCCGGCAGCCAGGGGGCCAGGGCATGGCCCTGTCGCAGCACGGCCCCGCCGCGGCATGGCTCCGCGATTCCGGCCACGGTCCCAGACACATGGCCAGCCTGGCTGAACTGCAGCACTGCCGCCGGCGCCCGGAGGAAAAGGCTCAGCCGGCCCTGCCTCCTCTGCGGGCAGCCAGAGAAAAGGGCTCAGCCGGCCCTGCCTCCTCTGCGGGCAGCCAGAGAAAAGGGCTCAGCCGGCCCTGCCTCGTCTGCGGGGCAGTGGCTCTCGGAGGCCTGGCCAGGCCTGGCCGCCCTGGGGCAGTGGGGCCTAAGCCAGGCCCCTTCTCGGCTGCCCACGATGATACCTGGTAGCCACATGAGAGGAAGAGGAGGCCTCGAACGCAGTCTCAGCTTTATATGAGTATTACAAAAAGTCGCATTCCATTTTTTGAGTGGTCAAAACTACATGCCAATCCAAAAACTGGCCTCTGACTTGTCCTTTCCAAAGGATTCTAAGGTACTAGCAGAGCAATAGTCTATTAACCAAAAAACCAAACTGTTTTAACCTATGACAAAATCCCATCACAGATTTACCATGGTTAATATCAATGTTAGAAATTATCAAGGGAACATTTTGTATAATCATTATGTAGTAACTAAATTGAAGAAAAAATAGTGCACGGTAAATGTTCTGGTTTTTAATATTTCATCTCAGAAATGTGAAATGTCTAGGGTGCATGAGGTAATTGTGGTTAGTTTTGGGGTTTTTTTAATTTCTGTAGTACTTAGTGTAGAGAATTTAACTGAACAACTTAATGAAAAATACTTAAATGTTCCAGATGAACTTTAGTGAGTTCAAAATTCATGAAATTTAAGACTGTGGTTCCCACAGCAAGCACAACTTTTTTCTTGGCTTCTATTTAGGCTTTAGAATTACTGAACTACTACTGAACAGCTGTTCCTAAATGCTGTTCCTAGTCTACCTGACTTTTCCCATGTTGATGTGAAAGCTGAGATGGGAACTTGACTAAGGATTTATGGGTAAATCTTTTGAATATGTTCTGAATATGTTTCTTTTTCTAATTTGTCCAAGATAATATTGTTTAGCAATTATTATTCCATCTTTTTAATCTTTAGCAGGTTTTTTCAAGACTAGCCGTTTTCCAACATTTATTAAAACTTTACAGTCTAACAGTGTATAGGCATTGCCCTTCATTTTACTCTTGCTGGGTGTATAGGGCAAATATTGTCACGATTCTTTGATGAACAATATGGGTAAGCTGTGAGGGAGGACTTCAGTTTCCTGCAGCTCTCTTAGGGTACTCAACTAAGTTCACAAAAACTCTAGTTGAGCAAATGAAACTAAATCCAATGACAAGATGAACAGTTCTTCATGAAGGCCTTCTACCTTCTACCACCATCAGTTACACCTATTAAAATGTGTTCTGAAGCGCTTAGTGCAATATCTTACTGTGAAAATTTTCAAAATGCTATATCTGCATGTGTGTAGGGGAATTGGGCATTTTAATTGCTTGTTTAAATTTAAAACATGAGATGCTACTCTAGTCTCCAGGGTGTCCCGCCTATTTGGTGAAACATCTTGAGCCTCAACAACTGAGAGTCAAGCAGTTGAATATTCATATTACTTTGTTTTTTAAAGCTACTGTAAAGGAGGTTGTGGAGCTTTTTATTTGAATGTTAATAAAAAACCCATTTCTATAGACCTTCTACTAAAAATAGCAGTCATTTCTAGTTTATGGTAAACATGATAACATTTCAAGTATAAAGCTTTAACAGGAAAAGAAATATGTTATTAAAAAGTGTATACATAAAATGAATATTCAACTGTAGCTGTAATGATGCTGTTTATTTCTATCCACTACAATCTAAAATGAGCCCATTGTTTTCTTCTGGTTTTCCTTCAGATGTAGGAAAGGACAAAGATACATACACAGATGATTCAGAACATGGGAATTATGATGCTCGTACAGATCAGTCATTGCTTATTCAAAATAAGCTCACCAGGCAGAAATCAGAACCTCGAACTAAATCATCTGTAAAGGTAATCGTCACAAAATTCTATGCGATTGTATCAACTGTGAGAATGCGCTTAAATATTTTTAAAATGCAATTTTTAAAGACCTACATATGTTGCAGCCTAAGTAAATGGGTGTCTCATGGTAAGAAATTTAGGTGGCTCCCAAGCTGTTGGAAATGATAAAACTTCTAAAATAATTTTAGTTAATGATTTTAATTAACTTTTAATTTTTTTAATTAATCATAAGCAGTGTTTTAAGTCTTAAATCACTTCTAGTTAACATTTAACAAAGTTATCATGAGCTGCTGTTGTGGAAACACAACTGTGTAAAATTACTGAAATTAGTTGTGTTAAACTGAAATTAGTTTTGTTAAACTAAACTTTATATGCTTCAATGAAGAAAGCCTGAGAGAAGAGAGATGTATTGTTGAAATTGGATACAAGGAGTGCCGAATTTATGGATCACAAGGTCATTTTGCAGAAACCAGAAGATAAAGAAGAGACTCAGTACGTGTGCTGGAAAGTCCCTATTGGAGGAAAGAGATACTAAAAATATTAAAAAGATGGACTAATTAGGATGTGCTAAGAGAACTAAATAAGCAATAGAGGATAGAATATTAGTTAATGAAAGAGAATTGTGTAATTTAGAACTAAAGAACGATAATTTCTTTGTTTGCTAAACATGTATAAATAGGTTAAAAAGTTTTGTATCAATTTTTATTTGGCGGCTGGAATTTTGTTGGCCACATACACACTTCCTCACCAAGCACAAAGTAATGCCTTGCTTGCTAGCGCTAAGAAGACAGTGGTAGAGGATTTTATTTATCCTTACGATTTTGGAGAGTGTTAGTAACAATATTATCGTTTGAGTGACAGAATCAGTGAATGGGATTCTCTGTACTAAAATCAAGCAAAATTATATGAAATCAAGGATTCTTATATTTTTATTGACTCATCTAAGAGGCAGGAGCCTTCTTTCAATGAATTTATATTGCACAGAATTTAGGATACAGGATTCTGAGTGTGGAGTGGAATTCGTATTATCTCAGAGGCCTCAGAAATTCTGAGAGCGTAGAAGAACTATGTTCATGTAGCAAATGGTCAGTCAAGAGTGATCTAGATAGAGTATAAGATCCTTCTTCTAAGCAGTATCAAAATGATACCTAGACACATTGAATGAAAGATAGAACTCACTTATGTATAGGTGAGTGTAGGACTGTTTTCAGGAACCGCAACTAAAGTGCTGGAAAAGTCATCTCATCTCATCTCATCTCATCTCATCTCATCTCATCTCACCAGATAAATCTGACATGCTATCTTGCTTAGTAATTACATAATTTCACTATTCATCACAATGCATTTTACCAGCAGTTAATCCACTATAATGTCAAAGAATTATGATGGATTTTCTGCTCAAAATATGTGTATTTTTTTAGTCATACTTTCAACTAGGAGACCCTTAATTCTCCTTTCCATTAAGCATAATTGCTTGCATACATATGACAAATGACATAACCTCAAGAAGTTCTGAATAATTTTCTTCTTCATGCACTGAAAATAGTTAACTCTGCAGCACAGATTTTTTTTTTTTTTTTACCAGTGAGTCTGTGATTTTTGATATATGACTGTAGGCATCAGTAATGCTGTATTACAAATCTAGTGGTGCTTGAGTTACTGTAAGCTGCTGTGCTGTTCACACAGCACATACGGTGTGCTCTGCGGGAGACCATTATAGGGTTCTTTCATGGATTGTACCTGTGGCACTTTGTGATTTAAGCATTGAATGCATACTTCATGAGTTGTATAACAGTTCTAATGCTTGTCGCACTCATCATCACTACTACAATATTCGGGAACATAGGTAGATGTTACCTCTGATACTTCATTTCATAGGATGTTTTTAGAAAAAACTTTTATAATAGCTATGTAATAATTTTTAAATAGGCTTAGCAGTAATTGTATTTGTAGATTGGAAATTTTTGACATGAAAACAAAACTTCAGGAATGACATATATATATGTCATATGTATAATTTCCTGGGTTACATTTTCATTCAAGTCGTTACAATGAGTACTTCTTGTATGCAAAGATTTTTTTTTCCCTGTTTCTGCAAGACTAGCTGAACTAAGACAAGTAATAATGAATGTTCTTGTTTGATTTTGTTGATTAAGTAGACTAAGCCTTTCATGTTAATTGTAGCCAAAAAGGCAGAAAAATAGTGTGGATCTGTACAATTTAGACCATGTTACTGAACACAGAATATTTTAAATAGCAGGTAAGGCTGCTGCCAAAACAATCTAGTAACAGATGCTATACTGTCTGTCTAGTAACAGGGATATCACTGTGCTAAAGCAAAATATTTTTTTTTATTTCCATGTGAAATATAAAATAACCACTAGTTGTATTTTTCCAAGCCCTCTGTTCAGGATGGTTAGGTAGTTCATAGTCAGACAGTAAGCTTGCTTTCTTTCAAAGCTTAAAGAGGAGTTTTATATTTGTATTAAATTTCAACAAAAATACACTTTTTATGTTTCAGTCTTTGTATCTACTGATCTACTGAACCGATTGGTTCAGGGTTTAAAAACAGTCTTCTCTAGGTGTATCTGGCTTTTAACTTTGATAATTCCTTTTATCACAGCAACTACTCTGGAAACTTCCATCTGAATTAAGAGGGACTGTTTTTGCAAATTAGGTGTCTTGGTTTAACCCCAGCTGAGTTAAACCCAAAATTCAAAACACAGCCCTATGCCAGTTACTGTGAAGAAAATGATCTCTATCCCAGCCAAAGCCAGCACTTGATGCAACCAAGCAGGATTATTTTTCCCTTTACCTTTGCCTGCTTCCACAGAAAAAAGACATAGGGAATTTAGATTAGTCTTATATCAGAAGGGAACACTGCTGTTCTGCCTTTGGGTTATTGTAGAAGTCTTTGTGGCAATTAGTTTAAAAAACCTTATGGAAACCTCTTCCCAAAATGGATATAAAACTAGCAAAAGAGGGCTTTTAATTCTTTCTGAGACTGCTGAAACCACACAATACTGCAGTACAGCTTTACAGCTGCTAAATACTCTTAACATATTTGAAAGGTAAACTGATCTGTCACAATAAAAAATCTCCTCAGCCTAACCAGATAATGAGAAGGAGAAACACTGCATTATCCAGAAGTACAAGGATAAAGCATATTCTTCTTCTGTTCTTTTTAATGTTTCTAATTTTGGCTTGTTTTGGAAGGGTGGTTTTATACTTGAGAGACTCAGGGGAAAATCACTAAAACATTTGTATGCAATTACTTCTCAGTGCCATGATCTTTCTCAGCAATAAGCTGCTTGAATACTTTGGCTGTAGTGAGCATGTCTTGTGGACATGATGAAAGCCAATACTTTTTTTTTTCAGGAATTGTTTAGTTTTTCAGACTACATGCATGATACCTCCATAAATCTCATTCTTGTTGCTGCATTTTAAAGCTTTGGAAAATCAGGTAATTTTCTTATAGCAACCAGATGCCAATGTATTCATCTACTTTTCTTGTTTCCATGATGATGATTTATAACTGGTAGTTTCCTAGAGTGTAGTTTGGTATCATTTCAGAATCCACAGATTTCATATTGAAAAATTGTGAGTCACTCAGACTTATGAAAAAGCTGTCATCGTTATCCTTCTCTGCCGACTTTTCATCACCAGCTGCTCTTGAAATTGCATAGAAAGTACAACTTCGTGTATGTGATTCTGCCAAGGGGTCTGACAAGGAAGAATGAGGCCAACAAGTATCTGTTGAGCAAAAATTAGTAGTATCTCCTTTGGAAAGGAAGTGTAGAAATTGAGAAGATCCCTGAGTGGAAAGTCGATACTTGAAATGCTCCCTTAGGAAAGGGAAGAAGGCTTAAATAGACTTTATCACTTGAGTGGAAGGCAACATTTTTCTAGAGAAGCTGCAAAATCAGTAGCCGCCAATTCTTTACCTATTGATATTACATATATAGTAGCAAGATAGAAATATTTGAGAAATTACATTTCCATTTCCTTCCATTCACTATATCACTGTTACTCTCTTTGGTCTAACAATTTTTTTATCTAGGTAGTGCATTTTGCTGTCTGGCAAGGTAAAGAAAGGATTTTTAGAACGAGGTTTGTATTATTATCACTGTGCATTCAGAAACTATGAAGAAATGCTACCTATTCAGTAGCCTAATTTACTGCCTTTTTCTGGTATTCCAAAAATGCAGTCTAATAACACAGAAGTAAATAAAGTCTAAAAGCAATGATAACTGATAAAATAATTATCTCAGAATGGAAGGATATGGTAAAATGCAACAAAAGTTCACTTTATGTTGGTGCTTTTAGTGCTTGGTTCTCATCTCCTGTGAGATCTTGTTCAAAAAATAAAAAAGTCAAGAAAAGATCAGAAAGTATTTCAGGAAATGCGGTGTAAGCAGCAATTAATTTTAACCTAAAGATGAAAATGTTTGAAATAAACATGTAAAGAAAATTTTTCAGTGGTCATATTAGTACGCTTCTTAAGACCTCCCCATTAGACCTCAAGAGCAAATAGAAGTAGTAAAATATTAAAAACCCTTCTTCTGTCTCCAAACATCTTCCATTGCTGCTCCCTCATATGGTAATATTGAACAGACTTCCTTTAAAAATTTTGCATATCACCTAAGCCACTCCTTTCCTGAAGTCAAATAGGTTTTTCATAATATATACAAATGTATTTTTTATACCTGCTCTATAAATCTGAGTAGAATATAAATGGAATAAATGTCCTCTGTGAAGAAGCTAAAATAATTGCTAATCCTTTACTCCTAAAAAGTTACACTGTAGTTTAATTAGGAAGGTCAGATATTTCTGGAAGTCTTTGTCTCCATAGAAAAAGCTTTGTTCTGCACAGCAGTGTAGTCTTACAGAAATATGATAGCGTGGGTAATTATGGCAGCCTGTCATGTTGTCTTTGATGCCCAAGATAGTCTGGATGTCTTTGCATATGGAAATATGTCCCCAATTTTCTTTCCTAGGTTATTTGCACAAGAAGAGCACTAAATCAATATACACTTAAAATCATCAATCTATTTTTAAAATTAAGTAATTGAAAGAATGATTCTAATAAATATGTTTATGGTTTATCCATTCCTACAAACACCAAAAGATACAGTCTGACTTAGATGTGTGCTTAGAAAATTTCACATGAAGCACGCCTTAGATTATTCTTAATCAGAGTATGTTCTTAAAATGTAAAAAAATGGGTCTAGTACTATTTAAAAACACTTCACAGCTAATTCCATATAACTTAAGAAATCTATAAACTTACTGAGGTCTCAGCTTTGATTTTTAAATATCCTGAAACAACACAGGCATTATTTAGATATCCCACTTTTGTTCATGGGAATAAATCCACCGCAGTTAGCATCAGAGATGTATTTATTTCCAGAAAATACTTAAGGTAGAAGTTAAATCATAAGCTCTGAATGTGGACACTAACCACTTAAATGGTGGTGGCATTCTTTGGCATGAATATTACTGAAGACATTAATGCAAAGTTCATGGTAACAGTATTAGGGAGAATTAATAATCTAAATTAATGAGGTGATTTTCATGGATCGGCCATGAAATGGCTTTCAACCTATTAGCATCTTATGATGAACAATAAATTATATTGGAAGAAAGTTCTCTTTTATTAGAGAGAGCCATTCTACTCAGAGATAGAACAGGAAAGCTGTTCATGTAGATTTTTCAGTTTCAGGTAATAACTACACTGAAGAAATTAACAGATCAGACTTTACCCCTGCCAAAATTTCAGTGCTAGTTCTTCAAGTTGTTTCCATGGCTACTTTTGCTTACACATGATTTAATACTCCTGAATTAATCTGTTACTATCTCTGAAAGATCTCTTAAAAGCATGAAGAGGTACAGGAGACTGCTTTTCCTTAACACACCTCTGGTAACCAGTGTGTTTTTGTATTTTAAGTGTCTTTCTGCTCTTCTTATTCCTCTGTTCCAAGCTGATTTTCCTTACAAGTGCACAGAGTGATAGTGTGTATGTGTGTATACATAAGCGTGTGTTTGAGAGTATAGATATAAATATACACACATATATATACATATACACACACAGACACACAGACAGACACACACACACACATATATATATATGACAATCCATACTGTCCTTTTTGGGCTCTAAGATACCGTACCAACATATAAACATCATTTTATGGTGTTTTTTGCAAATTTCTAAGTGCCAGCAGTATGTCAGTGTTTCCATGAGGAAGCAAATATATTTCAAAATCTGTTTAATTGTCTTTGCTTCTTCCTCCTCTGTTTCCTGGTTCTACAATTTTTCCCTGTGTATTTGTCTCTAAACAAATGCTACTGGTGAGGTGGTGCTATCATGGAGTAGTGGAGTTGTGACTCAGTACTTGGATTCAGTACTTGCATTTCCAGTGGTTGCACCACTTTTTCTACTGGTGAATTCTTCCCTTTCCTTCTCAGAGTTTCCTTGGGAAAAAACCTGAGATACTCGAGTAAGTCTCTCTTTAGTATGTTACTTCATTATTGGTAAGGGTTTAGTGAAATTAGTTTTCTCTAGCACATTTAGCACCAGAATTCATGAGCTGTCTTAGGAAGGAAATTAATTCTGTTCCAAATACCATCACCATGTCATAAAAAAAGTTTGGGGAGAGAAATTTAGCAAATTTAGGGTGCAATTATAAAAGAAGACTCTAAGGCCCAGCTGTGTGTACCTATCTATCTTATAGATCCCAGGCACTGGTCTGTTGGTATATTTACTTTGCTTTATATAATTTTACAAGTGTAATCCAAATGACACCACCCACACAGAGGAAAGCTAAACTTCATTCTCTGTACTGCAGAGACGAAATAAACATATTTTGCTGTGGGAGCTTAATTCTTGTGTACTGTATAAGTTGTCACTTAAATGACTACTCCTGTTGCTGGTTATGATTGACAATTGATGTTTTCTATGTTCGTATAAATGTGAAACTTTTTTGATATTCTTTTTGCTAAGTGAAAAACATTCCTTTAAGTCAGAAGCTGAAAAAGACTCTTCACTGCCTGAGCTACACCCTAGTGTAAAAGTTGTTTCTCCCTGTCCTGGATATGTTCAGTCAGAAGAACCTGCTCTGGCTTGAGTCACACGGGCTCTGTGCCTCCTGCCAGACTAGCACTCATGTTATGCTTTTATTGATGTTTTATTTATAGCTACTGAATACAAGGGTAGTAGATTAAACTATTTTTTAGATAAACTCTAAAGCAACTAACAAAGTAGATCTGCAGCAAACTACTGAGATGGCGGAAAAATACAGTTGTCAGTCTCTGTGTTTATGTGTACAGATATATAAAATATGTAGAAATCATGCTCATTTTAATTGTCTTCTCTGGAAAGTTTCAGGAAACTGTTAGGCAAATGAGAAAATAAAATGATTGAAAGTCTTGTTCCCAGTTTTTCATTTAACATTTATGTGTGAAATAATGGTAATGAAAGTTCTGTGTGTGAGACAAACGAGTTATACCATTCCTTTCGTGTCAGACTTGATTTACTGGATGTTGATAGTAAGTTAGAATAAATTCATTTATTAAAATAAAGACATGTATAATCTAATAATGCAATGATTCCAAGGCTAAATTCATACTGAAGTACTTCTATTGTTTTTCCTGAATAAAAATACCCTTTGTCACTCTTTCAGCCACAGTCAATAATGACATGCATTTAAGCAGACATCAAGTTGATCAATCAAATAGGTTGAAGTAAAGAATCACAGGTTAGAATCTCAGTTGTCTATAGTTTTCACTTAACGAAACAATGCCAACAAAATTGGTCAGTGGTCAGAAAAGTAGGGATTAACACTACAAGCTTAAAAGGACAAAGGGTGTCTCTTTATTGTGAAGGTGAATGTATAGGAGTTTATGGTTTTGCTTTGACTTGAATGCTGTTAAATGCAGCTGAAGATTGAATCTGACTTCAGTCTACAAAATAGTCAATATTTTATATTATTAATATAATAAAATATTATACTATTGCAATGTATAGCTTATGCATAGTAGCATATTAGTATATTTTTACATAATAATATTTCATCTCCATTGATATTTTATGTTAATAGTCATGTCTAACTAGCTAATTGTCAAGTTTAGTAAAAAAGTCTGTTGTAAGAAGAGGAGTGTACATGTTTGGAGAAAGAGGAATAGTGATTGCTTTAAATATGCTGATTTTTCATTTATATAATATACCTTAGGAGCAGAGTAAATTTAAGGGGATGTTAGAGTCAGAAAAGTTTCATCAATTGTGTTAGAGTAATGATAAGTTTCTACACAGCTTAAGAAACTATACATGTAACATTGTAAAGTTACAGCCATGAAGCATCAAATAAAGCAAGTTTGTCCTGAATTCAAAACGAAGAAGAGCAAGCAGTTCTCCCAGAAATGAGCTGTGGAAATCCTTATCAGAGGTCTTCTAGGTTTTAAAAGATTATATGGATTTGGAGGCTGCTGGACAATGAAAGTTCCTGAGGACATAGAAGTCTGAGCTGACACTGGCTGAACACTGGGCAGGTGGTGGAGGGAAGTATCTCTTTTCCTAGTTACGTGCTCTCTCCTAAGCAGTGCCTTTAATGTATAAACAAATTAGAACCTTCCATAGCGGTTTGAGTGTACTTGATATTTAGCTGTTGCACAGTTTAAGCTGCAAATATTTGAACAAGTGAATGGGAATTTTCTTAAAATCCATTAAAATGTAGACACCTATGGAGATTTTGTCAGCCTTTAAGACTTGCTGTTATGTTAGTTTTGAGGAGAGTTGAATGAAGGTGAAATAAATGTGTGGTTCTCATTAAGCTCTAAATTTACCTAGGTTGTGTATATTATTTACTATCTATTTACAGGTCAGAACAACAGTGAGACATAAATTAAGTTGAAATAGTTGCAATTACTGTCAATTGTGCTACTTAAATTAACTGAGGAGGGAAGGATCCAGTAAACCAGATGTTCCCACTTTGTAAAAAGGGCATTGGTAGTTGATTGGAATCTGAAAGGTAGTTTACTGAAAAATCCCTCCATGTTGGCTAAATCCAATGCAGTTCTTCTTGTACATTTGAATGGAAATAAAACTCTCTTTATTTTATAGCTTTGGTAAATACTTGCATTCCATGATACTTCCACCTTTTTTTTTTTTTTTTTTTCTTGAGCCAAAACTCCTTTTTCTAGAATAAATTGGTCAATGTGTTTTGCCTTGTGTAAACTTCAGTTGAATGATAGTGGCAGTATTTTGAATTTTACACTTTCAGACTTCAAAGTAGCCTGTCATGTGATTTGTTATACTAACCACAAGCTGTGAAGCAAACTGTTGACACATAATAAACACAAGAAACTGCAGCAGATCTATAGTATCAAAGCCTCAGGTAATAGTTCACACTGATGCGAACCAGTGTACTGTGATTCTGCATAATGAACAATCATGAGTGAAGTGGTACCTCACAGCCTTGCAGTTGAAATTCTTCTATTTAAAGACCGAAAGAACAAGGTTAAGTTAAATTGTTGAGTTTACTGTCTGAACTATATTCCAATACTCTAAAAGGAGTTTTTCAAATCAAATGAGTTTTCCTATGTGTGTAAATGTAAGAAAGCTTAACAGATGGATACTGTTTCAGAAAATCTGGAGGAATAAGGTCGTGGAGAGGTTGTAGAGGTTAAGAGAATGTTGATTAGTCCTTTTGTACACATTTTTCAGGTGAAATGGGAAGTCTTAAACAGAATAGAAGATAATAAGGTCTTTGCTCAAAATATTTCTTCTAATGTTTTTCTCCTTTTCTGATCCTTTTCTCTGTTGAAAGAGGTGAAGGAATGAATTAATGTATTGGTCCAAACCACCAGATAAATAACAAATGATCTGTTCTTGAATGCCCACAGTACCAGCAGCTGATTTTTTGTGCTAGGTATAGATAATACACCCTGACTTATATGTTTAATTGAAATTACTGCGCCTTGTTGTCTTTTTGTGTTACGGAGCTCCTTCATATTAGCTGAAAAAAACCCAGCTAAATTATCCATACAAATAAACCATATGAATTCTTTTACTGATTAATTATTTAAGTAATATGGTTATATGGTTATTTAATTACTATGTTGCTGCTAATATAGTGAATATTGCTTGTGAATAGCACAAAAGAAAAACTAATGGTGCCATTAAGGTCAATCAGTCATGAAATCAGTGTAGGATAGGCCAGGTTCACTGCATGAATATGGTGAGTGGCTTTACTATTGCACTTCTCGACCTGTGGGGGTTGCTCTCTGAAAGTGGTCTGGGATAAACAGGGATAGAAGATTTCTTTCTGCTGTCTTCACTACTCATTATGTCTTTAATACTGACCCCAAGTAATTCTGTTTGATGTTGATGAATCTGAGGTCATATTTGGATACTGTAATTCAAATGAGAAATAAAGAATGTTTTTCTGAGACTAAAGAAAATCAGATGTTTCAGAACTGAGGAAAGAAACACTAGAAATAATAATCCAAAGAAAGGCAATGGAAGTGTATTACAAAAGGCGGGTGTAATTTGCAAGTATGCCTGTACAGAAATTGAATGAGCAGAAAATAGGTTAGAGAGGTTCCAGATCTCCTCTTTGAGGGAATTTTGGCCTGGCTTTTTGTATCTGATTGTGCTTGCTTCATGAGCCATAAAAGTAGCCCTGGTCTGGTTTTATAAAGTACTTGTGCAGGAATCCTTCATTGTTGAAGAGCAGACCCATTGTTTATGTCTTGAACCTGAAAAAGTTTTTGTTTTAAAAACTTGCTTGTTCAAACTTGCACTTTTGAACCTTCAGTCTATTATGTCACCTTTAAACCTCTGCATCTTATAGATTTAGGTCATTAAATCTATAACATTGTAAAAATAATAAAAAATAATGTTTTTACTACCATTCCCATTCAGAATTCTTAGAAGGGGTGGCAGGCCCTATATTCAGTGCACTAACAGTCTTGGTTGACTACCTTAATTTGGATTTCAGATACTATTTATCTGAATATGAAGAAAGATCTTGAGGTCCTGGAGCGTGTTGTGAGAGGGATGCAGGGTGCAAGTCTTATATGGAGTAGCTGAGAAAGCTGGAGTTACAAGTGTGGAAAAAAGGAAGCTCAGGCAGAGTGTTACTGCTCTCTACAACTACCTGAAAGGAGGTTTTAGCCACATGAGGGTCAGCCTTATCCAAGTAACAAGTGACAGGACAAGACAGAACATCCTTGAGTTAAACTAGGATGTGTTTAGATTGGCTATTAGGGAAAATTTCCTCACTGAAATGGTGGTCAAGCATTGGAACAGGCTGCACAGGGAAGTGGTGGAATCACCATCCCTGGAGATATTTAAAAGATGCATAATGTGACCCTTGGGGACATGGTGTAGTGGTGGGTTTGGTGGTGCTGGATTGATGATTAGACTCAATGATCTTAAAGGTCTACAATTCTAAATTGAAGCTTAATGTACTTAAATAATGTTCCCAGGTGTAAGATGATGAACTCCTTTGTAACAGTAGATGGTCTGAGACAGACTGTTGTTGTTTTCTATTTTGGGAGTTTAAAACCAGAGAAAGAGGAAGAAACTTGATAGAATGCTTAAGGTTTTGCAGACTGAGGAATTCTCAGAAGTGCTAAATGTGTAGAAAGCTGGCAGTGACATATGTGGGCGTAAGAAAAACATTTCACATAAAAACAAGTGAGCTGGTATCCAGTATTTATAATGCTTATATCATGCACTGATATATGGTTCTATTTATGAATAGAGAGTGTCCCTATTGGGTATAACTGGGTATTATAAATTTCATATCTAAATAAATAGGATTAATTTGTAAAACCAGCATCCTATTGTTCAGAAAATGCAGCAATCATAAATATTTGGTCCCATATATGACAGGTGTAATGTGTATTACTTGAAACTATCGTTCTTCTGGGCGGTTTGTGTTTAAATGAGTGCTGCATTCTCCAGAAGGTGATGATAGTTTCTCAGTTTACCTTTTCAGATTTCGAAGTTTTAAGGACCTGGGGGTGCTGGTCAGCAGCTGGCTGAACATGAGGCATCAGTGTGCCTAGTTGGCCAAGAAGGCCAATGGCAACCTGGCCTGTGTCAGAAATACAGCAGAGCTGTGATTGTCCCTCTGTACTCTGCACAGGTGAGGGCACACATTGAGTATTGTATCCAGTTCTAGGCCCCTCATTTGAAGAGAGACATTGAGGTGCTGGAGTGTGTTCAGAGAAGGGCAGTGGAGCTGATGAGGCGTCTAGAGGTTATGTCTTATGAGGAGTGGCTAGGGGTACTAGAGTTGTTTAGTCAGTAGAAGAGCCTCAGAGGAGTCCTTACTTCTCTGTAAAGTTACCTGAAATGAGATTGTAGCAAGATGAGGGTCAGTCTCTTCTACCAGTCAACAGGACAAGAGGAAATGGCCTCAAATTGCACCAGTGGACCCTCAGATTGGACACCAGGAAGAATTTTTTCGCTGAAAGGATGGTGAAGCATTGGAATAGGCTGCCCTGGGAGATAGTAGAGTCCCCATCTGCTGAAGTATTCAAGACTGGATGTGGCTATATAATATATATAGCCTTATAAACTTAATGCTATAATTTAGTTGTCACAAGGTGATGTTTGGTTGGACTCAATAATCTTGGAGGTCCATCCTAACCTAATGATTCTATGATTCCATAGTCTGTCACCAGATGGTTTGTCTCTATTCTGAATCATGCAAAGCACAGAATGCAAAAATAGCTTGCATTAGCAACAGCAGCATGTAAAGTGGGGTTTTCCATATCAAGTTCAGGTAATTCCTCCTGTTTGCAAGCACGGTGGGAAGGAACTAGGCATGATTTAAACATTGCTAACATAGCATTGAAAAAGTACTTCAACTAGACTATCCATGCAAACATTCCAATCAATAGCACTTATTTTAAAATTTTTTTAGTTTTATTTCTGTCTGGAAAAAGTGTAAGTATGTTTGCTCTATAAAATTTGCACAGGTACAAAGCTGAGAAAATTGCTTTAATCGACTCGCCTTTTTTTTCTTTTTAATTCCCACTTGAAAGTAGGGATTAACAAAAGTTCATATCAATGCACAATATTAAGGTTTTTGCACAGCTGAAATAACTGGAATATGAGTTTTGTGAAGCTATTTTATTTTGGTTTGTTATGTTCTAATTAATTTGAAATCCTGAGCAACTAATGCATATCAATTTTTAGTTCTTCTGAGTTTGTTGCATATTCATCCTTCAGATATATGGATATTTACATGGTTTAGGAAGTGCTGTGTTATATACGGTTCATGGTGTGGCTCGTCATCTTTATAGATGGCATATTTAGAGTATTTTTCTTTTATGTTTGCTAGAGTGATGCCATGGCGTCATCAGGACTCTTCTTCAAAGATGGCAAAAAGCGCATTGACTACATCTTGGTCTACAAGAAATCAAGTCCACAGGTAGAAAAAAGAAGCACATTTGAGAAGAATTTGAGAGCAGAAGGGTTGATGTTAGAACGGGAGGTGAGTCCTGTAGCATATGTGGCATAAAAACCCCTTTGTAATACTATCTTACTTTACTGAACTGATAAAAGATTCCAGACAAAATTGCAAGCCTTTCCAGTCAGGCTGTTCCCATCATCTGCTTAACTCTATTAAACTAATAAGAGGAATAATTTGATAGTGTGTGTTTAAAATGATTTGGGGATACATGCTTGTACACAAAAGTATAGTGTAGTACAAAGGGAAAAGTTCCAGCTTCTTATGTTTGCAGAACAGAAGAAGCTCCAGTAATCCATCTTGTTGCTGTATTATATAACCTCTATGTCTTTCAGCAGAATGCCTGATGTTAAATGTGTCACTGTTTTTCAAGGGGTTAAGGTTGTCACTATTCCGCTCAATCCATGGCTAATAATAGTAGTATTAATATAAAAATGAAAGAAAATGGAGCCAGGGAAACAGCCTTGGATTTTTGCTGTCTCATGAATTAGCTATAGAACAGGTATATATTTAGACTATTCTGCTGTAAGCTCCTATTGTTCATGTATCTTTTGTCTTGATTTTTCATCTCGGAAGAATTGTAATATATGGTCTGTGTTTAAGCAATGCGCTTGCAAGATATAGCTCACAATATAGCATGTTGAATATTCATAAACAACTAACTTGACTAAAACTTGATTTTAAGGCTTTTAAGAATTGTTACAGTATAGCAGTAAGAATAACTGGTTTTGTTCCAATTTAAATAAATAGTAAAATCTTAGCTTTTGTCAGTTCAGAATTACTGACATTCAGAAACAAATGGTTTTATAAGATCTGAAATGTTTTGTTTTCCACTAGTATTTTATTTTATCCTCATCTTTAAAGAAAGTAAAATATTTGAGGTAGCAGTATGGAACTGTGGTATAACTTTATGGAGCTGGTGAGTAAACCTGTAAACATTTTAAGTGTTATTACCCCTTTAACTGCATTTTCTTTTACCTTTACTTACCAAACATTGCAAACTCACATTTTTGGAGGCTTTAATCAGACTCAACTCAAGCATCAAAATATCTAGTTATAAAATCTCAAGCAAATACATCTGGGAGAAGGGTGGGGAGCTGAAGTGTTCATAAGAGAAGGTGAATATAGAAATCTGTAAGGCTGAAATTCTTACGTACAAATAAATTAGTGATGAAGAACCTTTGTGTAGAGTACACATTGTAATTTTAACAAAAAACCATCTCAGTTCATACACATTTAAAAGTTCCCAGCAGATAACTCAATTACTGAACTATTCCCTTGAGTTACCATTTTGGCAGAATGCAACCTGTAGCCTTCTCTCATCTGTTCTCATGTCTCTAGCAGCTGACCATGCTTCTCCTTTAATGGGAGACACACAGAATGGTCTTCAGTCTTCTTATCTAAGGTCATTTTTTTTGAGATTTAAAATTAATTCCATGTAAAATTTATTCCAGGTAAAAAGGTGCTGCATGAAGTCTTTACTAATGTTCATGGCCAATGATCTTTCCCTACAGATTCCTTTTGTCCCACTACTCTACACATACTACAGTTTATAAATGAAAAAGGTTACTGATTTTCCTTTGTCTAGAAGAGCACTTATTTTCAGAGTTGCATGCCCAATTCAGGTCTAAAATCAGAGTTTGACCCTGAAGAATGCTTCTAGAAGGGTGATTGCTATAGGTTTATATTATTAATATGTATTTGTGTGTTACTCCTCTTTACAGCCAGCTGTTACCAACAGTGATATCATGTTTGTTAAAATTCACTGTCCATGGGAGACATTGTGCAAATATGCAGAAAGAATGAACATCAGGATGCCTTTCAGGTATTGTGGAAACTACTTTAAGAAACCTATAATTTAGTGCTTAATACTGAAAGTTCATCACTTCCTTAAGTCTAAAATGCGGTCTTTGTTACTCTGTAGCCAGGCATGCTCATATTTATTTTAATCATGTGGTAGGGAGAGAGGAGAAACAAATAAGTCCTGTTCTTTCCTCATTTTTACGCAGCAATCTGTGTTACTTGTTTTCAAACTTGCCTTCTAAATCAAATTGAGCATATGTCTTTTAGAAAACAGTAGTTCACACATTGTTTTGGATGTTCTTGGCAGAGTTTCAGATATTCTCCATATGAGCTTGATTAGATAATAAAATCCTGCATGATTTTAGGGTTTTTCTGAAGTGTTACTGAAAGGCAAGTGAAATGACAGAAAAATCTACTGTCTTCCATGACTCCAGTGTAACACATATTGTCACAATTTGAGTAAAATTAGGTCCAGTAGCTTTCTTTAGGCGGAATAATGGACCGAGTTCCTTGTCTGAATGCAAAACAAGTTCTTATTGTAAGTTTTTGCAATAAATATTTGTTACTAATTTGTGAGACAGGTTAATATTTCCTGCAACAATACATAAGTCTTTAAAAAAGAAAATGTGCCTTTTCAAATTGATTAATAATGCTCTTAGAGAGAGAGTGTATAGTGTGCTGTAAACCTCTCCATGGCTTAAAGTGGTAACTAGATACCAAAGTTGTATGACTCATGGGAAATTCCCTTGCAGCACTCCTTTCTCACACTGCCAGGTGGTCAGTCTTCTATGCTATGCTGGTGTGGCTCTCTTGCATTGGTCCTAGGACAGAAACAGTGATTGTGAAGTATCCATTGCTCATATCTTGCTCCAAATACCCAATTCTGTAATGAGTTTTCAAATCATCCCATTAAAGACCTTCCCATAAAAAATATTTTCTGTCAGTCATCTTCTATATGTTTAAGGATATTATTATAGTGCTATTTGAGCTTATCTAGTTCAAAAAATAATGTAACTATATTGGATACACATACATAATCTAAATCCCAATTTATTTTTTTTTTACTTTTGATACATCAGTTGATAAAACTATGTTTTAGCAATGGTTGAATTCTTCATAATTTTAGTTACTTCATAGGTCCATAGTGCTCTCATAACAAAAAAGCCTGACTTTTGCAGTCCTACTTTATTGGGAAGGCATTCTAGGTCATGTTTGTTTGTTATATTATTAAATGACATGTAAATATATTCTGTTTAGTATTTCTCCAAAGTATCTTTATTCCTGGACTGTTGCTTTAGCTTCTTTTTATCCAATTCATTTCAGTAAAGCAAAAGTAGATAAAATACTAAATTTTGCAATTTCACCTTATTCGTAGTTTTGCTGTACAATGAAATACATATATTTGGGAAGAAATTTTTCCACCTCTACCTCCATAATAGAACTGTGAGAAATAGTAAATTTGTCAACATTTCTATTACATTTAAAAAAATTTTAATAGGAATTTAAATGAAATTGCAGTCTAAAACTCGTGTGAATATTTCAGTATATTTCTTGAATTTCTGTACACTTTAAAACAGAAGACTCAACACAATTTTGTTATAAACACAAACTGGATGTAGCAGGATTGAAGAGCGATCTGCCCTGCTTTGCCAGCAGCCTTTCTAAAGTGTTCTCTACAGGAGATTAAGAGTTTTTCATGATACCTTCACTATTTACAGAAGGCTGTGCTTTAGAAACTTTCTGAGACAGAGTTCAAGTCTTCATCTTTGTTCATATTTGCCTGGATGGCTTTTTCATGGATGCAAAAAATATAAATCTACGCTCCTGTAACGACATCCTGTGACCACACATTTTATAATTTAATTACATCTTCTGTTAAAAACACTTGTGTTTGAAGTGTTGAATTTGCTTTCTTTTGAGGAAACGTTTCCTACCTGGATGGTGTATATTTTTTTCCTAAGGTAACCATTCAATGGACAGAGGAACCTCACATGATACAATTCTCCCATAGTTAGTGATTACTCAGTGAACTAGGGCTTCTTCCTCCCAAAAAGTTTGAAGTCATCCTTAGGTAGATTTAAGTAGGCCTAAGAGTAGAAGAGAGTTGGACTTGATGATCTTTGTGACTCCTTCTTAGTTGAGATATTCTGTAATTCTAAAAAGCAAATTATTTCTCTTAAACTATCTGTTTTATCAATGGTTTCTGACTGGTTCTAGTATATCGTTAAAGATGACAGATAACCATCTCTGCAGTACTTTAATGCAGTGTGCCCATTTTCTCTTGTATAGTCTTGCAAAATTTTGACTTTTAGTTATGGTCACTGAAATATGCAATATGTCAGTATCATATATGAATAACACATGAAGAATTAAATTCATACTTTTTAGTTTCAATTTGCTTAATCCAGGAATCTAAACAAAATCAAGAGAATTATTATCACACAGGTTACTTCTCTCTGTTTCTGAAAAGTAAAAATACTTCTGAGATTCACCCACATCCCTAGATCTATTTTAGCATGGCATTATACCAAAATGCATTGGCAGATATATAATATGCATCATAGAAGTGATATAGATAGAATCTCAGTGTTTCAATTACAGAAGGAATTTTTTCTAAAATTTCAATAGACAGTGTGTAGTAATCATTATTGTCTTGTATATAGGGCTGACTTTGCAATGTGGGAACCCTAAAAACCCCCTCAGGGAAACTTCCAGGCTTTGCCCTGGAAAGATATACCATAGAGTTCCCTGCCTAGGCTGAAAGAGAATACTTTCTTCATGGTACCTTGCAAAACTACTGCCAGTCTATCTTGGATCGCTTCCCCCAATGGCCACTTAACCCTGCCCTCCCCAGTTGTTCATCCCTCAGACCCCTCTTTAGGTTGCCTTGCCCATTGTACCGCACCTGTACCCTCAGACCATTGGCCAGTGACCCCTGACTTAGCCCCTAAGCAGCACACGGTCTTGGTCTTCTGCCCATGATCCCTCTGGCACGCTGAAATAAACCTTGCTGGAAAATATACAGGAGGCCCTTCCTGTCTTTCCTCCGCTGAGCCGTGTGTGTGTGCATGGATTTGAACTGGCTGTTCCTGTGGCCTGCTCTGGGCGGCTTCTGAAGGAGATGTTTCAAGAAGGTAGCAGCATTTCTCCATCCTGCACAATGCTACTTTGCAATGCTACTTTATTTGGATGCATATGTGTACAGTTTCAAACAGGGTTTGCGTCAAAGTTAGATCATGACTGAATTACAATTTTTTAACCTTTATAGGTATTTTTATTAATTATATGGTCTGTCAGTAGAATGCAACTACTGTATGTTTCCAGAACTGAGACAAAGCTTTAATTTTATTTCTCTACAAGTAACCTGTGACACATAATTATTATTTTTAATTAATAAGTTATTTGTATCTGTAACTTAGCTGAACTCCGTCATCTCCATCCATGCAAAACAGCTACGGGTAACTTAAAAAAACTTGAAGGGTTTTGTTAAAAAACAGTCTGAAAACCCTTTAATAACTCTTCCTTGCTTCATTTATAGTTCTGCCTTGCAGTACCAAGTGTCAGCTTGTCAACAGTCTTCAGATTGGTACATACATAATTTTCCAATGGCCATGTATCTTCCAGACAAGGTGCATTTCACCCTCTTTTTAATGTAGTAATTTCAGTGGATCTTCAATGGAAGTAATGCGCTTTAATAAATCTCAAATACTGCTCAGGTGTGCAGTTGCAGATCTTGCTAACTCCCGAGGAATCTGCAATATCAAGGTTTTTCTGTGGTTGAAATACGATGTGAAATTATAGGAGGAGGTCAGAAAAAAAGCCTGAAAAAAATGAAACTTAGATGTGAAGAATCATACAGCAAATACATCTCCATTTAGTTTCAAAACAACTGTTCTCAGAAGGCTTTAAAGGGAATTTCCGGTCTTGTTTCTCTAAGCGTCTATAACTGGTGAAGGGTGGAGAGAACAGAACTGTTAAGTGACTTATTCATTAGCTGTCATTATTGTCAGTAGTGACAAATCTAAAATCTATTTGTAGAACAAAGGCAAAACTTGAAAAATGTGAAACTGTTATTGTAATGACTTACTCTATTTAAATTGCTTTTTTAAAGTGTTTTTCACCTTTTTGTCTATAAAAATGCATGTTTTAAAATGTCTAGCATTCTTTTGTAATGTATATATCTTTTTCAACTTTCTTCTACTTGATTAATCTCAGCTGATTTTTGCTGTTCTTTCAGGAAAAAATGTTATTACACTGACTGGNCAAAACCATGGGCAGGTTGGTGGGTGATATGTAGCTTCTAATTTTGTCAGATAGTCACCCTGCTAAAGAAAACCCATTCGCAGTTGTAAATTTATCCATGAAACTTGCAAAACTAGATTATTTTCCTGAAAACTCAAAATATGTGAGCTCAAAGTGTTAAAATATTCGTCTCTAACAAGGTGCAGTACTTTAAAGCTTTGACAGTTCTCATTTTAGAAATGTAAAAATGTTTATGCCTAGGAAACAAAAAAAAAGATACCTTTTTCTCGCAGCAAAGATATAATACTGGATCTATCACTGCCATTATATCTGCTGACACAAAGGCGCACTTCTTTAGCATGAAGGATACTTTTGAGGTGTGTGTTGCAGCTTCTCGAAGTCAGCTACTTCCTTAGATATGCAAACATGCTTTCCTGTATGTCCTTGTGATCAGGAACAAATCAATGCCACATGCTGAAGGCTGCTTTGAATTTTTATTTTCTAGCTGAGAGAATAACTTGCAAAACTCACTTGTAGCTGCCTGCTGCTGCTCTTAGTGTTTTTGTCAACCAGAAGAAGGATACAAGAGGTCATAGGGGCAGGTGGAAGGAGCTTGGGAGTGTTAGGAAGTGAGAATGGGAGACACTGAGCTATAGCTACTCCCTATCACTTTAGTCACACATAATTATGTCTTGAAAATGCTAATCCCCAGCAGAAAAGATATGTGAAAATATTTCACATGAGGGAAATCTCCTGAAAGAGTTCCCTATCACAGGTTTTCTTGAGATGAGATTACTTTTGATTTAGGTTCTCTTATTGTTACTTTAGATGGTAAAGAGCTCTCATTTCTCTGGAACCATTTAGGGAGTCTCATGATAACAGCTTCCAAGATCATCAGCTAACAACAACAGAATGTTGAATGGTAAAGTGAGAAAACTTTAAACATATAAGCTGATAAAATATGTTGAAATAAACCAATTTATAACATAGATTTACAACTGCGTTTTGTCCTCTTCCCCATTCACATGCTTGCTCCATTTTAGCATGCATTATGAAAAGTCTAAGTGATATGCTTTTAATAAAAGGCAAAATCAACAAGCTTTACTTTAGAATGGTTTAATTTCATCTATAATCCATATGGTGAGTCTGGGTATTACATGAATTTTGTTTTCCTGTCTTGGTTTGGATAGACAGGTATTTGCCAAGGAAGATTGGAGTCTCCCCTGGAATGTAAGCCCCCCCCCTCAAATTATTATAAATTTGCAATTAAAAGACTGTCAGGCAAATATTTTGGGAATAGGTGTAGCAGTTCTTTACTAGGGATATTAAAAATACAAATGTTCTAGTACAAAAGAATAAGCAAACAAACAAACAACAAATCCTAGAAAACCCTGACAGAGTCAGAAATACAACCTAACCAACAACCTTTCCAACAGCAGGGTGTTGGAAACAGTCCAAAAGTAAGCCCTCCTGGAGTGACAGATGTGGTCCTGTTGGAAGCAGAGATGATCCTGTGGAGCCAAGGGTCCAGAGATGAATCCAGTCTTCCTTTAGGAGTCCCATGGGAACACCAGAGTGCCTGGTGACACTTGTGGCTCCTTTTTATCTGGGTGGAAATGGTTTGGCTCCTTGTCCCTCGGTGGCACATCTCACAGTAGGATGATGAATTGTATCATGTCATTGGTGAGCTTTAATGGCCCTATTAACAGAAGATATCTTCTTGGAGGTAGTGGAAGAGTGAACAGAGATAAGAAACAATACCCCACCTGGTCTCAACAGATGACTTGCTATCAGAAAGGCAGTCACCCCCTCTCTCCTGGAGTTAAAACAGATAAAGAAAGAACACCTCCCAAACAGGTTTCAATAGATGGAGTAGAATAAAATTTTTTTGGTTATAAAACCCCAAGACATTTCCTTATTTAGAAGGACAGATGTCTGAAAGATGCAACTTAAGTTGCACACTACTTGCGAATCAAGTAATAAGTAATTTCCATGCCAGATTGATTTTGTATTTGAGGTAAATGCTTTCCCCTGTGATCAGCTTTGTGAGAATTTGGGTATGAATATTTTTATGCATATATTTTCTGGCAATTTATATAATTCAGTGCACAAAGGGATTGTGTGAAACAAAAGAAATAAAGAAAGAAGCTATATTTAAAATTGAAAGCTACCTCTAAAATTGCTGACATACACATCACATACAAACTTACACTTCTACAACTGTCATTGTTACCTTGCATCTTACAACTTTTCAAACTTAACTGCTTCTCTGTAATTTATTTAATCTCTTGTTAGAATTTCTAAGTTGAGTTTACATGAGCTACAATGAAGAACTATATTGAAATTCTTGTATATCAAAATATTAAGGTTAAAAGGTTTCTATGATTTAAGAATACTAAGTAACACTAGTATATTAGACCTGCTGTGGCATGTGCATTTCTCGAATTTTATTGACATGGTTATATGATAGAGATATATGTATCAATAAATGCTCTTTAAAAGGTCTGCAAAAGATTATTAGGTGCATGAATGAAAGGACAAGAAAAATGTAATACTTAATTTCTTTTATGTGGTATCTATGTGGTGTCTCTCTATTTATTTATATATCTTTAAAAAGCCCTTAACATTGTATTTAATTCTATGAAGCTTGATTTCTATGCATAGAATCACATTATAGAAATAAATTTATCACATCCATTATGAGCAATACTTGAAAAGCCTTCTTCTCAAAGGAAAGAAACATACATGTAAATAGGGCAAGTATCAAAAATTGTCTGAACTCTCAGATCGTTCACTGAATAATCTAGTAAAACTGCCTTGTAATTGTCACATTGGAACAGCTGACTTCACGCTGGCAAAGGCTGGCATCAAGGAAAAGAAAAGTAAAACATAGTTGTCTTAGGATGCACCTTCACTCTGCCCACCAAAATGTTAAAATCACTTAATACTTCTAAGGATAGTGAACCAAAAATAACTACGTTTAGCGCCTGACCTGCAGTAAATTTGCTTTGCAAAAGGACTTTTAAAATCTTTTGGATTTCAGTCTGCACATGGAAGTGAAATTGTTGATATAATTTCATTAAACAAAGATATAATTTTCTTCTTTTTTAAGTGACGATTGTGTCTATATGTTGAATCTGTCAACCCTAATGTGTTTCCCATTACAGTACTTGGAAACACACCATGCCCATGTAAGTTGGTGGCATATAGTTGACACTTCCAGCAAGTCTTGAGAGACACAAACACCAAGCAAACTACTGGGTGATTATTGCTGTCAAAACTACCTAACATGACTGGTGAAGTTGCATAAATCTGGTATCTCATCCCATGAGTTTGAGCAGATAATGCTAAGATCATCTATATACTGTGTTCCTTTGCATTGCAGTCTGTTGAGTAAATGTTATCTGCAAGGATTTTTGGATGAACTTGTTCTGCAAAGAAAGATTAACCAACCAAATAAATAGGAATGGTACAACTGAGAATGGAAGTTGAACAAAGCTGAAATTACAAGTATCTTCATAAAATATTAAGTTGTATAGCTAAGAATGAAATGCACATGCATTTCAGAGTATTACCTTCGTTCAAGGTGCACAGTGTTCCAGTAGCACGAGCTGGAGTGGTTTCAATAAAAGCATACCTGAAGCAGTATCCCAGAATTTGCAGAACCATTCCACTGGGACATTTTTTAACTCATTGGCTGAACTACTGACTTCCCCAGGCTATCTCTCTCTGCTTTTACTGTTGCTAAATAGGCTACATTGGATAGATTAGGTCAGGAGTTTGTTTAAACTTCTACTTTTAACCTAGAAAGCTGTCACTGTTGAGACAGCTAGGATACACAGAAGGATATGTTAAATGCTTCGCTGGTTTATTGTGGCTGCATGTTGTCTTCTATACATTCCTTAACAGAGTTTACATTTTATTAATTGGTTACAATAGATCAACACAGTGTTGATTGGTACAAAGTAGTCTCCACCACTGTTTTCAGCTAGCATTCATGAAACTTTTCTAAAAATACTTCTTTAGCTGCAGGTTTCTTTTGTTTGTCTTCTCCTCCTTCTTTTCTTCTCGGTCTCCATGTTAACGACCTTGGTAAAATTCCTTTCAGGGGTAAACAGGAATCTTATCAGCTTCTTCTTTAGCTAACTTACAATTCAGGCTCACAGGCCAGCTGTCAACCTCTTCCGCAGAAAGCCACTCTGAGTAAAAATGCTAATACTTAGTCGTATGAATTAAGCAAAATTTTGTATTTAAAGGCAAGCTCCATAAAAATTCAATTTCTTCTTCAACAGTAAAATAACATAAGAAAAATACCTCTCTTGTTGGATCATTATTATATGTTTCTTGGTTGCAATATTCTGTGCTATCTAGCACCAAAGGCACTACATTTTTTCTCAGAAGAGAAACTGCAAATGTAGTGTGGACACAAGCATTAATCTATTTCAGTGCTGCTTTTTGTGTAAAAAGAAGCAGCCATGAATTTTAAACAAGAGCTATCTTCTTTAACATAATATTTATCTACTTTTTTTTAGATTTTTGTATGGGAGAAATGATCAAGACTTCTCCCGTAACCAATTTTAAAGTACTTCCATAATAATAAAAAAAATAATCAGAAATTAGAGGCATTGTTTTTCTCTTCTTCCTCATGCATCTGCATATTTTCTTTATTAAAAAAGAATTCTGGATTTTGACTAAGAAGTCAGTAAGTGTACAACAGACAAAAAAGTTCAAGAGGGTAAAGGGGAAGCTCCATTTATGTATAAGAGAACTTCCACTGGAACTAATAAAGGTAATCAACTCACTAAGGCATTATTAAGAAGGCACTTAAGGAATCCATCTGCCTGTGAACTGTATTCTGTGTTTCAATTTCATGAACATATTATGTTCTTTGGCTTATAATGGTTGATGTTGTGCACAAGTGGTGTCCCTCAAGTACAGTATCAGTTACAACAGAATGTGCACCAATATCTTGCAATATATAGCCAGAAAAAAATTTTGAGAATTTTAAATGTAACTGTAAAATCCTTCTCCCACATTTGTCTAAAATTTCTGTCTGGTGTTGTGTGAAATAGGGGTAGGATGTTTGTGCTGATGTTGATAATAAGAAACACATTTTCACAAGGGTTAGTTTGTTGCCTGAGAGCAATTTACCATGTCATCACTTATTAGTCTTTACTGTGAACATTATGAAATTGTGTTCACATTATGAAGTAGTATTACCATTTTGAAATGCAACTTTTTACTGTGGACATTATGAAATGTGTAGCTGTGCTTCTGCTTAGCAAAGACAATGAAGTATTCACCTCAGAGAAAAAAAATTGTTGCTTAGCTTTACACTTCTTGTGGATATAAAATATATATGCTTTATATGTCATGCATACATATTAATTGAGTAGAACCCAAGTTCTACTGAAAAAAATACTATTTAGGGAACGATTTTCTCAAATTTACAGTTTTTCTGAATCTCTCATGTGCTTATTGTGTAATGATGTGCCGTGTTTAATTTGAGATCTACTCCTTAAATAACCATGTTGCATTGCTCTTGAATATGAAAAAGTATAAGTGAGCAAGGAGCACAAAATAGAAGTGAGCATTTGCTTGAAAATTAACTGCACTTGACTAGATTTACCTGTGTATAAATTCTGTCCTGCAATATGATTAGGCAAGGTGCCAGTAGAGAAAAAAAAATTATGTTGCCAGTATATAATTGAACTGAAGATACAACATTGATGTTCTGTTTGTGTTTTGTAGTATCAACTTTTAGGAATTTGGAGCAAGCCATGTTTAGGGGTTTTTTGCCTAAATACTGCATAACCATTTTGGTGTAACATATCCTTTATTTTATATTTAGGTATACTGGTTCATAAGGTAGTATCAGCTGTTGGATTTTTAAGAAAATCTTGCAGGGGAAAACTTTGTTGCAATCAGAAAACCCTAATATGATCCTTAGCACTCTCAAATTTACTTAAAAATTTTACAAATTTTAGTGTCCACATTGCCAGGCAAGAGAGCAGGGAGGAGTTTCACTTGCTTTGTTCAGCGCAGCTAGATATGATCTTCACTAAAGCATAAGCATCCATTCTGCCACATGAACTACTTTGGAAAATTAATTTCTCCAGACTCAATAGAGCAGTCCCATTTTGAGCCATAATCCCACAAATTTTAGGATGAGTTTTACTCAAGTAAAGTGTTCAAGATGGATTGCAAATAAATATTGTTCATTTTGCTTTTTAACTGCTTATTTTCTTTTATTTACCTAATGTAAAAGTTTCCTGCTTTCATTTAATTTCATTTCTACTATGATGTCACTAAATAGGCAATGCTGGAGATAAAAATAACAAGGAATTGAGAGTGTGTAAATCTGACTTCTTATTGTCTCAGTTTGCAGAGGAATATTAGAGAGCTGAAAAGTTGGTTGCCAAGAAATCCAATGAAGCTTGATAAGGAGGCCCTGCCTGATCTAGAAGAAACAGATTGCTACACAGCACCCTTTAGCCGTGCACGCATACACCAGTAAGTGCTGGGATTGAAAAAGCAGTGCCAGAGACCACAAGGATTTTCTGTTTACTCTCTTCTAAGCAAGTGCCATAGAGGTAGCTGCTAACAGATGGTCACTGGCAATACCAAGCATCATATTTCATATTATTCTCTTAAAGTGAAAATTTGCTCTGTGTTAATTGCTATTTGATGGTCACTCAGTAACATAATCTGAAAAATTGACTGAAAAATGAATGTTGCCATTTTAGTTTAGAAGTTTTTTGGTTTTTCTTTCCCTTACATTACAAAATGCAAATACTTGCTCAAGTTTTCTGTGCTTATTACTTATTTTTCTTAGGCAAAACCTGGTGCTGCTGTTGAAATTTGGGACACCAGAAGCAAGCTAAAACCAATGATGATTTTTTTCTCTCTTATCAGATCTGCATTTAAAAAGGTCTTTTGCCTCTGAAAATACAAATATATATACAACAAAACGATACGTGTTCAAAGCAGCGTGTTGACGATGCTATAGTTAAACTGTGACATACATTTTTTCAGTACCTATAAAGCTAGATTTTAAAATTCTGTTTCTTAATTTTAAAGTTATTTTGTGAAAACTGTTTTAGGAGAGAAAAGTAAAAGTAGAAATATGAATGAGGATAAACAGGATTTTTCCATTCTGTAAAGAAGCTAAAGGTAGTGAAGTGACTTTACCCCAGAAAAACAGAGTAATTGCATTATATAGTCTCATATTTTTTTTATTTTTTTTTAGCAACTTACCATACTGCACTGGATCAATCCCCTGCTTTTGGTGTTTCCTTATCAATCAGCTCAGCTGATGTAATTAATTGTAATAATACCACTTTTGGCACAGCTGAGCAGGAAGAAGCTCCTGCATATGAGATTTCTGGTGTCCAGAATGGAGCCATCTGGTCAAGGATGCTTTACTTGGCTCCATCCTAGGATCCTCTAACGGAAAATGGTTGTGGAGCTGCTACCCAAGTCTCCAGTGCATGGATTTTTTATTTTTTTTTTAAATAGTAGGTTAGTTCCACTACACAGACAACTGTCAACTCATAAGTAATTTGAATTTAAGGTCACCACTGTAATTGAAGATCTTTATTTAATTAATTATATCTAGAACTGAAATTAACTAGATAGTAGGATATTTTTGGTTTTAGTTTTAGTTTAGTTTTCCCAAAAATAATCTGTGATAAGGATAACTTTATCGGACCTGCTGTAAGGGTGTAAATCTTATGCCTAAGGAATGTAAACATCCAATAAATCATTTTAAAAAGAAAACACTTGAACAGCTATGTTTCAATATGTGTGCATTGTTTTGAATATTAAGACATTAATTATTTTAATAGTTTTACGATAAACAACAAAGACAGCTTCTTCAGCAATTCCACAAGAAGTAGAATTGTACATCATGTGCTACAGAGAACTAAGTATGAAGATGGGAAATCCAAAATGGGTGAGAATGCTGTATTTTCTACCTAACCCAAAGCTATAAAATTTTTCATCTTTAATTGCTTGAAAAAATGTCATTTGAATAAACTCAGTTAATTTTTCCTGTTCTTGAAATCTTTTCATTCACACAGTGAAAGAGTTGAAACAATGTCCTACAATTTTCTACCTAAATATCTCAGTGAAAATCTGCATATTTTTAACTCAATTACTCATTCATTAAAATAAAATGGGGGCATTATCGTAACTTTGCATTATTGAGAGCCTAAGTAAGAATTACATATACCTCAGAAAGCTGACAGTGTTTTCAAGGACTGATCCTAGTATTTCAGCTATTATCCATCTGTCCAGCAGAATTAATGTGTGCTGCACTTGATTTATTTGAGGTCTCTGTGTAGCTCAGACACAGCTGATCTGAAGACTAAATTCAGTTTATATAAACACTCATAATACAGTGTTAGTTTTTAGAAGGTCTGACTACCCATTTTCATTTTCAATGACCAGGGGATGTATGCATGATTTTCTATTTTTTTCTGCAGGAATTAAATAAAGGATTAAATATGCAGAGGCTTGGATGATACCAGTTACAGAAAGTTGTTGCTTGAGGTTCTGAACAAAAGCAGTAGTAAGAAAAACAGGGAGAGTAAGTGTTCATATCTAACACCTTTGCAGCTGATGATGGCAAACTACATTATGAGATCAGTTTAGTATAATTTGTATATTTAAAGAGGCAAATCTGTATTCCATCATACGTATCTGTTTCTTGGAGAAATTTTTGGCTACAGATTTGCTCTTAAAGGCTATTGAATCTTTTTACTGTACCTATCAACGGTTATTTATTTTTTTCATTTTTTATAATGTGCTGTGCTAGTACAACAAACATGGTTTTAGGAAGACTCTAGGAACTGATCCAAAATGCAGTAGTCTGGCACAGAGCACTGTTCTGATTTGAAGTTGTCAGCTGGCGTATATTTAAAAATACCACATTAGCTTTTAACCCTGCAGGGCTTTCACTGCCTTAGGGATTGTCTATCCATACCACTGTCTGTATATCAGATCATCTGGTCACCCATAGAATCTGTATTTTATGCTCTGAGGAATACAATGTGAATGAAACTATCTTCTCACACTCAGTCTGGTACAAGCACTCAACCCTGAGAGAAAGGTTGCAGACTTTGGCACTTTGGCAAGTTGCTGTCTAGTTTGACAGATCCAGAAATCTTGAAGGATCTGCAATACCTGCTGAAGTAGTTGGTGGGATTATTGATTGTCATCTCTAGCAGCATCCTTATCATTTAACACTGTTACATTCTCCATATGTAACTTGAAAATTCACACTATTTGAAAAAATGTATAAAAAATTGATATTCAGAACTAATGCTTTTTTGGTTTTTTTAGGTATTAATAGGTTACTGAATAATGGAACATATGAAGCAGCATTTCCACCACATGAGGTAACCTAGTTAATTTGATTTTTAGATTTCATATTTGGATTAAAGCTTGTACTAGTGGTTTGGGATCTTACTTTAACTTTATCCTGCAAACTTCTAATTTCATATTGTAGTTCATTGATGCTTCTTTTATTTATAGCTTTTACTGTAATACTGCCTTTTAAAATTCTGTGTTTAGATAATTTGGATATTATAATAGCATCCTGGAACATTTTCTTGTTGGACTAGGGTATTATAATTCTTCTGTGTTTTTTATGAATTGGACATTACCTGTTGAGTTCTTAAGGAGAGTATCAGTTCCAAATTGTTCCAGTTAGTTATATTAAATTATTTTTGCTTGCCACCTACAAAGGTTTGGTTTTTCTAATAGCTTGGCCACTTGATCACAGTTAGGGAGACTGCTTAATTATTTTCTGTCCAGTATTTTCAGAATAGTTCTGGGTAATTTATACTTTTTCCAGTAGTTTAAAGTTGACTAAAGACTGTAAATCCATAAAATAAGCTAAAAAGCTGTGTATGACTTAAGAGGTTTTACAGAAAGTCTTTTGATGTTGAAAAGAAGAAGCAAGCCACACATCTTCAGTCTTTGAAATGCTGTCAGGAACATGGTAATTGCAGCTCTGAACTCTGGGTATACCAGCTGAATATTGTGACTTGGTTTCGTGTTTCAAAGGGTTTTAAAATGGCTGAGAGTTATTTTTTAATTATTAAGTACTAGGAAGACAGAGAAGGAGTATTTTAGATAAATAGTGTAACATCATTGCTAATGCTTCAGTGTGCATTATTGACTTCAGGGAAAAGCTGCCTGTACTACCAGAAAAGCCTGTGAAGCTTTCTCTGGCATCAAGGTCATGCTGTCATATCTATTTGATATGTTCCTTTGTTATGGCATAAGCTACTGTTTCCACATCTCAGTTAAAATTAGTGAAATCCTATTTTTAAGCCACTCTTATCTTAATTGCTGCTTGACTGATGCTAAGGACTAGTGGTGGAACACTCAATTTATTTTTTAATTTTTTTTTCTTTCCCACATGGACAAATAAGAGTGAAAATTCAATTCCAGTGGGAATGCTGAGAGTTGAACTCTTTTATGGATAACAGTGCAGAAAGAAGCAGGAAAAAGAATTAAAACATGTAATACTGGGTAATGCTTTGCAGTCATTTATCCAGCCTACTGTGAGAATAAGTTGATGTTCTCTTCCTAGGTGTTCCTAGATGCTGCAAAGGTCACACTTGGTGTTAACATATTTGGTATACTGCGTTGCTGACTGTAAGGAGACAGGAGTAGACTTGGACTCTTTGCTATGTTTAGCTTTGGTTTTAACTCATTCTTAAGTCAGAGAATCAGCAGATTGCAAGAAGTAAATGATGTTCTTTGAATTGTGGGGAATGCTCAAGATTTCAATTACATGATAAAAATCGAAATGGCTTAGTTACCTAGATCTACCAGAGTCCAGAATCTGTCTGATCACTAACTGAAGTATGGCACTGGAGAACTCTGTGCTCCTCACAAGAAATGACTTGGCTCACTTGCAGTCAATTGATGAAATATTTTCTTTACCACAGCTGAGTGGTGGAAGTTTTTTGGAGAAAAAGTTCAGCTAAGGGATATGTCCTACTTCAGAATTGGAGCAAAATTACAAATGCAAGAGATTCTGCTCAAGACTGTTCTAGCAAATCTGTCTGTTACCTTTTGACTGCCGAGCATGAGGCTATTCTTTTAGTCTGTTAGGTGGTCTGTCATACGTGGCCTGGAAGGACTCCTTTTGGATCAGACTGACTCTATTTTGCTTTTAATGCCTCAAGAGTCCTGTGTAGCTTCAAAATAATGCCAATTCTGTTTCCTTCATCTTAGAAAGTATGTACCACAGAAAGAATGTATTTCTCTATACCTTCAACAGTAGTGAAAGAAAGTCACAGAAAATGTCTAGGAGAAGAGAGCTGACACACTAGAAATTTCTAAAATTTTATCAAAGAAATAAAAATATACCACAAGAATTCGTGAAAAATTTAAATAGGCGAAAGCATACAAGTAGGTATCTATTAGTGAAATAGAAACAAAAAGTCATGTAAAGAGTTGAGTACTTCTTTAAAGTCTTCTATTAATGTGTTTTGGTCATTAATTGTTAGAGAAACTGGCCATTTCAAAAGTGTATGTAACCTTGTCTCTTATGTCAGGCTTACATTAGCTCCTCATGACATGTTCCAGATGTGCCCAGAATGAGAGACCTATTTATTAAACATAAAGAACATTTCTATTAAAATTATAAGAAAAAATACCTGAGAAACTTATACATTTTCCATAGAGCCTTGTAATGTACTTCTATTTCTTTGTGTTTTTTTCAGGGAAGTCACAAAAGCAGACATCCCATCAAAACACATGGAGCACAGAATCACAGACACCTCTTGTATGAGCGTTGGGCACGATGGGGAATGTGGTACAAATACCAGCCACTTGATTTAATCAGGTATTCATACTTTGAAAATTTTCTAGGATACAAAAAGCCTGGCAACAGTGTGCTAATTATATTCATAAATTCCTTATGCTTTCCTATAACATTTAGATATTCCCTATTATTGGATAAGGCTGAAGTTCTCTTAAGTTGCGTCTTTTGGGTGGTCTTTTGTAGGTTAATTCCAAATGAGTCTGCATAATGTACATGTAGTTCCAACTGCTCAGGAATTTGCAGTGTTAAACTTAAAATACAAACACATTATTTGCTCTGCTGTTCAGAGACACTTGCCACTTGTAAGAGCACCTTTGAGAGCGGACTCTTATCCACATGGACAGTCAGAGCTACCAGATGCAGAGGGCTTAAAATGCAACACCATTTTAACCTTTCCATGTGGGTTTAAATGAACTTTCATTTATATGTCCTAAACTTAGTGTCACAGGTTACCAAATGTAAAATAGAGAAATATACGTAATTTAAGTTGAATAATGGTGGTATTTGGGTTTCATAGTTTCCTCCTCTGCACTGAATACCAATAGTTCATTTTCCTTGCTGTAAGTTTTTATTCCTGATCGGAGTCGTAACCAATTTTTGGTGGAGCTCAGCATGTGCCATGGGACAGTTTTATGCTGTATCATCCTTGACTGACTTTCTGATCATTGCTATTTCATCTGTTCTAGCAATTGATACCCAAGTGTTGAAGAATTAAAGTTCAGTCTTCAGCTTGTGTTTTCAGGGCATTGTTTTCACTAATAGTAATTTGAAATATGTCATATTATCTATGTATGAGTATCTACCATACTAATTAGATATTAGTTTATTAGATAAAAGTTAATTATTAGATAAAAGTTTTTAAAAATTTATGGTTTTTTAAATTGAATACTTAGGTCACACTAACTTAC
>VZDJ01000133.1:211843-328140 GCA_008694505.1 Cyanoderma ruficeps
GTGTCACTAAAATATTATACTAACCTGAAAAAGACCTGTTTTCTAAAGAGACAGTTTTGCCATGAACTTGTTATGGTAGTTTCTTGTTGGAATTATTCTACTACTGTGACAGTAGAGATAGATGGAGGTCACCATAAAATTCAGTTTTAAACAATATATGTGTTTCCTTTTGATGTAGGCGATACTTTGGTGAAAAAATTGGACTGTATTTTGCCTGGCTGGGATGGTATACTGGAATGCTTATTCCTGCTGCCCTGGTTGGGCTCTTTGTTTTCCTTTATGGATTATTTACTATGGATTCCAGCCAAGTAAGGTAAAATTCTATTTAATAATACGTAATAGCCTGTTGAAAATTAAGAGCAGTCTGGCACAACTTAGATTACTATACTTTTAAATGTTTTGCAGATATGGTAATAATGTACAAATAACCAAAATAAAACATTGGGTATTTGAGTCAAGTATTTACACTTTGTATATTTATTTTGCATCAAGGCAGACGTGTACCACTGGCAGTGGCCATTCTTATCACTGTATCTCCAGTGATATCCATAAGGAAAAAAAGATCAGTCTGTAAGGACCAATTCTCAAGTTGCAGATACTGCAATAGTTGTTCATCTAATTAAAGCTAATGGGTGAAAAACCAGACATATTCCCTCATTACCTCCATCTTGCTATAACTTCCAGAGTGCAGTACAGCTATTAAACTTCAACTTTTGCCTATGTCTTTTTTTCCTTCTTTATTAATAGTGGTAAACTTGGAGTCTGACAAAATTCTTATCTGTGTCAATGTAACTTGCCATCAGGAGACTTAGCTTCAGGGAGATTACAACCATGTGAAATGAACCAAGTTTTCAAGTTTCCCCCTTTTGTGATTTTGCTCTGAGAAGGGTTTATGTCAATTTAGATGTTGTGATGATACTTAAGTGCTGACTGTACTTCTAGGAACTCTCTGAGCATCAACCGTATTGCAAAGTATTCCTTTACATGTTACCAGACAGTATCAGTGCTCTTACAATTGCAGCTGTTGCTCCAAGCAGTTTGGGTGCTAAGGCTGTGCGCATACTTGGAGTCAGATTTTATAGAAAATGTTGTCTGGCTTTGAGCAAGACTATATTCAAGTTTTATCTAAGGAGTTTTCTGTAACTTCTATTTCACAGTGAGTTATTATATTCTACAGTGCTGTAGTGAACACTTCTTTTTAAACTTTACGAATTCGAACCACATTAAATACAGGTAAATGCGATAAACTTAACAGCCAGGAAACGATGCTATCTTTAAGATATTGTTCTCTGAGTTAGGACTGTTTTTCATCATAGATATCTTCAAAATGCAGTGGATCTAAAGTCAAGGATCAACGTGTTCTTAGAGCACTGGGACCACAGCTGTTGAACTGTCAATCTTGCTTTGTCACATGTACAATGGCACAGTTCCAACAAAGGGGGAATGAGGGGCCATAATCTACTATCATCAGAGTGTAGCTTAGTATTTCTTCCTTGTGGAAGAGAAAGGGGTGTGATTGGCAATTTCCCGAGAGACAGAACAGATTTTCTAATAATTTCATTCTTTCAAATTGTAAGCTATTATGTGCTTTTATATCATAGAATCATAGAATACCCTGGGTTGGAAAGGTTTCACAAAGATCATTGAAGTTCAACTCCTGGGCCTGCTTAGGACACCGTGTGCCTGAGATTATTGTCCAAATACTTTGTGATCTCTCTTGATCTTGGTACTGTGACTACCTTCTTGGTTCCAGTTCCCAAATGTCCCGTGATTGAAAAACCTTTTTCTAATATCTAACCTAAGCATCCTCTGACACAGCTTCATATATTCCCTCTGGTCCTGTCACTGGTCACCAGAAAGAAGAGGAAACTATGAGCAATTAGATTGCAATGAGATCTCCCCTCAGTCTCCTATTCTCCAGGCTGAACAAGGCATGTGATTTCAGCTGCTCCTCATATGGCTTCCTCTCTAGGCCCTTAACCACCTTTGTGGCACTTTTTTGGAGACTCTCTAAGAGCTTTATATCTTTCTTATATTGTGGCTCCCAAAACTGCACAACCATATTCAAGGTGAGGCTGCACCAGCGCAGAACAGAACAGGACAACCACTTCCTATGTGTCATATGCTTCTCCCAGGAAGTCTTGAAGATACAACTCCTGTTTAACAGAAGAATGCACTTATCTTTCTTGCTGAAGGTTGCAGGGTGATGTAAATCAAATGAGCACAGAGGTAGGCTAGTTTTTGAGGGTTTCTGTCTTCAGTTTTTTCCTTTGGCCGCTGCTTCGTAACTGCAGAGAAAACACAGACAAAACACATTTGAGTTTGTCCCTGTGGGGGTTGCTTGTATTGGGTCTCATCCTGAGGCACCTCGGTGTCACGCTGTGCTACACAGAGTGCCAGTGTGCCCCGGGTCTCCAGGCTCTATTTCAGAAACAAGAGACTGAAAGTTAGGTAAACCCCCATATAAGCCTTATATGCCTACAAGGGAAGGTGAATATTCATGTATTTATTATACCTATCATTAGCCAGTGTTCATTTCAAAGTACAGTCAGAGGATGGGTTATTGCAGAAGTCCTAACCATGTGCTCTGTGGCAGCCCCACATCTGTAATCTAGATGTGTTAATTCTGGGAAGAAGGTGCTACCTGCCTTTGATTGTGTGAATCTGTGCAGTCCCTCTGGTTAGTCATGACACAATACTGTCATGTCAGTGCGTTGCTACAACCGTGTTAGTAAGAACAGCTGTGAAATGTGTAATTCAAGCTGGTTAAACCTGGCCTGATAAAATGTATGTAGATGTTTTCTGTATCACCTTGTGTACTTATGCAATTCTAAAGGCCACTGATAACAGAGGCTACTCCTTGCCATATTTTTTTACTTAGTGTGGAAGGTGTTAATAAGGATTAGAAAGAAACTGCATGCCTAGAGCAGAGAGGAATCATCCATTAGCAGGTAGATGGACTGCACACCTGTTCTTATTCTTGCTGTAGTATGAGACTGAGAGATTATTTATCTGGTGTTTCTACATTCTTTTTAAGAAAATTCTAGATAAGCATCTGTAAGAGTTTTAAAATCTATCATTTGATTTTGAGCACTGGAGCTACCACCATACACAAATGTAGTGTTCAGCAGCAATCTGGAAGAAACAGAATTGGATATGTTACTTTGAAAAATCTAGACACAGGAAACACAGTGGAAATTAGAAATTTAAGCATGATGTTAAGGCATTATGGCAATGTCAGAGCTGGCATGTTGTGCCAGATTCAGTATTATTCGGTGAACACTGTTTCATGTGAAACAGGTTTATTACACCTGTTATGAAGAATCCATGGCTATTAGGAAGTGTTGACTTAAGTTTGATAAATTCCATCAAAAAGCCCTATTTTTTATCTGTCTTGTGTGCTACAAAATCTGAACTTAACAAATTATTAAATCAGTTTTGCAGAAGGATACTTTGCTCAGTGATCTGCCTTTATGTCTCAGGTGCAGGAAGCTGTCATCAGCCCACCTCTAGTGGCTGTAGGCAGGAAACGATCATTTTCTTTTTTTTCCAGATTTCTAGCACCGTTTCAGTAGAGAAGTAATGAGCAAATACAGGAGTATTTACTGCCATAGAACCAAACATTGCTTACCATGCCAGCCATAGGTTTTATGCAGCAATCATTTGAGGATGATGCAGAATGTTGTCTCAGAATTAGTTTGTCTTGGTTATGACTTTTCCAAGTGCCTGCCTCTGCTCTATGCTCAGAGTCTGCTAGCAGTTGGCTCTTTATATATACACATTAAAATATTACATAAGTATATACTACATGTGCGAGATATATATATATATATAGAGAGAAAGAGATATGTATCAGCCTGTGTCAGGAGCCCATCTGAGCTCAGCACAGGGCCATGAGTCTCTGTCCTCTGTGTAGAAGAAGAATTCTCTCTGTAGTTCATCTCTGGTTGCCAGGGACAAGTTGGAAATGGAACAGATGGAAGGGTACCACCAAAAGGGAGCAAATATCCCCTCTGTAGTGGTTTCAGGTTTGCCAATTTCTATTTTCCCAAAATTAGTGTAGTGGTTTGAGTGCCCACTAGAATTATTTACGCTTTTCTGCTGTGAGTTAGGATTAGGAGAAAAGCAAAGCAGATTCAAACTTTAAAAGGTATAAAGAAAGATTTATTAACAAAACTACATAAGAGAACAAAATTAATAAGAATCAGAATAAAATTTTCAAAACACTCCCTTCTCCCCCAACAGTTTCTTTTCTTTCTTACTGACAACTTACAGAGACAAAACTTTGAACTTTAGGTCAGTTTATAACCTATAAAATAGTCTTTCATCAGTTCTTTTAGAGAGAGAAGTCTCTTTTGGTCTACCATGGCAACTTCCCCACAAGACAAACAGTCCTCTTGTGGCTTTTAATTCTCACAAAAGCAGCTGCCCAGGAATCTGAATTTGTGAAGTCCCTCCCATATCACACAGCCTTCCCACAGCTGCATTATGGGCCATATAAACTCATAGGGTACCATTTTAAAGATGAGTGGTTCAAAAGCAAAGGTTCTCTTTGTCTCTCTCTGAGATAATCTTTTATCTCTGGGAGCAGAGGTCTTCTTCTCCTCCAGGGAGAAGATCTTCATCTCATATCTCTATCTCTCTGTTCAAAATTCTCCTAAGACCACAGATATTTCAATATTTACTTAGTCCACCACAAATACCTTTGCTCATATCTGCAATCTGAACACTCTCGTCTCCCCATCCATGTCTCCCATGACTTAAAGGGACACTCTAGTATATCACAGGGCATTAACATGGCTTACAAAAGAACTTCAGCCTAAATCTAAGGCATCTTCTTGTTCTCTTTCAATTTAGGCCTTGACTCTTCCTTTACTAACCTTGATGTCTTCATATTGTCTCTCTGTATGTCTTCACTCTGTCCTTTTTCTCTCACTTAAAGAGGAGTAGTGCTTTGCAAGTTTTATCTGTCTAAGGAAACAGTAAATATTCTTGTCCAAGCCTGCAGAGGTCATGATGGTTTCATCCCAGCAGTGGCCAAAGGTGGTAAATTCAGGCCGAGCTGGGGCTGCAACCCGACTCCAGCTGCAGGCCACTCGCATGGCTGAGCCCACCCACACCCCCCCACCCCTGCCAGCTGGATGACTTGATAGCAGCAGCCAGCACTGTCTACAGTGGAGGATTCTTCAGAAAGCTGCACTGGGAGGAGGGGAAGGGGCCTGGCCCCTTGACAAGCCCCTCCGGCCCAGCTAGGCCTCCTGGGGCCATGATGGGAGGCATGGTTTCAGCACTAGGATGTTAACAGCCGCTGCCAAGACAGGGCCTTCTCTCCTCCCTTCCCTTTGCCCAGCAGCCGCCAGGCCCGGCTCTGACAAGGCTGCAGCCGTGGCAGGGCCCAGCCAGGCCACACCAGGCCTGGGGGCCATGCAGCAGAGTGGAGCCGACCCCGCTGGCACCCAGTTACCTCTTCCCAGGTCAGAAGAAAAGAGAGCTTCCCAGGATTTTTCCCAATTTTTAACCTGAGTAGTCCCAGAGGCATATCCAGCTCTTTAATTGGTTCCACAGGTTGTCAATATTCAAAGCTAGTCACAAATTGGTTTTGCCACAGGTTTTTTTCAATCAATGCAAAACCAGCACACCCTCTCATACTGACTCTTCTCTCTTGTCCTAGTGTCTCTCTTCTTCGGTCAGTTACAGTTTCAGAGAAATGATAAACTTTCAGGTCTCACTGAATAATTTGATTATTTAAAGTATTGTACAGTAAAGAGGAATATGAAATGAGATGGGAAGACAAAACACCTCAAAGACTAGACACTATGATAAGAAAATATGCATGTCTGTCCCATGTTAAGAAGCAGAAATTTCTCCATTCCACACATTTCCCTTTCCCGACACAAAATAATTGCATGAGCTAGGCAGTGTTACTGAAATGCACAATAAAATGGAAGCCGTTCTTTGTCTTGCATGGGTTTGGAATCAAGCTTAGTAATATTGTGGTTTCCATAAGGCAGCACTGAGATCCCCCAGGGTACTGAGTTTATAGTGTTGGCAGCTCATTGAAGGATTCCATTGTGAAAAAAAGGTAACCAAGAGAAAAATCCAGAGAATTTCTGTTGAAGAAACTCAATAGTAGCTCCCAGGACATTTGGATTATATTAATAGAATTTGGACATGCAGAAAAAAAAATGGAGAATGTTAATTGTATTTGTTTCATACACTTTTGCATAGATTTTGATCCAAGTGCCCTCCTTGAGCTAAACTGGAGGAAATACGAAGTTACAATCAAGCAGAAGGGCTTAAATAGTCCTATACCAATCCCATCATTTGGATTCTATGAACAAATTAGGTGCAATATCTATTACCTATCTTTATTCCCAAGTTAGATGTCAAGTCAGTTAGTCTCTATAAAAGTAAATCTGATGGTTTGAAAGAGTTTGGTTTAGAATGTGTTTATAGATATTGTTAATTATTGCTGTTATAAATTGTTCCTTTATTGTCAGTCAAATAGAAATGCCAGGCATGAACATAGCATAGCTTGAGCTGTCTTTGTATCATGTGCTTTAGACAGATTTCGGATATATAGGTGAAAACAGTACAAAGCAGCTTATTTTGCTCTTCTACTGAAGATTTGAGTTGCAATAACAATTAACATGGCACCTGTCACAAACACTTGTTAACAATGTTATTGCTTTTGCAAAGTAGTGCAAAAGCATGCGGCCTATCACTGTCAGTATAATTTTGTGAAACTTCATGTGTTCTTGAAAACAAAGCAGCACTTTAACTCAGGATATATAGCAAAGCAGCACTTTAACTCGGAGAAAATGTAATATTTATCATCTTGAAATTCAATTCAAAGTACAGTATGTTTTGGCCTTATAATTGATAGCAGTTTCCATTATTGCCAAACCACTATAACTTGGTTAAAATGTGATTTTTCGCACTTAATAATTTGAATGAAAATATAAGCAAGAAAATTCTCTTATGTGACACATATTAAAATTTTTGTTACTCTGCAACTCTGAAATGACTGGATGTGCTCATTTTGGCTTAACAGTTACTTGGGATGATTTTTTTCTCAGGTTCACATTTTGTTAAGAGTTTCAGTGAACTGGTGATTCTAGTGTTACATGAAATATGACCAATGATTTATACTTACATTTAATCTTTTATTTATGTCTACTGTTATGCCAAAAAGTATTTAATAGATGCTCTCATTTGGAAATTCACATGATCTTCCAAGCAGTATTAGAAGTGTAAATACAGCTTTTATGAGGAGGAGAGATGAAAGTGCCATGTTTATTAAAATAAATCAGTTGGGCTTTCCTGGCACTTGTTTTATATTGCTACTTCCTTAGTGTGTCAGGATCATTTTCAGGCATGTCATCATTGCTAAAGGATAGGGAAAGGTGTTTGCTGAGGTTCTTCAGGAAGCTTACTCACTGCAGTTAAAATTTGCTTTAAAATTCATTTTTGCACTTCTGCTAGTATTGTTTTGCCTTTGTTGAGACACTTAGCTATGTACTGTGCTTTTAATACAAATGGTCCCAGTGAAAACAGTGACTTCATCTTCTTCAGTCTTAGGATTCTTAAACACCAGAATGAGGCTTGAAGATATTGATCTCCAAAATAGGATATTAAAGTGAAGGTTTTTTATTGTCCTATCCGTAAGTTCTTCTTTAGAAAATAAAAATGCAGAGACTTGAAATACTACTGCCAGAAATCCTCATTAGTGGGTTTTTACACGTGTCTGATCTAAGTGTGTATGCTGTTGTCCTGTGGAACAAGCATTCAACTGGTATTAATGGTGTAATTTGATTGAAATCAATGTAGATATACCAGTGTTGTCTATCCTCTGAATGTTTGTTATCTTCTACATAATTTAGAAAAATAGGCTACAAATGCATTTGAAGGGTACCAAGCAATTTTTTGGTTTTTTGTTTATGATATTTGGGAGAGAATTTGCTAGTGTGAGAAGTGTATCATGATGCCCAAAAATATTGTATACTACTCTACGGCCCATAGTGTTCAGGGTCCTGATTTGGGATTAAGCTTTCCAAGCTGAATATTCATTTTTAATTTATTTTATTTGTCCAGTTTTTTGGTGCACACACTGTCAACAAACAGAACATAAATGTCATAACCTCAGAAAATCTTGGGAACGCTCGAATTGTTTTTATAACTTTTATTTTCCTATCTCATACTAAAGCAAAGAGATCTGCGAGGCAAATGAAACCATTATGTGCCCTATGTGTGAACGCAATTGCACGCTACAAAAACTCAATGAAAGCTGCATATATGCCAAGGTAATTATTGTATTGTTATCAAGATAATTTTGATAGTATAATGGCTGCCCTTGTTTCAGCCAAGTTTCCTGAAAAACATGTTGTTTCCCTACAAATGTTTCTAATAAGATGAAATGATCGGGGGGTTTTCTAAAATTGCTTTCTGTGAGCATTTCCTTATGAATAATTTCTTGTCATTTTCATTAACTTATTATTGTATTTGAATTTTTGCTCCTGCTTTGCTCTGTCAAACTAATGCAAAGATTTTATACAATTAAATATTTTGCTACAAGAAGCTATTCTTCAAACTTAAATAATCATAAAGACCTCTGTATACATGCAGTGTAAGCATATATTTTGATGTGTGGTATGTTCATAATTCTGTAAAAACAGTCTTGGCTCTTATCTTTGTATTCTTTATCCCATAGAATAAATGTTTCTCAGAAGCCTGTATTTATAAAACTTAATAGTCTCTTTGCCATGGCATTACAACAAAACTGCAGAAGTGTTGAAGAGAAAATGGATTTTATATTAGATGTCAAAATTTCTTATAGATAGTACCAATGCTGAGCAAAACTCAACGTTTCAAACCTATCTGTGAAAATATTTTTAAAAATTATTGATGTTTACCATTTACAAATTTAATTTTCTTTTTTATAATGCAAAAGTTAGGAGGTTGTTTTGTAATAACAGCAATAAATACCACTGGAAATGTACATAAAGAAAAAGTGGGTTTTGTTTTTAAATTCTGCTATAACTGTATAACAGAAAATAGCTCCATGAGGGGTTTTGTAACTTCTTTTTTACTAATTTCTTTTTTTTTATGTCTACTTAATGTAAAAGCTTTCTTAATTGATACAAGATTATGCAAGCTATGCAACCCATCCCAGATATGCCTTTTTTTAGAGCACCTTCAGCAGTCCACTGCAGTTTCAACAGGAAATTAATATATTTGAAATTACAATATGCCTTTAACTGTAGATCCTGTTATTTTAACATCCTCAGTTAATAACAAGCAGGTTTTGTGTGTTATTTATATTTACACTGACATCACGTGCTTAAATCATGCAAATTTCACATTTAATGTCTGTCCTGCTTTGACACTGGCCAAATGCTAGATACCCACGAATGTTCACTTGCCCTCTCCTCCTACAGTTGGGAAGAGGAGAGGGGAAAAAAATTAACATAGGGCTCATGAGTTAATGATGGGAAGAAAAATACTCTAAGGGCAAAATAGGTTCAAATTCAACAGAATAAAGTAAATTATTAACAGAGTCAGAGAAGGATAATGAGAAGTAAAATAAGTCTCTAAAACACCTTTTTTCCTCTGTCAGCCCCTCCCTCTTTTCCAGCAACAGCACTGAGAGACAGCGCATGGGGGTTTTGGTCAGTTCGTTGTTAAGATCATCTTCTGTTTGGTCAGAGAGAGGAGTCTTCTCTCTGCTATGCTGGGGAGTCCCTCCCATGGGCAAACACTCTTCCCAAAACTGTTGTGGTGTGGGTCACTTGTCCAGGGGGTGCAGACTTTTAAGGCTAGGCTGCTCTAGTTTGGAAGCAAGGGCCTTTTTCACTCTGTGTCTGGAAGCAGGGACTTGCTCTCTCTGTTTGCGTCTCCCACTGGATCACAGCTTTCTCTGGCATCCACCCACTCCAGTGTGAACACTTTTCCCACAGGCTGCTAATTGTTCTCTGCATCCCCTGTGGACTTCATGCATTATAGCAGGACAGTTTGTTTCACCATAGTCCTCACCACAGCCTGCAGAGGATTCTTGGCTCTGTTGCTTGGAGCACCTTCTCCCCCTTCTGTAGTGGTTTCAGTTCACCAGTTTGTTTCCCAAAATTACTACAGTGATTTAAGTACCCACTAGAATTATTTACTCTTTTTTAGGTGTGAGATAGGATTAGGAGAGAAGCAAAGCAGGCTCAAAACTTAGAAGGATATAAAGACAGTTTATTAACAAAATTACAAGAGAGAAAAAAAAATAATAAGAATCAGAATAAAACCTTTAAAACACTTCCCCTCCCCCACATGATTGCTTTCCCTTCTCACGGACAATGTATAGAGACAAAACTTGGAACTCTAGGTCAGTTTACCACTTATAAAATAGTCTTTCATCAGTTCATTTAGAGACAGTGGTCTGTTTTGATATGTTATGGTAACTTCCCACAAGAAAGAATAGTCCTCTTGTGGCCTCACAAAAGCAGCTGCCCCGGAATCTGCAGTTGTGAAGTCCCTCCCGTGTCATACAGCCTCCCACAGCTGCATATGGGTCATGGGCTCATAGGGCAGGCCGGAAAGGAAAAAAGAACTTTTCCCAGTATTCTCTGGTTTTTAACTTCGAGTGTTCATAGAGGCATGTCACCTTTCTAGTGGCTACACCAGATGTCAATATTCAAACCTAGTCACTGATTGGTTTTGCTATAACTTTCTTGAAGAAACCATTTGCGTGCAAAACCAGCACACTCTCCTTTTCTTTTGCTGACCTTGGTGTTGCCATGTTTTTTTCCCCCTCATGTATCCTTACTTCCTCCTCTTCTCTGACTAGAAGAAAAATTGCTGCTTCTAGGTACCATTGTCAACAAGTTCCACTAATTCAAAGATTCTTGCAAGATCCTGCACCACCGAGAAGTTGATCTCGTGTAGGTACCGCGCTGGGGAATTGGTCATCATGCTTCCACTGCTGGCCAGGCAGCTCTGCCGCCATTTTGCAGGCAGTGGGGGCTGTGGTGGCACTGGTGCTATTTAACACCTCTCTTCATGCAGGGCGCTGGGAAGGGGAAGCTGCCCCTCCTGCCCCTGCCCTTTCACCTGCAACATGGCTGCTAGGTGCAGCCAGACTTGCTACAGCCACGCTGAGATGGTGGCAGCTGCGGAGGCGCATTGCCCCAGCTTTTCATGTGGAGCACAAGAAAGGAGAAGCTGCCACTGCCACCCTTGCCCTTCTGCCCACAGTGCAGGTGGCTAGGCAGGCAAGATTCACTGTGGGCCATGCCAGGATGGCAGCAGCCACAGCATGCACTGGGATGGTGGTAGCTGCTGTGCCTCCCTACCATTAGAAGATGTGCATGTGTGCTGTTTTGATTTTTTTCTTACATATGTCATCACAGAAGTGTTACCAGCCTCCCTAATTGGGCCAGTAGCATGTCTCTCTTCAGAGCCATCAGAGGTTGGGTCTGTTAGACATGGTGGGAGCTTCTAGTATCTTCTTACAGAAGCTATCCCTGCGCCTGGCCCCAGCTACCAGAAAATCAGGCCACGCCAAATCCACATAACGTCACATTTGGAGTAAATCACTGCAGTGGAAAAAATGTGGCTGTCCATCCATACTTCATTTGTTTTCAAATCAATCCTTTAAAAAAAAGTTGGATGACAATCAGAGAAGACAAGGAATAACCACTCATATTCCATGATCACAGGCACTCTTTTCTTGTGTCTACAGTTACGGAAATTCATGTAAGCTCTCAGCTTTTCCTGACAGTACTTTTGTTCTGAAAACCTGGTCAACCTTGCATTAGAATACAGAAAACACAAATGGTCTCCTTTCAGGATTTGACTGTTCTGGATCTCCCCCAACTGGGGGAGAGAGAGAATTCTTTTTTGGGGGGGGAAATAGGATTACCATCTGGGCACTCAAATGACAAAGAAAAATAAAACCAAAAAAATAGCTTTATGAAGCTTTTTCCTAAAGTTATAATATGCCCTCACTCACTGTGATGTCTCTAAACAAAACTTCACAGCAGCTTCACTCATCACCTCTTGCTACAAACTGCCTGATTTCTGGCAGGGATTGTGATTCTGCTGGTTACCACAGTTTTGCTCAAGTTGAGCAACAAATACCTAAACATGTGTCAGTGCTTTCACTGTGTTTGTACCCAGATTACTAAATGAAAACAATTTGTAATTTTAGAAAACTACAGTCTGAGTTCAAATCAATGTTATTTTCTGAAACACTGTTAGTGCTATAAGTAAGTGGAACTAACATATTTAAAAATAAGGCATAGGATCTGCCCTCTGGAAAAGAAAACAGCATTTCCTGCTTCTTTCTTGTTCCTGAGATGGTGCTTGTAAGATTTTCCTCTGGTTTTGTCGTTGTGGGAATATAATTTACTTCTCTGGCTACCTTGTACATAACCAAAGAGCTAATAAGCAATTATTCATTAATAATTTAAGGAATCAGCACCCTTATTCTGGAATAAGTGTTTTAATCCTTACTCAATCAAGTATCTCATTGTAGAGTACGTAAACACTGAGTTAATTAGGAGCACTGAGTTCCTCTAAGTGATATTTATCTCCCCAAACTGCTTATGTCCTGAGACTTGCCTCACTTATGTAAGGCATGTGCTCAAGTTTCAGGTTATTAAACCTGCTGTCAGGGGTTCTTTGTTAAATATCTGCCAAGTTTCCCTACAGAGAATCACTTTGGACAGAACAAATTAATGCTGGAAAAAAAAAATCATATACTTCAAATGCTTTTTCTGCCAATGTTTTGCAAAGCTAGAGACAAAACACAGAAGATGCTTTTTTTCTTGTTGTTTTTGCCCATTTCTTTCATCCCCTGCCACTTCCATTTAAAAATGTCACACTGAAGTGATGTTTATAATTTCAGAGAAAGGTAGGTAATACCTGAATAGAAGTTGAATGGCTGAATGATCAGTCCATCATTTTTATCCACATGAAATTAGCTCTGATCCCTGGTGATTCACATGGTCTTGGGGCTGGTCCTGCACCCAGCACACTTTGGCCTTGATTTCCGGCAGGATGTTGATTCAAGGTGGATTTGAAGTGACTGAAATCTTATCTGATGATAACATCAGTCAGGTATGCTGACTAAGCAGGACAGAATCCTACAATATTTCACCTCTGCTTAAAGGCCTTCTTGATCAACAGAGTCTCAGACTATGCATTTAGCCTTTAAGAGAGGCAAGTCTTAATTTTGAGTGTGGTGCTATAAAACTTTCACCCTAACACCCTGTAACAAGACAGTGCCAAATTGGTAGACAAGTATTTATTTTCTACTCTTTGCAATATTAATTTCACTGGGTTAGGTTTGGTTGGTTGGTTCATTTTGTGTTTTCTTGGAAAGATGCACTCTTTCCTGAGCAGAATATCCAAGATCACATCCTCACACAGGTCTACCTTCAAAATCAAAAGTATTCATCAGATTCATTGTGCTGCTTTTGTTCACCTCTCACATTTTCAGTCTCATACCCATTATGTTTGTGTTTCCCCTTATGGAAGCAAAAGAAAAAAAATAGCAAAATACATAACTGATTGATAGTTGATCCTACTGTATGATCCTGGCAGGGAACATATTGTATTTATTCATCTTCAATACCAAATAGTCAATTCCATTTAAGACCCTTAAAAAATAAATAAAAAAGAAAAGAAAAACATAACTGACATAGAGAGGAATATATGTTTTTAATTAAATTCTCACAATATTATAATAATTTAACTCCATAAGAAATAAAATAGAGGAAAGAAATACAGTTTCTATTAACTTTCTCTGCCTTCATGAGTTAGTTTTCTTGATTTCTGAGACAGAAATAGTAATGCCAGCCTTTTCTAGAAGAAAATCTGTCTGCAGGATGAGTTCTTGCAGCATGCAGCTCTCAAAGGAGCAGATTAGATAACCTGCCTAAGGCAGGCTGTCAGCTACAGAATCCTGGCACACCTATGCAGAACATTCCTGCTGGCTAGTGTAGCTTCAGGTGTAAGAGAAGATCACAGTACAGCAAAATACAATCTGGTTACCTGCACCCTTCCATTGGCATAAGGACAGGCTTATTTTCATAATAAAAGCTTAAAAATTGGTTCTTAAGTCAGTTAGAAAGTCAACAGCAATGAAGTCTTTTCAATGATATTCCATCTCAAGATATTATCTTCTTATTTCAGATAGTAGGAAATCACCATTAATTTTCTGTGTAGTTTAGAACAATACATATCAGAGCCACATTTTCATTCCTTTTCTCTCTCTCTTCAGGTCCTCTTTTAATATATGCCTGTTGATGATAGGTTGATTTGCTCCAGTATTTTGTAGTGATTTGTGCTTTTTTATTTTTTTCAAATAGGAATTTGAAACCTCTGCACTGCTTAGTAATTGCCAGCAACATCTTGAACCGCCTTTTTATTAGAATAAATATAGGCCCATTATCCTTGGATAAATGACATTGCTATAAATTGGGAATGTTGAATTTAATGAAAAGACATTGATCTTATCAGCTTCCTGAATAATGTTTTATATTATGGGTAGAATATTAGAAATTTCAGATTTTCATAATATAAATGATGGTGTTTTCAGAAGTGAGGCCTCAAATTCACCCACTCAGGTATTTAAAAGGCATGTGAAACCTAATTTTCAATCCATACTTATTTTCAGTAAGTATGAACAAATAAATAGAACTAAGTGCAAATAAATAAGTACTTTCTATTTCAAAACCTATTTTCAATCATCAAGCCTTAGACTTTGCAGTTGAATTGCTATTCTGACCAAAAAACCTTATAACAAAGACTAAGAAAAGGGCTAAATCTAACTAAGAGATTCATGGAAGAAATTAATTTCACAGTTTAGAATTATGTAGACTTCTGCAGAGTGACATTTAGAAACAATTTAATATTTGTTGGAGTTTAGGTGCACAAGCCTTTTAAGAAGGCAATTTGAGAGATAATTTGAGAGGCTGAGGTGTCTGGATAAAGAGAAATACATGCTATTTTTACCCGCAAAGAAACTGCAAAATACCTAGGTAGAAGAACAAAAGGAAATCAAGAGACAGTAAGTATCTAGAGGGAGAAAAGTGAAGAGGTTTTTCAGCTCATAAAAACCTTAAAATAGAAATGGTTGAGATTAAGTTTAACCTACCATATGACAAGAATTCTGGATGAAATTTTAGCATGGCTGGACATGGACAAAACAGCTCAGTGTCTGTGAAACAAAATGACTGGTGATGCATGAAGTGATAGTCTGTAACAACAGATGTCAAATTCTGCTGGAAGTCATAGTGTGACATAGACAAATCTTGGTAGAAGAAACATGCTAGTAGGACTACTTACAAGAATGCTTAGCCTTTAGTTTCTGCCACCACTGCAAAGGATGAGGTGGCAGTACTATTCTTTCCTGATGGATTTATTTTTTTATTCAGGTTACGCATTTGTTTGATAACGGAGGGACTGTCTTCTTTGCAATTTTCATGGCAATTTGGGGTAAGTACATTTTTACTTTTTTAAAAAATTATTTTATTTTTAGTTCACCTGACCCTTTTATGTGATTACTTGACAAAGGGAGATTATAGCTTTTGATAAAAGTTAAAGAAACATTATGATTTTGCCACACAAAGTTATCTTTTTTGTTTTCATTAACTTAAATTTCTATGCCAGTAATAACCATTACTTTAATAATAACACCTTTTATGGCTAATGTAATGATTTTCTTCAGGGTCCTAAGTGCCTTTAAGCCTGAATTTTGTATTATTCAGGCCAAAGTCCTTTTAGAGGAAAACACATAATTAAGTTACTGATCTTGAGCCAATATAAAAATCACATCTTGTAGAGGATTCCTATAGAATAAATGAGAATGGTTTTATGGGAGCTAATTAGAGGAAAGTATAGGAAAAGTTTGATGTTAAGGGCTTACTGCAATTAAGGTATTTACATTCAAATTCTTAGTCTGAATCTCTTGTGTTCACCTTGACATCACACACATCATGTTGTGGGGCTCAAAGTAAAGCAGGAGGATATCCACAGAGGATACTGTTAAGCAGGAGTTACCAAGAACAGTCTTGCCTCTTGTAGAAGGTCAGTGTAATACTGCCATAAAAGATTTAATGGTTCCAGTATGAAATTCTCAGTGGAATTAGCTAATCGGATTTTGCTGCTGGGAATAGGGAAGAAGAATAGAACCAGAGATAATTGATGCTACCAATGTATATGTTTGTGTAAACACTGAGAAAATTACACTAGTACACATACATAGAGCTGTCTGCATTCAAGCCAGTCTTACAGTTTTGAATTAAATGGTATACAACAGCTTTATTTATGTAACATATATAAATAAGTTATAAGGAGTGTAACTTAAAGTGAAGTAAGAACAAATGCCACAAATTTTGGAGGCTGACACTGTACAAGCAAGTAATAATATGCAGACAACAGCAAAATATCAAATAGTTACATGGACAACAGAAGCACATCCCCATACAATACAAAAACTATATTTGGATTGTTAAAAATTTATATGATATAACTAAAGAGTGCACTTTGATTACTTGCCGCATTGATATTTCTTCATTTACTGCTAATCTTGCTAGTACTGCCTTCCAGTTATTAATTATTACTTTCAAAAATTCCTAAAAATACAGTGCATTTAATTACATACTTACCAGTGCAGACAACACAGGTAGCTTCTTAGCCTCTCTTCATCTCTATCTTCAAGTTCTCCTTCAAGAGAGCTCTTTCCATTTTCATCTGAGGCCAAGATTCAGGTGTAAGAAGAAACTTGCTTGCATGACAATGCTTTACCACAGGAATGGTAGCATTATATGGGCTAAAGAGGGTGAAAGCTGAGCATTACATTTTTCCTCATTTCAAGCATCAGAGTGATATTCTCATGTAATATAGGTGAATCTGTCTCAGATTTTCAGTCTGCTACCAAACATGCTGGATACAATGTTAGAAATCAGGTTGTGGTATTACTGGGACATGACCAAATTCCCTCGCCCCTGCGGTCCAGCCCTGGCTGGCAGTAGACCTTGGGGGGAAATCTGGACTAGGACAAAGATAAAAGACAAAAAAGCCCTTTTAGTCCTCATGGGAAACAGTCTCACAGTTTTAATGTAGAACCACCATGGAGCCCAAGAGGAGAAAGAGGTGCGGATCTAACCTCACACCTACCCCACCCCCCTGCCCCGTGCAGGGAGTTTCAAACCTTAGGGAAGAGGGGGAGGGGAGGGGGGTCTGTTGACCAATGGGGACTGACCCAGGGGGAAGTGAGACATAGGGGGTATCAGGTGAAGGTGATACAAAGGTACATGGGAAGGTACAAACAATATTTTGTATATATATATATAACAAAAACACCCAGTACAATATAACAAAATGAGCTAACCACTTAGTGCAATACAACAGGGACATACACTGTTTTTATGACTGAACTCGAAAAGAATTGCAAAACTGCATATACAGATTGAAATCTTTAATACTTTAAATAAATACCTGTTTTGCCCATATTCAGTGTGTACTAACATAGTTTCTCCCTGGTGTATGTGGATGTAATTTACATAATGAATAAAACCTGATTGCAACATTCACAGACAGTGAGATAATTCCATTCCATCAGTGTGATCCACTGTCTCCACACTAATTAAAGCATTTCAGCAGAGCATAATAGCAAGGACATATTCCACATCTGTAGTTTTCTCTGTACTTTATTTTGTTTATTCCATGCCTTTACAATTGTTTCTTTAACATATTCTTTCTTTCTATTTAGACATGTCTGGTAATTGCAAACAGATAAACTATAGATTGTTTGCTTTATACTGCCATAATTTTACTCTTTAGCTGGACAGAACTGGACCATGCTTTTTAGGATACTTATATGCGTATCAGAGATAATTCCTTTCCTCTCATGTTAAGTATTTCTTCTATCTAATCTATATTGAAAGATTTTAAATAATTTCTACAGATCTAGCCTGCAGTTCAAACAACAGATCAGTTTGACAGAGGAATAGAAGCTTGTCATCTTTTTTTCCCATTGATAGTGATATTAAATTAGTGTCATCTAGTCAAAGGTTAGATGTAGCTCCTTTTACTCATTAATTCCATTCTCCCCAGCAAACTTCAAGTAATTCAAATTAAATAATCCAAGTAAACCTAATTACTCTTGTCATAGTCACTGAAGAAGGTACAAATGGAAATTTGGGAAAATAATGACCTGAGTCATTTATCAGATAGAAATTATATTTGAATAGAATAGTTTCACTTACAAGTAGTTAAGTTGAGGATTTTTTTTTGGTATTGATACTAAAATATCATTGTAATCCTAGTAAAATTTTTCTCTGTTGACCAAAGTTACACAAAGCAGAATCTTACCTGGGTGCTGTTTATCTATATTATTTCTAAGAAAGCAAGTATAATATCCTTCCAGGAAACCCATAGGTTGATCATTTAATTACAAAGTAGAGGAGTGATGCTCTGCTACTGAACCCTGCCTGTTTTATATTGGCGTATCTTTTGTTTTTTTCTTACTTTTCAGTACATTGTTCACACAGCAATGGCTGTAAGGTAACTGCCAGGTCATTTCAGAAAAAATGAAACAGGTATAGGTAACAGGCAAAAATATAATCTGAAGCAAGCATTACAATGATGGATGGGATAGTGTGATGTCAGCTATTGGAATGCCATCAGATGGGCACCCTGCACTGTCTTCCTCTTGTCTTCTTTGCTGTGCTGGTTTTGTCATCTGGTGCACCTCTGAAACTCACATCATATAGTTCAAGAGAGTTGTCTTAGTGAAGAACTGAAGGAATTACATAGTAATTTTTTTTATATACGGCTTGAGAGATTTTAATCACTACATGCTGGGTACTTCATGATTAACTTCAGCAGTGCCTCACATGTAAGTCCTTTGGTGCATTAGGGCTTTCTGACATATGGAAGAGCAAAAGATGAGGGCTCTGATTCATGATTTTTTGAAGATAACTCATGTCTTCCCAGCAACATCCATTCAGCAACCCCTGGGTGATCAACTTTAAAAACTGCTTCTTAATCTGATGTTCTGGCAGCTTTCAGCTCTTGCATTTAGGCTGGAATGGGCATATTGCCAGAATTTGTTGATTTTACTTTCTATGAGGAAAAAGGTGTGTGGCCTCTCAGTATTTGTTTAAACATTTAGAAATAAGGTCCAGGACCATGATATAGATATTTGGACTGTGATTGCACTTCAATACCAGTTTTTACATACTCATGGAGAAGACAAAATCATTCAAATTTTTAAACCTCTTAAAAATATTTTTACTTCTGAAAACAGATGTAGCTTCATCCTTAATTTTGTAATTGACATTGGATGACGAAAGTTTTTCAGTTAATCAAGGTTTGGCAGAGCTTTTGAGCTATAGTTTTGAACTTGCCCACAATTGTTTGAACAGGTTCACTGATACAAGATATCATTTCCCTGATATTTCAGAGGTTAAAAAAATTACTTATAAGGAGGAGATACAGAGTTAAGAGGCATATTGGTTATGCTAAAATTTAAAAATAATAAATTAATGTCAGTTGAAAGGTAGTTTGACTGGAGTCGATGATATCCTAATAATTCAGTAAGACAAGACTATTTAAGCATCCCTGCTCAGAAATGAGAAATGTTCTTGTGCAAAACACCTGCACTCTTTCTTACCTGTGTCACTCCTTGTATCAACATAAAGCCATCTGTGGGAAAACGACTCAGGCCTCTTTGTAGCATATATAAAATATCCAATCAGGCAAATTAATGCAGATCTCAAAATGGTTCCTACAAAGATGCCAACTATTACTTCTTTGTTGTCTTTGTCTGGGAGAAAATGAAACGAAGATGAAGCAGTTGAATGTAAATAATAAATCTATAAACCGTGAATGAGACTTTTCAGCAGGGATCTGAAACACTTTGCAAACTATGAGTAAACCAGCTTCTCTGGAGAAACTTCCTGCTTTTGTAAAAGAAAACAGACATCTACATCCCTGAAGTTTGGGGGAATAATGGGGGTTTAGGAAAAATAAAAAAGCAGATAAATGAGGTTTTAGTCAAATAAAAAAGTTTCAGGTTTAAGTAGTGAGTTAACCACTATTTTTAGTTAAATAAAAAAGCAGTAATCATTCTTTGAGTGCAATTATTTGTAAGCATTTAAGCCAGCAGTTAAAATTGCAGTCTCTGAATTTCAATTTTTGTGTGTACAAAGTTAAAAATTCATTAATGCTTCTTGCACCTATTTGATTAGCAGAATAAATGCATTTCTTCACAATTTTCCCACAAACTTCATTAAACTTTTCTCCAAGGTATTCAGTTTTTCTTGGAAAAAAATTGCTCTCCAACTGTTCTTCTTTTTTAAAGTTATCTAAAAATCACGTACATTGCAATTATTAGCTATGTATCAACTATGATGGGAAACATGAAAGTCTGATGATCTTTCAGTTCTTAGTACAAATTGTACTTTCAGTCCTGTGTTAAAAGCTTGAAAGCTAATTAATGCAAAAAATTACTGTGCCTTTTAATCTTTTCTTTTTCTGAAGACCTGATTCAGAATAGCAGGATAGAAAAGCACCATGACAGTTTTATGTTCTGTTGTTTTCCCACGCATACTTAACTTGTTAATTAAATGCACAATGAGTAATTCTTTTGGAAGTATTTATAAGAAGTCATCTTTGGTAACAAAAGTTTCTGAACTGTAATAAGTTGATGTGCTGTATGTTTTAAGTCTAATTTCTACACATCTGCTTTCAAGATCCATTCCAGTGTAAATAGGTATTACCTGTCACTAGGTTCTCCCACTCTGGGAAGTGTTAAATAATGAATTAAAGAGTAAATAATTTGAAAAATATGTGTTTTATTTTTGGTGATCTTTAGTTTTAGTCTGTACTAGGTCACTTGTAAGTTCACATGTCTCGATTCAATTTAAAAAAAGGGGCTTTTTTCAGCATTATAATTTTATTAAACCAGTTTAATAAACTTTAGTTCGACTTTAGTTAGGTCCTTACCTTCATTGGCATCTTTTGGATTAGGTGATGCAGTAGTAGGGTTGCTGGAATTATGATTTAGCTTTGTTGTCTGCTGAACGTGGTTGAAATTTGGGGTAAGACTGTCTTGCTTCACCATGGGTGATGTCAGAATGATACTGATGAGGAACAACATGGTGGGTTTGATTGAAGATTTATCATTGGGAAGCACTAAAACCCTAAGAGTAGTATAGATGACTGTGGAATGACTTGGTGTCACTGTGGAAGTAGATGCAGCAGCAGCACTTTTGGTTGCTTCAGAAAAGTCACCTGTTGTTCTAAATGTTGCTAAAGACATTGAGCTTCTGTGGATGTTTGTTGCTGAGTTATTTACTGCATTCTTTGGACACCTTTGAAGAGAAGGTGATGCCATCAGAGGACCTCAGGAATGTGCATTTTGCCCCACTGATAATTTTTGTTCTTTTCATTACATTCTCTTTGGCACTGACAGCTGCTGGTGCAGCGTGACTTACGGTAGAAGGACTTACTGTAGTAGTCATATGTAGGACAAATCTCTGTGAAGTTAGTTGCACTGGAGACTGATTTTTTTAATTTTTTTTTTGTAATTGAGCTATTTCTTTTACTTGTTTCTTGTACTTCTCCAGCCTCAGTATTGCTTCTGTTCCATTGCAGTCTTGCAAGGAAAAAAATGAGAGTCATTCCACAGGAGGGTTGCATGGTGTTGAGTTCAAAGTTTGTTTTATGCAGAACCTGCAAGAAATTCACTTTTGTTTATGATTTTATTTAACCAAACCAAGTTACTCCGTGAAGACCCAAATAAGTTGGTAAAAGAAGTTAGTGTTATACAATAGAGATCTCATGGATTGACTGTTGAGCTATTCATGGGTTTAGGGTCTTAAAAAGCCAAGACAATTTGCTGGTTATTACAAAGTTGTTTATTATATAAATTCATCAGTCTTGAAGGCAAAGAGTAAGTATGTGGTCTTTTACTGAAAGTTATAAGGCTTAAGGTTCCCATGGGGCGTAAAAGCAGATTCACGGAGAGTCCCAGCCACAGGGACAAGGCAGACTGGCAAGGAGTCCCATCTGTGGGGGTAAGGCAGATTCCCAGCCCAGAGTCCCATTCGCAAGGAGTGTTCTTTGTGGCAGCAGCCACAACGGCAAAAGCTACTGCAGCAGCAGCAGCACCCCCAGGCAAAGTCCTGACAACGGCTCCCTGGCAGCGGCTCTCTGGCAAAATCCTGTTCTTTCTTGATGGTAAGAGGGTGGACAAGCAAAAAATCGATGAATCAATGCCCTTGCCCCAAAACCAGGGGATTTTTATCTATAAACCCTAAATGCATATTCATATCCCTGTCTATAGGTTACCCAATCTGCTAAGAACACAATTCTAAAACATTCCTTCTACACCAATCTAAACCTAATTCTGAAAGTACATAAAACTATGAAAAACTATGAAGGATGGTATCAAACCCTACACAAAACCTATGCATATAGCATTTCTATTAATGCTAAAGGTTCTATCACACAGCATATCTATTAATGTAAAAGGTTCTATCTCATTCACATAAAAATTGTACCTGCTCTATCTAGTACTGTAAGCAATGTTCTACTATGTTTTTGTTATGTCTAAAACTAAGTTACCAGGCCTTAGGTCTCTGGGCCTTGTGCTGGCTGGCAGCTTCAAAAGGTACTTAAAGTATATTTACTTAAAACTAAAATCTAAACTTCTACTTCATGTTTACGTGGCTTAATGTATTTCAATTTCTCTAAAGGCTTTAATTCAACCCCTGCATTTTCCTTTCTCCCTGAGGAACCCAGGGAGACATATACTCCAACACTTTACCAGGTGTTGGTGCTGGAAATGTTATGTCCCTAAGTGTTAATGGCATAAGAATCACCTAAAATAATACTGATGATCAACAAAATAGATCTCTTGATCAATATCAGTTGCAATGTTTATCTCAATGTGTTTATGGATATTGTGTAGGATAGCTCACATGACAGGAATGTTGTCATGGAGGGCTACACACTGTTTAGGAGAGATAGACCAGGAAGGGCATAGTGTCAGAGTTGCCCTGTGTGAGGCAAGACTTGGAATGTATTCAGCTCTGACTTGGAGTAAATGAGGAGTAAGTCTAGAGCTCATGGGTCAGGATAAAGGGGATTACTCGTAAGGGTGACACTGTTGTGGGTGTTTGCTACAGGCCATCTGATCAGGAAAAAAAAGTGGATGAGGTCTTCTGTAAGACAGCTTGAAGCAGCCTCAAAGTCACAGCACTGGTTCTTGTGAGGGACTTTAACTACCTTGTTAAAGTAGTTAAAGTGTTCACTGCTGGAGAAGCAACACAGTGAAGCACAAACAGTCCAGGAGATTCCTGGAAAGAATTGATTACAACTTTCTGAAACAGGTAGTAGAGGATTACACAAGGAGTGGCATGTTGCTTGACCTCATACTAACAAACAGAGAAGTCTTGCTGGAAATGTGAAGGTTGGGAGTAGCCTTGGCTGCAGGGATCACGTGATTGTGGAATTCTGTACTGGATAAAGAGAAGTAAGACAGCAAGTAAAATTACGACCATGATATTCAGGGGAGCTAAAATTAGCCTCTTTAGGGATCTCTTAAGAATAGGCCTTGAAGGGAAGAGGGGTCTAAGAGAGCTGATATTCAAGGACCACTTTCTCCAGGCTCAAGAATTATGCATCCTGATGAGAAAGGAATCAGGCAAAGTGGTCAAGAGACCTGTGTGAATGAATAAAGAATTCCTGTCAAGCATAAGCACGAAATACACAGGACATTGAAGCAGGGTCAGGTCACTTGGAATGCATATAGAGAGGTTATCAGAGTAAATAGAAATGAAACAAGGAAGGCCAGGGCCCATCTGGAATTAAATCTGGGCAAGGCTTATTCAAAGGCTTATCCATTACAAAAGGAAAACTAAGGATCATGTGGCCCATTACTAAATGGAGGGGGGGGGGCGACAGCAAAGAGGCAGAGCTACTGAGCATTTTCTTTGCGTTGGTCTTTACTGACGTGACCACCCCTCAGGAATCTCTGTCCCAGGTGCCCAGGGTAAAAGAAGGTCAGTTTCCTTGTTCAAGTACAATTGGGTTAGAGAGCCCTTATACAAACCATTCACAGGTACATGGGCCTTGACAGGATGCATCTGTGAGTGCTGAGAGAGTTTGCAGACACCATAGCTAGGCTGTTCACAAACACTTTGAAAGGTCTTGGTGATCAGGAGAGGTGCCTAAAGACTGAAAGAAAGCGTCATCCCAATCTTCAAGCAAGGGAAAGAAGGAGGACCCAGGAAACTACTTACCAGTCAGCCTTACCTCAATCCCAGAGAACTGTAATCAGTGACACAGAGTCTAGGAGGCCTGTCACTGGTGGTGTCCCCAGGTTTCAATACTGGTCCCGGTATTGTTTAACTTATCAATGGCTTGGACAAAGGGGCAGGTGCCCCCTCAGCAAGACTGCTGATGGCACAAAGATGGGAGAAATGGCCAGTACCCCAGAGTGCTGTGCATCCCTTCAGAGGGACCTCGACATGTTGGAGAGATGCACAGAGAAGAACTGTCTCAAATCCAACAAAGGGTAAGAACACAGTTACCCTACACCTGGGGAGGAATAACCCCATGCACCAGTACAGGCTGATGACTGACCTGCTGGAAAGCAGCTTTGTGGAAAAGGAGCCGGGAGTCTTGGTGGACAACAAACTGTTCATGAGTCAGCAGTGTGCCCTATGGGCAAGAAGGCCAAAGGTATCCTGTGGTGCATTAGGGCAAACATTGCCAGCAGGTCAAGGCTGGTGATCCTGCCCCTCTACTCCGCCCTGTTGAGGCACATCTGGAGGGCTATGTCCTGTTATGGACTCCTCATTTCAAGAAAGACAAGGAGCTCCTGGAGTGGCTCTAGTGGTGGGCTATGAAGATGATTAAGGGGCTGGAGAATCTCTCTTAACAGGAAAGGCTGAGGGAGCTGGGTCTGTTCATCCTTGAGGAGAGATGACTGAGGAAATTTGTTCTAAGTATCATGTTCATATCTAAGTATCTGAAGGGAGGGTATTAAGTTGATGCAGCCAGTATCTGCTCAGTGCCAAACAATAGGACAAAATGCAATGAGCAGAAACTAATGCACAGTAACTTTCACCTGAATGTGTGGAGGGACTTCTCTCCTGCTTGCTCCGAGAGATTGTGGATTCTCCCTCATTGGAGACATTCAAGAATTGCCTGGATGCAATCCTTCGCCATGTGCTCTTGGATGACCCTCCCTGAGCAGAGAGGTCAGAGCAGATGATCTAACTCCCTTCCAGTCTTACCCATTCCATGATTCTGGAACAAAAGCTTATTTGCATAAGAAAATTCCATGGTTCTATAAACACACCTCATACTCAGAAGGGAATAATTCAAAACCATTTTGCTATGGAGTGAGGTAATGAAACATGTATGGATGGTATTTTCAAGGCAATGTTTTCTGGGCAGACAGCAATTCTAAGAGCATGCTAAAAGGTTATACTCCATTGTGAAGAATTAGAATTTTTACAATTAACCTGGAAAGTTAATGCATAATGTTTTGTGACCTTGAGCAGTGAGTGTCATTTGAATGCTGCCAAGAGCAAATTAAAAACCATATTAGTTCAGAGGTTATGAATGGGGCTGAATTTGTGTGCAAACTTCTTCTGCAATACAAAACTGGAAACTGTGTATTAGGCATTAATTTTTCAAATGTTAGATTGAGAAGAATGAGAAAAACTCACCTTGAAGTCACATCATTGTAGTAGGTCTGCTGTTCAGTATATGTTGTTCAGTGAGGTTTTGGTGAGAGATATTTTTTCTATGAATGAAACAGATCGGGATCATCCAGTTTTTAACTCCCTCCAGTTTTTAACATGAACTCTTATATAACAGCACAGTAAATTCTATAATATGTTATTCTTCAGCATCATTAGTTAATTGAATGTCCATGTATGTGGGTACTTCACCACCTGAAGGAAGGAGATTTATACCTGGAAAAAGTAACTATTTCCTTTGTCTTTAAGCCTCTTCTACTTTCTTATGCTTTTTCCTAAGGGTGGTTTTTTAGAGGGTTTGTGTTTTGTTTTTTGTTTTGAGGTGGTTTTTTGGGTGGGGGGCAGAGAGAATAAGGGCTGGTTTTATTAATTTCTTAGTTTATTTGTTTTTATTTAGCTGTGTGTTTTCCCCAGCTTAGCTTCTTTGCATGTAACACCTTTAAGAACAATGCAAAGAGCACATACAGTGACGGTAGGTTGGAGTCAGCTATGCGTAATGCTCTATCAATGGCTAATTAAATATCACATCAAGGTATCTCATTTCAGCTTTATTCTTACTTATTTTGTGCTTTGAAGGTGACACCATTACTTAAAACACATGTGCTTATACAATGTTATTTAATCTATTTTTAATGTATATTCAGTTTCTCCACATTTCTTATTTCCCAAGTTCTATGGTGAAGGACCTATGCTTGGAAAACATTTGTAACTTTCTTAAGAAAAAGAAAATAGAGAAGTTCTGCTTGTCAGTTAAATCAAGATAACCACTTTGATCCCAAACAAGCAAGCTAAAGAAAACCATATTGAAGTTAAATTATCAGCTTCAACTGTGTTTACTTTATGAACAATAGCCTTCCAGAGAACTATTAAATGCTGTACTATCTGAACATTAGATTTTGATTCATTACTAGAAATTACTGAAAAAAAAAACCTAAATCCTTGAGGAAAAAAGTTTTCAGAACACATGCATTAATTTTAATAGTATTGTTTCAATTCAGTATTGTGTTCTTTACATGATACAAAGTGTCTGATCAAATTGCTTATTATCCCTTCACTGTAACTAAACTACATAGGGAAAATATGCTCCATTCACATTGACTATAATTTTGATTCCTACAGCAATGTAAAAAGGAGTCAGTATCCTTGCTGAACAAATTCTTTGTCATTTTTGTAATAGTCTTAACTTGTATGATCTTTGTGGAGAACCATTGAGAATAAACCACCTTGCTTTGAAAGTTGTCAGGCTATGTTGAACCACTTCCTTTTGTGTGCAGTACTTAACTCTTGTTTTTCTAATGTTACATCAATGTTCATACAATTTAGAAAAATGCTGAAGTTCTTCAAAGACAGTCATTGCCTTTAGAGCTTAATATGCAAGCAATGCTATTGCAGTAAAACAGCAGTGGTATAGATTAGTGAAATTTGTAGAAGAACTGAAAACTTACATTAACTGATTGAGTAGGTATTTAAGGAAGCTATGAACAGATTATTAACGGGAAAAAACAAAACAGATTGTGCTATTTGTTCACTGGTATTCACATCCCTCAGTACCAGCTCAGTGAAAATCAATGCAATAAGTATAGCCTGAAATGAGTGGAACTGACATTGACATGGGGTTAGGCTGCCGTTCAGCTATCTACATTAACGCTACCTTTTTATTTTTTTTTGTGAAGAAAAAGGAGGTTTTTACTTACGATGGTCATCATCACATTTCTTCAGTGGATTTTGCACTCTGCATTTTTTTCTGTGCTGCTAGAGTCACATTACATCTGAGACCTGGGCCAGCTGAGAAGAAAAAAAAGCCAGTTTCAGAAAGGGGAAGGTTGAAATTTCTCCTTCAGTGTATGGCTTTAGGAAGAGATATGGTGGCCCTTATTTAAGGCCCATTACAGGATGTAAATGGAGTTTCCCATACAAATGGCCCTCCAATGTGAACCTGAGTATGTAAAAATAGATTTTTGGTGTGATAAAATAATTGCAACATTTCCTAACTACAACCCAGCATCCAGCAGTGATGAACACAATGTCTGCAAAACCTCTGCAACTGTCAAGAAAATAATAATTTCAACTTCTTTTTATGGATAGATAGTACAGTCCTAAGAACTACAAATTCAAATTACATTCTTTTGCATGCCATTAAATTTAACCTTTCCCTGCCTTAGAAAGTAATTTAGTTTATGGAGTAAATGGTGATGTGATTAACAAATTATAAATGGCACTTTTTTGATCTGATAACATGTTCATATGTGCAGAATTATTATACTTAACAAAAGTCTCATTTTCTACCTTTACATCAATGAACTAAAAACAGAACTTTTAAAGTAAGAGATAGACTATTTAACTTCAAGCATTCACAAAGAAATATTGCAAATGATGGTCCCAGAAACATACTGGATGTTTGGTTTTGTGGCTTTTTGCTCTAAAATCCAGCTTGCTCTCCAAAAATGACATTCCTCTAAATTTAATGAGTAATAAGCATTACATATTTAAGCCTAAATGTATTTTAATTTGGTTCTGAGAAAAAATAGTGTTTAAGTTTTTTGTAAATTGCGAAGAGGAATATAAATATGAATTGTAGCCTATAATTAATTTATTTTTACCCCGTTTACTATCTAGCAACCTGCCAATATAAGTCCACTGGCCTCGCTTCCGAAGTCTGTGTTTCCTGTCAATTTTTGGTAGCACTAAACTCAACAGAGGCAGTAAAAATGTAGATTCTAACAGAAGTTTGCTATGAAGTGTCATATACAGAATACTTCTCTCCACCACCAGCATCACCCCTCAACATCATTTAAAATGTCTCTGAACTTACTTATTAAGAAAGAAATTCTGTACTTGCTTGATAAGGAGCATAAATGCCCCCTAAAGAAAAGTATGAGTTGGAGAGAAATACTGTAATTGCTTATGATTGCTACTTCACTGCTTTTCTGTTTGAATCACAAAACAGGTTTTGTTTTCAATTGTTTTCTCAGAAATACACTCTAAGTAGAATTCAACTACAACAGTACTAATTGCTTTCCCGAATACAATATAAAAGAGCATATTAATCAGATCCTTTAATAAGCATAAAAAACTGCCTCAGACTTCCCTTTAAGCTGTACAAAGCTTGAAAGAACCTGCTGTTGAAATACTGCTGTGGCCCAGAGCCCAATTTCCCTGGTGGGAAGAGGGGAGTGCAGGTACAATAAGGGTGACTGTGTGACAGCAGTTAGGAACATGCCATCCTGGTGAGGTGAGGCGAAGTAGGGGAGCTCTTCATGCATGGCTGGCATCCAGCCTGATCAACTCTCTGCTGTCATGACCCAGATCTGTCCTTACAGAGTCCACAGAAATTGCAGTGTTTGTAGTAAAGTGGGCAGACAGTGCTTATTGCTTAATCATTTCAATCTCTTTGAACTAGTATTTCAGAAGGGTGACTGCTTTCTGTAAACTATAGAAACTGTTGCTCTGTGTTTGACATAACTAATAATTTTTAAAAAGTAGCTTCTTCTTACTGCAGCTTCCTACAGTACACTTGGTGAGATGAGAACTGGTAAAGGCCTGTATTCTACAAAATAAAGCAGCAGTAAGGAACTTCCATTAAGAAAAGGATGCTGCTAGAAATGGATCTGATCCTATTTCCATATATGTTCACAGTTGCAATAATTTAAGAAAACAATGTAAATCCAAATTTTCTGAGTTTATCAGATGTTACTAATTTTTACTTTCGAAAATATAACCAGCTAGGATTATATAACTCTTACTACTTTCAAGATGGTCTCATCTTTATGTTCAAATGGTTGGATTGATTACGTATGTCTTGTTTTTCTAGAGCAATGATTGATAAAAATCAAGGCTTATAATTTTCAGAGTGTGGAGATCAGGATAAGAGATGATTCAGTAAGAAGTTCCTATTAACCAGAACTGGAGGGGCTGGATTGCATGGAGAACAATTGGAGATGGGTAGTGTAGTGATTTTTCTTTGCCAATTTGAGTCAGGGCAACAGTTAATGTAGTGAGATGGGTGTTGGCCAAATGCCAGTGCATCTACTAAAATAACTCATTTTTTGCTGTGAGATAAGGATTAGGAGAAGAGCAAAGTAGGTTCAAAACTTTTAAGGGTATAAAGAAAGCTTTATAAACAAAATTAAAGGAAGAATAATAAGAATCAGAATAAACTTTCAGAACACTTCTCTTCCCCTCATTTCTTTTTTTCTTTCCCACTGACAATGTAAAGAGAAAAACCTGGTATTTTCCATCAGTTTACCACTTCAAAATAAATCTTTTCTTCAGTTCGCTTAGGGAGAGGGGTTTCTCCTGTCATGTTATGGAGACCTTTTCACTAGAAATAGTTCTTTTGTGGTTTTAATTCCCACAAATGGCAGCCACCCGGAAATCTGCAATAATACAGTCCCTCCCACGGTTGGTAGTCTTCCTACAACTACCACCATGGGTCATCTCAGCTTATTGGGGTGCAATTTTAAGGATGAACTGTTCTAGTATAAAAGCAAAATTTTTTTTCATCTGGGATAATCTCAGTCTCTGGGAACAGAAGTCTTCTTCTTCTATCCCTGGGGTAAGGTTTCTTATTCCTCTCATATCTCTCTCTCTGTTCAGGCTTCTCATTAGATCATAGTTACTTCGACAGCTGTTTGCTTCAGCATGGGTGCCTCTGCTCATGGCTATTGTTTGAACATTACATCCCCCCAAATTCATGAATTACAGGGAAAAGGGTCTGAGGTATCAATTTTATCTTCACCATAGCCTTACAAGATAATTTCAGCCCAGTGTTAAGGCATCTCTTCATTTTCCTCTCATCTGGGATTTGACTTTTTTTCACTGACATAGGTGTCTCTATGGTGTTTTCTTTATGTGTCTTTACCCTTTCCTTTTCTCTTCTTCAAGAGAGGATTGATGTCTGGAAGTTTCATCTATGTACTGAAAAAGTTAATATCTTGCCCAGGCCCTGCTGATTGTCATGTGATGTCTGCCAGGCGGCAGCCGGAGCAGTCAGGGTATAGTATTTCAGGCGATGCTGGGAGAACTTCACCAGGATCTCAGAGGCTGGGCCAGAATGCAGCTCCAGCAGCATGGCTATTTTCTGGCCCCTGCTGTGTTTAATTCTAGCCCTGGGCCTGCTTTTCTGTGCAGGCTGCTGAACCACCTCTGGGTTTAGCTGCATGATTTCCCACGGCAGGATGGCTTGGCAGCTCATGGCCAGAGTGGGGCCCAGCTCAGCACTGCCTGAAGCTGAGCAGAGCTGGTCTGACCTACCGGCTGTGGTTGGAACTCGGTGGTGGCAGAATCTCAGCTGAGCCACACTGTGCCGTGGGCCAACCTGGCTGGGCTGCGCTGCGCCATAGGCTGACCTGGCCAGGCTGCATGCGGGCTCCCAGTTACCTGTCCAAAAGCCAGAAACAAAGAGAGATCTTAGCGGGCTTTGTTCACTTTTAAATGTGATTTCACAGAGTGGTGTTCAGCTTTCTTAAGTGGTTTAACAGGGTGTCAATATTCAAAACTGGCCAGATGATTGGTTCTGTCAGGTCCTAAGGAAGCTGCAAGGGTCCTCAAAGGGAATCACTTCCCTAGCTGATGGATTTTCTCTTTAACTAAAAACCAAGCTATGTTAAACCAAAACAGGTGGTATTAGTAGTGTTGCCACCAAAACCGTGGGAAAAACAAAACAATATTTTTACGTTAGAGAGTCAAGGCATTACTTTATTAATCTGGCCAGGATGTTGTTCTGGCCAGGATGTACCACAGAAATCATGTCATCCTCACATAGCCTGGGTGTGCAGAGAGAATCATTCCATGGCACATAGTTTTTACTAGATTTTTCAGATCTTTTATACAGTCAAAACTCACAGAAATTAATTGTCAGTGTTCATTGGTTCCAAGCTGCATAGTTCTTAGTATTTAGTCTCCTACTCGATCCAGATTTCTTCACTTCTGATGCTAATTAGATCTTCATTCCTTATTTTTCTTATCAGTCCTTTCTAGAGGAGATTCCTCCAACCCAGAGGCAGATTCTGGGGTACATGTTTGTAGATGGCCACTGATATTCTGTTGATGTTTCTTTGATGGAACATCATTCATCTCATTGGGGCTACTCAAGGTCTGTTGAAATGCTAATCACATCAGGCCTAAGCTAGAGAAACAGTGTCCTGGAAAGAAGCTTCTGTTCCCTTCCCTGGGTCAAAGGTGAACACACTTGGCTAAAGTTACATAAAAAATTTTTAAAGTGGTATGTTTTCCAACAGTGTGATGAAGTAAAATAAAGTCAGGCTTTAGGAAGGATACTTTAGGAAGGATCCAGGCTCTCTGTAGAATTGGACAATGTGAGAAATGACTGCTCACTTTTTAAATTTTAGAAGATTTGTCAAACCTTAACAAGTGCAGCAAAGGACTGAATATGAAAAAGGACAGCATCACTGGGAGCACTTGACTTACCTGCCATGTGCTTGTCTACAAAATGCTGCTCCGCCTCTTATAGCCCTGGGGGTTGCATCAGGCAACCCTGGCCCATCCCACAGTCTGTCAGTCGGCACTTCTTTGCTGTTCACTGGTGGAGGCTGCTTTCTTGCAACTTGATTGGAGGTCAGCTGTTCCCATGCCACGCCTCCATGGTATATTGCCATGCCTTCCCTCTTCCCAAATGCGGCACGCAAGGGGCACAGGTACAGGCACTCCCGCCACTTGTCCCAACTACCAAGGCCATCCCTTGACAACCATACAAGGGGGGAAAGGGGACTATGGGGAGACCAGAGGACATCTAAACAACAAATCACAATAACATAACTGCATCAATAAAGCTTCTTTTAACATACACAAAGTATTCATCCCTTAATTGAGAGAGTCAACCATCGCATTACCCATCTATAAAAGACATATACTTGAATTTCAAAATTCTGATTTTTTTCACTGTTATTTAGACTGGAATTTTACACCACAGCAGAAGTTTTGCAAATTGTTTTTCTTCCAAAATGCAAGGCTTTTATATACCTTTAGCTCTTTCTCAGTAGCCCTGTAGCACAGCAGAGTTACCATGAATTCTATTCTACTGTGGGAAAGAGAACATTGCAGCTTTTTTAAGACCTCAGGTGAATCTGAAAAAGGTACTTTAGTTGACAAGTATAGTTAAGAATCTGGCCTCACCCACTTCATTTAGATAGAAGATTTTGTTTATCATTGCATTGTCAAATGCTTTATGCACACGTGTAACATAAAAGACATCATTTATTGTTATTCACAGAGTACCAGAACCTATTATTGGTTGTGGTAACACTACCAATGTCACTGAGAAAAAGTTGTTTCACCTCAGGTTACTCAAGTACAAACTCCACTACTGCTTAAATAGAGAGCTGGGTGCTGTTCTTGTTGAGAGCATCTGAAACTTACATCTGTAGATCCATGCTTCAAAGAATAAAAGAACATAGTACCTAGAAATAATACTCGGGGACAAGTTCCTTTCATTCAACAAGCCATTATTTATGGTTAGTGGTATGGTGAACTTCTGCTAACTTCTAGTTGTTGTGCCTTAATATATTATATAGATAAGTCATGTGTATTTATGTAGGTATAGGTATAATATATATAGCTAATTATGATAACTAATTATGTATCATGTATAGAAACCCAAAAAGACATTAAACATAGTACAGAAATATAGATAGAAGTAGTAATATGAGACCATCCTGTTTATTTTGAGTTAGTTCTTCCGAGCAGTTGGCTTTTTAGAAGGAGGCACATTTTCTTACTTCCTATTTGAATTCATTGTTTTCCAAGGATCAGTTGGACAATTCCATATTTTGTCAGGGATGACGCCCTAAGGTGTATTACTCTCAGTGGCAGACTACAGTGTTTCAGAAATTTGGAGTTATATATTAGTTGCAATTATTTTATCAACCCCCTTAAGTATATGGAGAATCTGATTATGGTCTCACACCTAGATTAGAAATAATTGTCTAAAAAATTCTTCTAGTAGCAAAACTGCTGTTGTATAAAACTGGGAAAGAAGTGAGGTTGTCTTATTTGAACTGAATAAAATGAGATAGCTGTTAGCTCTTTATGAATAGATATCATTGTGTATGTGTACCCTTGTTTCTTCAAGAGAAGATTTCATGTTTTGAATAAAATGAAAAGCAAAATGATGAATTTAAAGGGATGGGAATGTCTCATATTGACAGGTACCTATCTCTGTACAGCTACTGCAGACAACAAAAATATGATTCTTAGATAAATGTTACCAATTAATATTTTAACAGGGATTACCCTGAAGCTACTTTGAGTTTTCAGATTTTATGGGGAAAACTGTCAGAAAGTGGTTTATGATACATGTTACATTGCTGATTTTCTTAAGATCTGCATAGCCCTTTTTTCCCCTCTGTAATTAAAGTACAGTTGTTTTCCACAGCAACAGTCTTTCTAGAGTTTTGGAAAAGACGAAGAGCTGTGTTAACTTACGACTGGGACCTCATAGACTGGGAAGATGAAGAGGTAAGAAGAAACAGAAGTAAACATGTAAAGCCTTTCTGTCAGCATGGTTGAAGTCTCAGTATCAATCCATATTGTATGTCAGTCATCTGAGCTTGTCATTCAGATCATACTTGTTTTTATAGCGCTAGTTGCAGAATACAAAGGTGTGCTTGAGATTGTACTAGGATACTTTATCTTTTTCAGCTAACATTATAGTTCCAAATATAATTCTACATTTATTAAAGCATCCTTGGAAAAACTGAGTGGAAACACTTCCCATACAGAGGACCGGTGCTACTTCTGATGTCAGCACAGATGCCTTTTGGTTCTATGGTTTCTTGTTCTGGAAATTCCTTATCCTGCATAAAAATAGGACCAAGACAAGCAACAAGACAGAAACTAGATTTTCTATTCTTTGGAGAGGCATAACTTATCCTTGAACATTCTGCTATCAGCTTCAACATTAATAAAATTTTGTTATTCCATAAATCACTATCTGTAATTTACCTGTATTGGTGATTTAATTGCAGTTTAAGTCAAAAAACTGCAATTTAATAAACTTCATTTGTTTTACAGCTTTTCATGGATGAGTAGATAGAAGATGGTGGCTTTTAATAAATTCTCTCATAACAGAAAAGGCGTCATTATAATTTGCCCTAATTCATAGTTTTACTTATCAATTTTTGCAGACAATCTAGTGTCTAAGTCAGCTGTATGACCCATGATTCTTTTTAACACCCTCACATAGTGGCAAAGGCTTCTATGGTTTCTGTTCTTTGCTGGTCTCTGGCACTGCTTCCAAGGATTTTTAAAGGAGGAAATTATTTAGGTATTTGAGTTGAAACACGATAAAAAAATCATTTGTATCAGTATAATGTTCTACTTTATAGCACATGTATGTCTGATTCTTGAGAGAAATAAGTAATACAACAAATGAAATCCACCCTGTCATTCCAGGAAGAGCTGCGTCCTCAGTTTGAAGCTAAATATTCCCAAGTGGAAAGAGTAAACCCCATCACAGGAAAACCTGAACCTTTTCAGCCTTTCCCTGATAAGCTCAGTCGACTGATGGTGTCTGTCTCAGGAATATTCTTCATGGTGATGTTTAATAATATTAGAATTACTGTGTTGTAATTCATCTTATTCTGATGTAAATAGTAACTCGGCATGAGTCTATTCATTAAGATTAGTGGATTTACATAATATACATAATATAAGCAAAACTAATTGTCTGTCTTACTGCTTGTTCAGGGATCCCTTTGTTTCACAAAATAGAATATAGTTACATTGTAAAGAAATGTTTTAACTCATCTAGGTATTTTATTCTCTCAAATTCTGCTTTCCAAAATGAATATCAATCTTTAAAACACTTGTTTTATCATTTCAGTGGATATTATTTCAGATGTGATTTCTTTTGTTCTAATACCTCTGCTCATAAATACACACCTGTAGATTTCACTGGTCCTTACTGCAGTGTTTGCAGTTGTGGTATATCGACTGGTAGCCATGGAACAGTTTGCTTCTTTCAAGTGGTATTTCATCAAGAAGTACTGGCAGTTTGCAACATCTGGCACTGGAGTCTGTATCAATTTTATGATCATCATGTCACTCAATGTTGTAAGTCTTCTGTTCTTTTAAAGGAGCAGTTAATTTAAATGAGTAATTTTTATAAACCTAACAAGTTAATCATGTATATACAGGCTCATGCTTATTCATGTACTAGTGTCTGAAGGTGGTATTGCAATGGATTTTTCTCCTCTGATACAATGTTTCTTAATGTTTTTCTCTAATTCCTCCTTAATTTCTCACTGCACATCTTTACTTATGTCACCAAGTTACAGGGGTACAGATTACTGCTTTTTATATTTGTATTTTTTTTAATATTATCTTTTCCAATAGATCTCAAATAGGAACTACATTCTTTTCTTGACTGAGAATTTGGTTTCTGGGTTGTTTTTGATTAATGACTTTGGATTCTTCCCTTTCTTATTAAAATGCAGCTGTGATATCAGTGTTGCATAGTCCTAGAATCACTGTGATATATGATTTTGGTACTAAGTTTTTTCTGTCATGTAACAGCACAGGTTTAATCATTTGCTCTTACAGTATTACACTGACAGAAACTATTCTTTCAGCTGCATTATTATTTATTGTCTTTGTGTTCCCATGCAAGCACAAACAGATAAAAAGGAATAACCCAGCAAACATTGGCTTTTAATTCTCTTAAGGACTTGCACTCACTGCAATAAGAAATAATTCTTCCAATAAGAGTCCTGTAGTTATTTCTCTTATTATATATGATCACTCCACATCATAAAACATATATTTAAGTGAACAAGCAAAGCTATCAAAAATAACTTGCTATTTGTAGTATATTCAAGGAAACGTATTTCCAAGTTGGCAACTGCCTGGGGCTAAGTGTCATTTAAAATAAAGACTGGAGATAGTCAATATATAGGAAGATAGGTTTTCAGTATAAGGCTGATATCCCAACCAGTATCCATATTCATGCAAAGGAAAGCTGTACTGTGTCAAGACTTTTTGCCTACTTTTAGATTAAATAAGTCTGTTCTTGAAATTAAAGGATAAACATTTAACTGTTGATTAAGAAAAACTTTGATATCTGATTATTGCTCTTGATCTATTTGTTTGTTTTATCTTTATTGTATATTTAATGTACATTTATACATGTTTATGTACATTTACATGGATAAAGAGAATGGGACTGGAGGAGTTCAATGAAGTCTTTATAGGAAACTATGCACAGTATGTAACTACAGCATCACTCTCCCTTATCTGTCCAGATACCTTGATGCCGTAGACCATCAATTGTCAAATTGTATTCATTGTCAAATATGCTTTTGATGCTTGTTTTCCTTCTGGATTTGTCATCACAACAGCCATGATGTCCTATACTTACAGCATTTAATTTCTGTTTTAGGTATATGAGAAGGTTGCCTATCTCCTGACAGACTTAGGTATGTAGGTTTTTACTAATGGTTTGGTTCTTGCTGGCTGTGGCATATACCTTTATAGTATACTTCTTTATTTACCTTTAAAGAAGTGTTTTGAAAATTTCATCTACTTAACGTACATTTCTGGCATTTCCTTAAGCAAGTGAGAAATATCACAGAAAAAAATTAATTATTATTTCACTGAGGAAATAAAACTAAGGAATTTATTCCTCTACTTTTAATGTTTCATAGTATGCATTGAAAAATGGTAATCTTATTTTAGAGCAAAAGTCAAAACATATTTTCTTAGCACACTAAAGCATTTTTTTCCATTTTCCCCAAATGCTTAGTTTATTTTTTATTAATTTTTAATTTTATCTTTCAGATGGAAAAAAATGGGTTAAGATAAAATTAAGTTGTCCTGGATAAAAATGTTAAGTCATGAATTTTAAAGTAGCTCCAGTTCTGTAACATTAAAATTTTTACTGAAGCCTCTAGTCATGATTCAATCACAGACATAAAGCTTTCTAGCTTATAGAAGACAAGGAAGCAAAGACAGAATTTAAGATCTCTGGCTGTGTCAATGTGCTACTGTTTAGTGTTTTGTTTTACATGCTCACTTTTAGCCCATGTCAAAATATGCAGGTGATCTCTTTTTGGATAAATGCCATCTGGCTGCTCAAATTCCACAGCTCCCTCTTTTGGCTAAAGTATTAAACGAGGTGCTCAAAACCTTATAGTGCTTCAGGTAACAGGCAGTAGAACAGGCTAGAAAAATTCAGAATTTATTGTCAACTTACACAAATTATTAAAATATTTTAAAGTATTTTTTCGCATCAAACTTATTTCTATTCCTTTTGAAATATTTTGTATTGTTACAAATCATAGAATGGGAAAGAAAATAGTAAGTGTATTTTTTTCCCAAAATACATGAAAAGATTTTTTGCAAAAAAGATTTCTTGAATTAAACAAAATGGAGCATTAGTTGTTTGAGCTAGATAGCTCATTCTTCTTCCTAAGGTGTGAGCATCAGATGTTTCACATATGCTAAGGTGTTATACATTAGAAAAGGACACCCTTCTGGGAACAACTGTTCACATGTAAAGCTAGTATCCTGTATGTTTCTATCCAAATTTAGTCATCATTATACCAGAGTAGTTAAGTAATACAAATTTGAACAGACAAATCCTGGCAGTTTAGGCTTACAACTCAGCTTGACAACTCATGCTTTATAACTTTTTCCAGGGTACTATGTTCCAAGTTTGATATGTCCATCAAAGATGGATTTTGTAAAAACAAATTTGTAAACATTATCACCAAGTTCTAGTTCAGACGTAAATAATGTTCTACAAACTTTAAGGAAAGATATCTGAGGCAGTCCAGACCCACACAGAACACTTGTAGCCCTACTATTCGACATTTCTTAACAAAAGAAGCCAAGAAAGAACCTCTGTCCTTTCCTCATTGAATTATAAACTATTTGGCACTCCACGTGTATTATGAAAGGGAGGTCTTGAGGATGAAGTAATGTTTTTACAGAAGTATTTAGAAGGTGAGAAGCTTGTATGAGAAGTGAACTAGCTTTTGGTTGACTCTTTCACCTCTGCTTCCCTTGGCAACCCCAGTCTATTGCTCAACTGATTCCAAGTGCTTTCCAGTTTTTTGGGGGGTTGGGTTGGTTTGGTTGGTTTGGGGTTTGTTTGTTTGTTTTGGGGTATTGTGATTGGTTGGTTGGGTTTTGTGGCTTTTTTTTTGTGTTGAGTTTTTTTCTTTGATTCAAGATACCTTTGATCTTAAGATAAAAAATTCACACTGGTTTCCAGATTTTTTCATGAAAGTGAAACATGTTTCTTCACATAATATTATAATTTATTCTGAACCAAAGGGATTCTATCTTCTGTTTCCACATAGAAACAACACAGTCTGAGCTGGGGCAATGAAAAGAAATTAATTGCAACATGATGGGGCACCATGACTTAAAACCATGTTTTGTTAGTGTTGATTGATTTGTGAGCAAACTTATGCATAACTCAGTTTCATTTTTGTTTATATAATGTATATTGTGTCTTTCTGAAGAGCACCCGAGAACAGAATCTGAGTGGGAAAACAGCTTTGCTTTGAAAATGTTCCTCTTCCAGTTTGTCAACTTGAACAGCTCCATCTTCTACATTGCCTTTTTTCTTGGCAGGTAAGTTATCTTTGCCAATTGCACTTAGAAGAAAACTTGCAAAGAACTCAAAATCTTCACTAATTTTACGGATTTGAAGAAAATGCAGTGACAGGTTGAACTGTAAGGTTTAGGTTTTTGGGCATAATTAAAAGTTAGTTTAAAGTAAAAAGTAAAAGTTGGGGTTTGGGCATAATTAAAACACTAAATATTTCTAAATGTATGAAAGGGGTGGACCCTTGAAATGTTTACTTATGAAACTAGAGAGTAAAAATTCTACTTTTTTTATAGGAGTGTACGTGACTTTTTTACTAAATAAGAACTCAGAATTTTTAAAAATGCAACCACTTCTTAGATGTAGTTCTGTATTTAGCTCTGTGTTAATAGTTTCTATTAATCTTTTCTTGTTTATTCCCCTTGAGTTACATTTTCAGTAATGCATTTATGTAAATAGTAAATATTGTCTGGCAAGTCTTATACAAGAGTAGGAAACAGAGATTCTGGCTTCAGTTTTTGTGCTATATCTTTAGCTTAGAGCATGAGATACAGCACAGATATAACCTTGCTTCATCTTCAGTTCAATTTTGTTATGGTCACACCATTCCCACAGAACCTACAGAATATTTCAGGGTATCTTCTATAAAGTTTTATAGTATAATTTCAGTTCAAGATTGTTTAGAAAAAAACCTAACAAAAACAAGCAAATGAACAAAAAAGCCTAGTAAAGACTGTAGGTAATAATCTGTTGCATTCAGTGGTGTATTTGCCATACAGTATCAAAATTTCTTTGTGTCTTGCTGTCTCCTGTATCTAATACGACCAGCCATGCGTTTCTTTCTCTCTTTTATAACTTTTATTGAGGTTGTCAAGAAATGGGATTTGTTTTACAAATCAAGTGTATACTTCATATGGGCAAGCAGTTCCCTGTGCTGCAGTTAATTCCTATTAATTGTATTAGCTTGCTTATCTTCTTAGAAGTAGGTTAGAGTTTGAATGTTTACCACCTAAAGTCTCTGAAGCTAGGATTTTTATTCAGGACGTAATAAAAGTTTCAGATCACTTGCAAAATGATGGTCTTTGCTTGCATTCTGAAACTTCCATATCCTACAGACACCAGATTTAAGCCTGTGTGATTTATTCTGTTAACATTTCCTAAATTTGGTGGATGTTATGAAACAACTACTGATACAGAGTGTCCCTGGAATGTGTCGGAGAAACAGAAATTTTATTTTCCAGATTTGCAGGCCGCCCAGGAAAGTACAACAAGCTTTTTAACAGATGGAGGCTGGAAGAGGTAAACAATCCTGTTTTGTGTTCCTGTGATATTTCCATGAACAAAAAGGAAATGGCTGAAGCCCAGTTTAAAGATTTTATTATTCCAAGTGCAGCAAATACTAAACTCTTATTTATAGCGAAGGATAGGATACAGGAGATGGGTTTTTCCTTCTGTGTTCTCCAGTGTGCTGAGTGACTCCGCCCAAGGCACACAAGTTCTTCCTGCCTCTTAGGCAAAAACCATCAGTAATAGTCCCTTATCTCACAAGCACTATGACTCCTACAAGATTGTAATCTCCTGGTACTTGGAATTTTTGGATAGAGGACATAAATATAAAGCCATTAGCTTTTTAATCAACTATTATAAATTTCTTTCAGCACAGAAAAAACATGGATCAGTTGGAATGGGTCCAGAGGAGGGCCACAAAATGAGTTAGAGAGCTGGAGCATCTGTCTTATGAAGACAGGCTGAATTGGAGATATTCAGCTTGGAGAAAAGAAAGTTCCAAGGAGAGATTATGTCTGCCTTTTAGTACTTAAAGGTGCTTATAAGAAAAAAAGAGGACAAACTTTCGGTAGGGTCTGTTGAGACAGGGCAAGGGTTAATGAATTTAAACTAAGAGAGGCTAGATTTAGACTAGGTATAAGGAAGAGGTACTATTACTATTACTATTAATTACTATTACTATTACTATTACTATTACTATTACTATTACTATTACTATTACTATTACTATTACTATTACTATTACTATTACTATTACTATTACTTTTACTATTACTATTACTATTATGGTGAAACAATGGGACAAGTTAAGCAGAGAGGTGATGGATCTTATCCCTGGAAACATTCAAAATCAGGTTGGATGGGACTCATCTAGTTGAAAATGGCCATACTTGTTGCAGGAGTTTGAACTAGATCATCCTAAGGGGTCCTTTCCAACCCCAACTAATCTATTAATCTATAGAATTGTAAAAGAAGAAAAATAATATTTTCAAAATTTAACTGGAATGTTAGAATTGCTCACGAGTATGCTGAAGTTTCCTCTTTTCTCTGAAAAACAGACTTCTTCCATTGAAACTTGGTAGCCACAGAGTAAAATAACATAACTTTGTAGTCCATTAATTGAAAAAATGGTTATGTAATTATTTAACATTTTAATATGGCAGTACATATGCATATACATATACATATACGTATACAGAGTTAACATACCAGTACCAGAAATTCTGCTAGTAAATCTCTCTTTAGACTTAGATTATTGCAAATGAAATATTGCTCCATTTTTTTACATGAATAAGTACTTATTGGTTTAAGTGAAATGGTCTATATAACTTATCATATATATAGCACACATACCTTTGAATTAGGCAACATGATCTAATATCTAACAATATGTCTAAAGGTTGTTCAACTGAAGTCTGTTTATTTTATTAACATTTCTTTTAATATTTCTGCAGATGGAGATTAGTTTTGCTCAGCACACATACTTAATATTTTTTATTTACACTCTGAACAAATAAAAATAAAGGAATTCTCTGATTTTAGCTATTGATCTTTTCCACTTCATTTCAGTGTCATCCTAGTGGCTGCTTGATAGATCTGTGCTTACAAATGGGAGTTATTATGGTTTTAAAACAAATGTGGAACAACTTCATGGAACTAGGCTATCCGTAAGTTCAGATGTTAAAGTTCATTTTAAAAATAGTAAATACATGTTAGCATGATTCAGTGATAGGGAGAGATGGTTATATACTTGGAGAATGTTTTCATTCATTGCACCTCACATATTGTCACTTTATTCCCCAGGAAAGCATTCTGCTCTAAGATAAAGCTTCTCAGAGTATGTTAAACATCTAAATTGTTTATTGTGATTTCATTTTCCATAATACAGAGATGCTCAGCCTCTGAAATGACTAATGAGCTAAGAGTCACACTTCTCTTGAAACTCTAAGAATATATTCCCAGTAAGATGTTGATTGTCAAATATTGATCTAATTGAGTCTCAGCCTTGAAAATATGTTAGAAAGGATTTTGCTCAAAACATGGAATTGCAGTTGTTCTGCAAATGCGGGACTGTGTACTGTATGCTATGGAATGTGGATTTTTGAAAATTCTCAAAAATTTTGAGAAACCTACTTGAACTGCCAGGCTTCCTGTCTTCTCAGCCAAGCACAATGTTAACTTTGTCTAAAATTTATTTTAGAACATGCTTATAGTCTGTTACAGAAAGAAATGTTTTGTTTTGACAAAACCAATGTTTGCAACATAGGCAACAGTTTCCCTTTCAGTAAGAAGAGAGATCAAGAGCCAAACACTAAATTAGATTGAGAAAAAAAGAGCAACGTTTTTATAAAAATACTTACAAGAAAGGTATTTCCCATCTTTAGTGTCTTTTCCATAATATCTAGAAACAAATAGTCTTTAGTTGGTCCATGTCTCAGTACTGGATAATATTTTTCATTTAAATAAGAGTTTAATTAATGAGCCTACTATCTCCTTAATATTTATAACTACTTTGTGAAAAGATCTCTGCACAGCTATGCGAAGTATAGTTATAAATATTTCCAACTTCAGCATTCAGCAACACCTTTTAAAATGCTTTTTCCTGCTTTAAGAAAATAAACATTCTGTAGAGCATCTAGATCTTTAGGTTTGTTCAAAAATATATGTATTCTACTATTCAGTGTATTTTAGTGTGGCATTCTTAATGAATTGCACTGACTTTGTCTTTTACGGGATTGAAGATAAAGCATTATTTACTTTTCAGTGCTCTTGCTATGCGTGATTTTTTTTCGTATTCTTTTTTTTAATTGAGTCATTCAGAAAAATCCTACCAAAGAAAAATGGTCTATGCAGGCATGTTCCGTATTCTGAAAAGCTTATTTGTACAGTCCTGAACATACTACATTAAAGACATAATTAAAATTATAATGCAAAATTTTGAGATCTTTCATAAGTTCTTTGCATTGTATCTAAGATGATATTGTAAAGTATTCCATAAAATACCTAAGTAATCATCTAGGTGCTGTTCAAAATATGCCTACTTATTTCAAATCAGTACCAGAATGAGTTTTAAATCTCTGAGCAGATACAGTCATTAATACTCTCTTTATCTAATAAAGTTTATTACAGAATTGGTGGTCACGACGCAAAATGAAAAGAAGAGGGCAATCAATGGAGACTAAAATTTCTCTACCTCAGTGGGAAAAAGATTGGAATCTGCAACCTATGAATCTCCATGGTTTAATGGACGAATATTTAGAGATGGGTGAGCAAATTTGGGAGGTGTTGATTTTCTGCAGAAAGTAGAACTATGTTGCATGTTAGAAGATCTTTTGAATTTCCAATTTCTAACCATAGAAATGCTTGTCTAGTTTTGCAGTTTGGCTTTACCACAATCTTTGTTGCTGCCTTCCCACTGGCACCTCTCCTGGCACTGCTTAACAATATCATAGAAATCAGGTTGGATGCATACAAGTTCGTCACTCAGTGGCGAAGACCTATGCCTGCAAGAGCAACAGATATAGGTGAGAGAAGTTAATGGCTGTCACTGTCAGGTATCATCTCTTTGTATTTTCCTCTTGGACATAGCTTAACCCCTGAAGTTTTTAATGTGTCAAGATGGTAATGTAACAAATAGATTACAGTGACAACTTTCCTTTTAGGCAACAAAAGGATAGTTGGTTGCTTTGCTAAGAGTATTCCCCAAGTTTGTTTTCCATTTATAATAAGCAATCATAATAGTTTGAATATTGAAAACAGGCCTCTGATTTGTGGAACTCTAGATCTAAAATCAGTTGAATTTAGAAATTAAATAAAAGCACTGAATTAACTTTTAATTTAAAATTGAATTAAATAAGAAATCTCGTTCCAGAATCTCCTATTTGGCCTTTATAACAAAAAATTATGGTTATGTCTTTGTTGCTTAGCTGTATCTTCTCAGCAGGGTGTGCCCTATTGTAAGATTTCATTTGGGTGGCATGAGTGGTGGCTGGAATGTGGGGACATGGCTTAATCTTGACTAGTTTTTCTGTCTCATAATTCATTCTCAATAAGAAAGGAAAACTGTATGACTAATAATGACTTTATCATCACTAGTATGACTTTATATGACTTAATAGGACTATAAGAAACTGACTACTTTGTTGATATTTCTCTTGTTTCCAGGTATTTGGTATGGAATTCTGGAAGGAATTGGAGTTCTGGCGGTCATCACCAATGCCTTTGTTATTGCCATTACTTCTGATTACATTCCACGTTTTGTCTATGCGTACAAATATGGTCCCTGTACAGATCAAGGGTACAGACAAGAAAAGTAATTAGGATATTTTTTAAATACACATGTATATTTCAGTAGAAGCACAATTTATCGCTGTATTTCTAGGATAACATATATCTCATACATTTCTTTTACATCTGTGCAAATCTTCACAGATCTGAAGTGCAAATAAGTCAGCCATTCCAAAGATTTTGCAAAGTAGCTAATTATATAAGTGAAAAAAATCATGTCTTCTCTTCTAAATGTGAACAAAAAGTTTGTAGATTGTATCAGTTTTCAGATCTTTTCTCCATAGGCTTTTCTTCTTGTCTGCAGTAGATCTATACTGTTTTCTCCCAGTACATTCCCAAACACACATATATGCTCCCAAAACCAGATTCATTCTTTCTGAGCTGTCACAGGAAAAGAGAGTTTAAGGGCAAAAATAATGATGTGGGATAGGATGAAAAGAGACAGTATCAGAAAAATGTTAGTGCTTAATGCACACTACCCATTTAAGAGAGAACTATGTAAATCTATTTCTTCTTTTACCAGTAGTGATTTGAGGTATTACAGTGAACATGAAGATCTAGATTATAAAAGGATTCCTCATGCACTTCTTCTTAAATGTTTGACTTTCACATGTGCTTTAGTTAAGTTACAAGACAGATTTCAAAGAAGATAGGATGTCTTACATGTCTGTGGTTTTCAAGCAACAGCAAAAATTCACTCCTACAGTCATAAATCAATATACTTGTATGATTTCTGTAATTAATAGTAATAATTTTTTGCCTTTAATATAATTGTTTGGTATATATGCACTGTTCATTTTACTGTTGGTGAAAACTCGTAAAACCTTGGGTTTTTTGTATATGCTGCATTATTGGTGGCCAATTCTGCAAGGGTGTTAAATTATTCTGCTGTCTGTCTTTCTGTCCATCTTTCAAAGTCCAGTAATTTTAGGAAACAGTTAAAAACACTGTAGCAAACAATTTTTGGTTTATATCTTCCAGTAGATAAGAAGCAAAACCATGTTGAAAATAGACTTTTAAGTAGTGCTATACCTGAAACAGATTTAGTCTTTTTCCTGATAAACTTTGCTTCTCTGCATGAAATTTTAGAATTGCTTTTGTCCTGGTCAGCAAATAAAGAATAAAGTATTATACTCACAATATCTGATAGCAGAATATGTTTACATACAGGATGATTATTGTGTGTATATATATATATATATAAAACACCACTTTATGAAGAAAGTGCTGCCCATGTGGCTTTTTCTTTCAGATGCTTAAAAGGATATGTCAACAGCAGTTTATCAGTATTTGATTTGAGTGAACTTGGGATGGGATACTCAGGATATTGTCGGTATGTTTCAATATTCTCACTTATTGTAATACAGGCATGGACATTAATGCAGACAGTAAATTAAATGTGCTTAAGTTGCTGCCATTTGTTTTTTGCCTGTAAAAGTACTGGAGTTCATGTTTGTTCAACACAGAAATATCAGATGCAAAATGTGTGGCAGGATACACTACTAACATATTGGAAATCTGTGTGTGAAGTTTTTGCAGGATTCTTGCAAGCCATTATCTTTCTAGTCTCTATCACTTATTTAATTTCGAAGTTTTACCAGCTGCCAAGAAGGGTAAAAATCCTCATTTCAATTTTGTTAAGCATTCTGAAATCAATTAATTAAAATATACAATTAAAATTTTTGTTACTTCTCTAACCCAGGTTGAGATTGCGAACAGTTATACAAGATGAATAAAAGAAATACAGCATAAAAATAAAATATGACATGAGTGCACTCCTGTTTTCAGACTTAGTTTTTCAGTGAGCATTAGTTTAAATTAGAATCATATTTCATGTATGCAAACTGTCTGGACAATCTCAAATGCTTATAAGCAAAGACAAGAACCAATTTAGAATCAACACACTTAACACTCCAGCTTTGTAATAATAAAAGTATCTGTTTGCTCTGGATTCTTGGAAGCAAAAAGTACTGTCTCATAAACAGCTTTATTTAATAGCTTGTATTCTGGACAGTTGCTCTCCTTTTCTGTTTAACTCCTCCTGAAGTCTGCTTTTACTTCAATTTCCCTCCTTTTAGCAAGCTCTGGGATGAACTAGAGACCACTTTACCATGTCTAGGTTTTTGAGCACAGGGTAACTTACTGTTTCTCTTTGCTTTGCAGGTATAGAGACTACAGAGCCCCACCATGGAGTTCAACTCCATATGAATTCACTTTGCAGTTTTGGCATGTCCTGGCAGCACGGCTGGCCTTCATAATAGTATTTGAGGTTAGTTGTGGAAGGGAACAATTCCTATCTACCTCCTAGACGTCTGAATTGATTCTTTGCAATAGTCCTATAAATAAATTGTCGTTTTAATCAATTGTTTGTTCATTACAGTCAAGCGAGAGGAAAAATCTTCCCCAAACTGTTGCCTATCAGCTGCTTCAAACAGAATGGCAGAGCATGCACTTACTTTAGAGCTCCTCTAAAGTCCTATTTCCTTAACAGTCATCTTGTACATCATATTGGTTCCCTGCCCAGTCTTTTCTATTTTATTGAAAAGGAAGAAATGCAAGTTTTGTATATATTAGGCATAGTTATCACAAGAGAGAATCTGTGTCAGGAAAATGAAACATGATTCTAGTCTAATATAAAAGCAGAAACGTATGTACTAAGTTTGAAGAACATATTGCATACTAACCAGGAATCTGATTACCCATTTTCCTTATAAGCCCTGAACAAAGATGGCTTGTAAGTGGCATTTGCACTTGTTGATCAAACTAGCATATCCTGTATCACATCTTCATTTAAGTCACTAACTATACCCTTTGTTTTACTTCTTAGAAAACTTCGGCATTTGCTCATTTCTTTTAGATCACTCATTTACTCTCATATGAGTGTTTTATTAAAAAAAACAAAGGAGTTGCCTTTCAGTGACTAATTGAATCTCAGTTCCAATTTTGCCACAGACTTTTAGGCTCTAAAGTATAGTCCTACAAAGGAGTACTTATTGATATGTTAAGCAACTATTTTTGTTTTTCTTTTCAGCACCTTGTTTTTGGAATAAAGTCTTTCATTGCCTACCTAATTCCAGACGTACCTAAAGACTTGTGTGACAGAATGAGAAGAGAGAAATACTTAGTCCAGGAAATGATGTATGAGGCTGAACTGGAACATTTGCAAAGAGAAAGGAAAAAGAATGGGAAACAGTATCACCATGAATGGCCTTAGTCACTACCATGCTACAACAAAAACACTGTTAGAAATTGGAGAGTGAAGTTATAAAATGAAGTCAGTCTGGCATCAGTGTGAAATTTGGTGGGGATGTATATATGTTCTTGCTAGACAGTACAGTTGCATACTTTGGTGGGCACTGAAAAATAGATGTTTCCAATTATGACATTGAAAAGCCTTACCTGTAACTGGTCTGTGATGAGCTCCAATGACTATTGGCATTCAGAAATATGCAGACAGATTAAAAGTCTGGACACTGTTTTAAAAAAAGGCAATGGATTTTCATGCTGTCTATGAAGATACTATCAGCATGATGAAAACAGAAAATTACCTGCGAATCTATAGAGTCAGGGCATGGCTAAAACTAACTTATGTGATAGCGACTACTTCTACAGCATCTGATTGCTCAGCTCCATCTGTAATGCCTCTAAAGATAAGAGCAGTTGTTGCCTTTGTGGCCATGACTTGAACTTTCAGGCTTACTGTTTTGTCAGGTATGTCCTAGTCTCTTGTTGAGATTGTGGATGTGGTCCTACCCTAAAAAAGGGGTCTGTGGCTGCTAAATATATACTATGCAGTTTAAGATTTGCACATCAGTGTCATTAATTTATTCATCTAGTTGAAAACCAAAAAGTCCAAATTCAGAAAGAAAACAGCAGCACTAGGAGAACATAATTTTCTGTTTGAAAATTACACAGCTGTTGAGTTGTCTTTCCACTTTTGTGTGTGGAAAGGTCATCTCCACATGCTTCCAGGATGAAAGAACTGTCATTTTCATGCTGTGTTACTGTTCCTCTTGATGTGTCTGGACAATGATTCCGTGACTTCACATAATGCTAACTTGAAATGCTCCCATGCAGTGCAAATTACTTTCTCTTCAAAATACAATTATATCTTTATAGTATGCAAGCTTCTGCAGATATATATGAGACATACAGTATAACATTGTGGCTTGCTTGTTCAGGGAAGGAGAAGAAGAGAAATTTTTAATAATGTTCTTTTTATAGTAATAGTAAATGTTGCAGTAATGTACAGTTCTTTTATTGGCCTAAATATGTCATAAAATTGGAGCTGGATACAGGCAAATATGTATACAGGTTATATATGAATGCATACACACACAATGGTTAGTAGTAGTAGTAGTAGTAGTAGTAGTAGTAGTAGTAGTAGTAGTAGTATTGGTATACCTTCTTACACTTTGGGGGGGATTTTTTTGATAAAATCACTAAAAAAGTAGATGTTCATTGAAGAATCAAAATCCAGTTTTTATGTGCAAACAGCATACTGCAGTGTTGCTTGTGGTTAACAGTCACATTTTGGTGATGAAATTGTCTCTTACTAACACTTCATAATGCACTAAAAGTACTTAATGTTTAAACAAGTTTGAAGGGATACCTTGCAGGGAAGGAAGTGGATAAACAGAGTTACTGTTCTGTTTCTCTTGTGCAATTTTAAATAATGTTTCTCTGTATTGGATGAGAAAAATCTGAAAAACAAAGAGTTAGCAAAGTACAGTAACTACAAAGTCTATAAATTTTGGCATTATTTTTAGGGATAAAGCTGCAGCAAAATCACTACTGACAGATGTGAAAAGACCTGAATTTTTTGCTTTTTACATCATCCTGTTGAATTAAAAAGTGTGATTCCAGTATTCACCTGCATTTATTAGCACAATAATTTTATTTTATTTCACTGAAATTAATTTCAAGAGTCAACAGCCCATCAAAGTCACTAAATAGGATCTGTTGTATCCAGGGTGCCTAACATCAGACTTTTAATTTCTTCAGTTGGTTCACCACATTCATGAAATTTCTTGGTTAATTTCAGCTCTGTTACCAGACAAGGCACTTGTAGGAGTATCTATAGTACTGCATGAGAGGAGGAAATAAATTTGAAGATCTGGTCCAATCCCATTACCCATTCCTTCTGTGATAAAGGGTTGTTGGAACTCAGCTTGCCATGTTTTGGAAAGACTTTTTTGTTCCTTCATATTCTGGGTTGTGCATTAAGTTCCTCAAGAGTCATTATCAGAAAAAAAATTACTGCACTCTTCTCAGTGCTAATAGAATCACAACATTTGATTTATTTTATTGTCTTTCCTTCTGTGTCTCCTATGGATTGTCAAGCAGTATTTAACAGCATTAACCCTGTGTCACAGTTGTTGTTTCTATGCCACCTAGTGATAATATTTCAATGCTTGAGAAGGTCACAAATGAGCTCTTTTTAATATTTTCTCTAAAAACAAAATGCCTTGGCTGGCCCAAGTTATAAAGATACAGGGTAAAATCAAGAAAAATCAGAAATATTATTTTATACTTTCTTGTTTCTGATATTGATATTGGCATGTGTCAACACATACCTAGGCAAATTGCAATTGGACTTGAAAAACCACATTAAAAATCTTTTTGTACTTGAGATTTACATATACATATATTATTAATTTTTTTCAACATTGGAATATAGGAGAATATGAAAGGCAAGTATGTGGATCTGACAGGGTGCATTTTGTGCACTGGAAGAGCACAAGAAGTTTGGATAAACACTGTGTGTCCTTTACCTTTGGAGGACATCAGCAGTGTGTAAAGGCCTTGCCACCGTTTAGCCATTTGCTTAAGCTGAGAAACCTTTTTGCTAGACTTTGCTTATGCTGTTTTCATTGACTGCACGTTATTTTCCTAAAGAATAAGGCACACGCTCTCCTCAGGAATAATGTATTTTTTGAATGGTGAATGAGCTTTTAATATTCTAAATATTGTCTTTTCAAACAAATGACTAGTATAACTAGACTGTGCATGCAGGCAGTATAACTCGACTGTGCATGCAGGCTGCATTTGTGAAATTTGACAAAGCTTTAGAACCTCAATTTGTGCAAAAATGCTTTAGATCATTGCAGGTCTAATCTATGAAAACTTTCCTATATGCATGCGCCTTTAGAGAGACTGCACGAGCAACTAGATTTTTTTTATATATGAAGTATTTGTCAAAATGTGTTAATTATTCTTAACCAAATTCTGCATCTTGATTCAGACAGAAGATATTTCCATTTCAGAAATGGCACAAAGTCCAGATACCTGATATACACCTCATTTCTTACGGCTTTTTATTCTAAATTTGTACCTAATGTGTGAGATCTGAATTTTGGTGAATAAAAAAAGAAAAAGAAGAATTCTGTGGTATTTGCTATCCTAATGAGATGTTCCCTGAAGTTTGTCTCTACAAAGAGGGAGGCGTTAGGAGTATTCACAACTGAGTGCTAAGGCTTGCCTGAATGTTGAGCTCAGGCTCTCACAGCACACTAATTGAGCATCCTTCAATGGATATTTGGAAACAAGGCAAACCTCATGATGAGTTCAGTAAAGCCTTTGAAACTGTCACCCATGGCATTCCCCTGGAGATGGTGGCAGCAGGTGCACTCTTAGTTGGGTTAAAGATGACTGGATGATCATGCTCAGAGGGTGGCAGTGAGTGTTGTTTATCCAGTTGGCAGTTGGTCAGTAGTGTGGTTCCTCAAGGTTCAGTACTGGGGCCAGTTCTGTTAAATGTCTTTATCAATGATCTGAACTAGGGGATCTGGGGCATCCTCAGTGAGTTTGCAGGCAATACTAAATTGTGTGGGATTGTTGATCTGTTGGAGGGCAGGAAGATTCTGCAGGTGGATATGGACGGGCTGGATCAATGGGCCATGGTGAGTGGAGTGTTCATTATGGCAAAGTGCCGGGTCTTATCCCTGAATCACAACAACCCACTGCAATTCTACAAGCTGAGGGCAGAGTGGAAAGCTGCCCTGTGGAAAAGGGCCGCAGGGGGGCCCTGGCCAACAGCAGCTGAAGATGAGCCAGCTGCCCAGTGTCTGCCCATGTGGACAAAAAGGCCAATGGCATCCTGTCCTGTGTCAGAAATAGTGTGGACAGCAGGACCAGGGAAGTGATTGTCCATCTGTACTTAGCACTGATGAGGCCACACATTGAGACCTGTGTCCAGTTCCTGGCTCCTCATTCCAAGTAGATATTGAGGTGCTGGAGCATGTCCAGAGAAGGGCAGTGAAGCTGGTGAGGTATCTAGAGTGATTCAGTCATAGGAGTGGCTGAAGGAGCTGTGGTTGTTTAGTTAGATGAGGAGGCTCAAAGGAGTCTTACCACTCTCCACAACTACCTGAAGAGATTGTAGCAAGGTGAGAGTCAGCATCTTCTACCAGGTAACTAGTGACAAGACAAGGGAATGGAACCTTGGGCTGCACACAGTAAGGTTCAGGTTGGACATTAGGAAGAATTTTTTTCATTGAAAGCATTGGAACAGGCTGCCCTGGGAAGTGGTGGAGTCATCATCCTTGGAAGTGTTCAAGAAATGACTAGACTTGGCACTTAGTATTGTGATTTATTTATCATGGTGATATTTGGTCAAAGATTGGACCTGATAATTGTGGAGGTGTTTTCCAACATTAATTATTAATTTCTTTCCTAACCCTTTTCATTAAAGGATTTAAACAGAAAATGGTGACAGGGCTAAAATTTCAGTAGTGATGATGGATGATAAGTAAGCTTTTGTTTTTTGTTAGATGTTTCTGTGGAAGTACATATCTTCACTAGTATGAAATACACATCAGCTGTGGCTTGTGCCCTTTTCCAGCAACAGCGTGTCATAAATTATGTTCTGAAGCACAGTTAGGCTCATTTGTGTCGTGTGGAAAGCTCAAAAGGAAAATGTCTAGACAGACTAGTAAAAATACATTAGTAGATATATACCTAAATGAAAAAATTAATAAATTTCCAGAGTTTTCCTTCATAAAAAGTTCTACAGAAGGAAAAATACCTTGGGAAACATAGGGCGAGTATTAATATGGGGAAAGGCAAGGGTTTTGGTCATGTTTTATTCTTAATGTGCCATTAAGATGTTCAGTCTAATCATATGCGTAATGCACATCTGCTCTTTCCTTGATGCAGCTTCCTCCACTGCAGACTCCAACTGGGAGTGTTGCCAGAGAGAATTTCTGGAGCCGTGGAATCCATTGGAGTTACCTGCCAAGTCCTACACGGCACTGTGGGACTTAGCAATCTTTTGCATTATATCCCAGTTTGTTTGGAGGCAAATTAGCATACTTAGCCTGTAAATGCCTCCAATTTTCATTAAAACTATTATAAACTAGATTTTTATATATATACTGGGCAATAGCCTTATGAACAAAACTAATTTTATACAAGCAGCTACTTATGTATGATAAAGTTGATGGAAAATTTTTTAAAAATCACATTCTCTATTTAGTTTCTATTTCTATTAAGAAAATGGACAGAGATAAAAATAGTGGTGTCAGTAATCACTTACAATACAGTAGTACTTCCAGAAACATATCTTTTGGAATCCTCAGAAGTGGTGATGTTGCTTGTTTGGGGGGCAAAGTTTAAAACAAATATAAGGGTAGCATTTCCTAATAATTATTTGATGTTAAGACTAATACTAAAATTCAAACAGAAGTCCACTTCTAGGCAGACCTGTCATTTTGTTCCAATGCATACTTTGACTAAAATGCATACAGTGACACTTTTTGAAAGTGTTTAAGTGAATTCTAACCTATATTCTTGTGGAAAATCTAGTAGCTTAAAATTCCCCAAGTCTTTTCATACTTAACCTCGCAAAACCCATGTTCTTCTGAGGTAAAATTTAGCAACCCTCATGTGGAGGGTGATAATGAGCAGAAGACAACAAAGGGCTCGTGTTCACTCCAGCAAGTTTTGCTCCAGAATTGCAACAGGCTCTGAAAAGTAAAGGTTTAAGATGAAGCATGGGGACAGGCCCCCTGTCTCCTTTGGCTTATTCTTCACTTACCCTCAGTGTTTCATTACATACTGCCTTCTGGGTGACAGTACAGTTTCCAGGGCAATTTGGTAACAGCAGATTATTTTACAGGCTGTTTTTGGATGTCCCTTACTGAGATGCCAAAGCAGAAAGTGCACAGATACTAGTCTGTCTGGTGCTTTTTACAAATCGGTATGCATTGATTGGATGAAGCAGTGTGAGACAGTATGGGGTACCTCTACCTGTGCCGTTTCTGTCCTTTCAGTCACAGCAACACAGTTTTTTATACTTATATCCCTTCCTACACATACATCCTAAATATGCTACACAATTGTGTATTTTTTTAATTTCTCTAATGGATTTGTTTTGGCAATTTTTATCTGATATTGCCTTTGCAAACACATTTACTAGAAATTTGGATTGCCATAACCTTGGGATAACCATAATAGCACAATGTTACCACAACAGCACAATGTTCTAATGGCACAACAATGAACAACAGGGGAATGAATCACTTCACTATTCCATGGTGTACAGGAACTTCTTAAATCTGGGACTGGGATTTAGTCATGAAATTGTAATGGTGTATTACTGCTTCATTGTACCTGAAATGACCTTGTGTTAGTTCTGTTGACTCATTCTATCTTCTTGATACAACCTCTGTATTGCTAGTTGTTCTCCATAGTTTGCATTCTTATTGATATGAGCTACTTGTTAGGATGCAACAGAGTGAGAAATTAGGATTAAACCCAGTGGAGTCTAAAGCTAGTGCGATTTTAACCACTGAGAACACAAGGATTTTTCTGTTAATAATGAAAAAAAAAATCAGATCACATTTTCTTTTCATGTTCTATTTAAATTACTTGGAGTTTTGTATTGAAAAATCTTCCAAACTGTTGGTTCTAATTTTACCGAAATTTCAGTTCTTTGAAATAAGCTCATGTAAAATGTAACTGAATAAGATAGTTCAGTCATTTTTTTTTACTCTGATAGTCCTGGCTAACTTGCAATATCATGACCATAAGAGATTTCTTAAAACGTGTATATATTTGAAATTTATGTAATGTTTAAATACATAAATACTGATTTTTAAGTAAGGAGTAAGAATAAAATTTCTGCTATTTTTTCTACTCATGAATCTACACTTTGTAGGTAATATTTAAAACAAGTTTACAGTATCAGAAATCATTTTGGAGAAATCTACTTTTCTGTGCAAAAGGCATAAGCTCCTCCAGCATGTCAGCTTTCAGTACTTTTTGTGTTTTAAGATTGCTTTTACAAGCAGCTATGTACCCCAGAAGTAAAAGAATTCACTGAGGAAAAAGTTGTAAATCTGCTTAACTATTGTAAGACTTTTGTCATAAATTTGTCTTTGGGATGCGGTTTACTTTATTAAGGTTTACATATATGAATGCAACTACTTGCTGTATCATGCACCTTTGATTATTACATTTTCTTTTTCAGTAATAAACTTGTATATCTTTGAAAAAGGCTGTGAGCTTCATTATTCCAAATATTCAAATATAATTAAAAGCAATTATATACTTGAAAAGTGAGTGCTCATGAACATTCAAACCGTAGTCTTGTAAGAAAGTAATTTCAGGGTCATACTTGGCATATTCAGTCATTTTTAACAATTAAATATTTGATTATTTTGTCCTCAAGGCACAGCTCCACTGAGTTTTCAAATTTTCAGTCATTTATGTTGTACCGCTTTCACTAGTGACTAACAATTTCTTAAATTAAGGCTCTTCTAGGATTTATCTGTTCCTAGTTTCATAATCTCAGTTTTTCATCCAAAGTGGACATGCTAGATCTGCCTCTGGAAGGATCAATGGCTCAGGATATAGAGGAAATTAGAGGATAACTAAAAAACACTGGCATGAATATTTAAACAGAATGGGAATTTCTCTGAGTTCCAGTTTTGCTAGGAGCTATCCTTAAATCTTGCCAGAAGGCTGAAGCTACTGATTTTAGCCATCATATGTTGTCGTGTATTCACATGTTGGAATTAGTAACCCTGTGGCTGGCTCCATTACAAATACAGAAAATGCTTGAGGTCAATGAGCAACTTTAGTTGTAACAAAACTAGTCTGGAAATAGTTGAAGAAAAATCCTTCAGGATATTTCTTCAATAGCATTTGGAGACAATGCAATTCTAGCAAACATAACTCACTTTTTCCTGATATCAAATGGATAAATTAAGATTCTCTTTTGTGGCAAGTTACTTCAAAATATGTTACGTCTGTAGTGTATCCAATGCTGCCAAACTTGTGAAATGTGTGCAGAGCATAATTATACTGCTTTAAATTCCTTAAGAAATACTCAGAGGAGACTTGGTTGTCTTCAGAGTTACAGATTTCTGAATCAGATATCCTCCAACTATGACTAGAGAGCATTTTATCATCCTCCATCTGACTATATAGCTTCATATTATTGTTTTGAACCACTTTCACTGAGGAATTATGTTACATCCTTAGGCATGGTAGTTAGACCTTCTTAATTCAACCTGATCAGTAAGGTGTGTGGCCATGAGATATAAACGATAGAGTAGTATTTAATGAGTTTCCATCTTTACCTTGCTAACAATCCCAAGTATGGAAGCAGGATGGGAAAGCATGCCACATGAGACAGCAAGCAGCTAGCCACACTCAGCTATAAGCTTTAATGAGATTATAAAAGCAGTGTAAAGGGGATTAACACAAATATTGACTTAATTCTCAATTTCTTGACAAACTGTTCCATGCAATCAAGGCAGTGTCACTTACAGACTGCTATTTCTGTTCTCTAATAAAAATCTTGGGACCACTTCCAGGGGTAGGGCATGAACACAGACAGGGGAAATAACTTCAAGGACCAGACAGACATACATCTACATCATAAAGATGGTCACTGATAAAGCAAAATCAGCACTGGGGCTCTTCAATGAAACACAAGATAAATGTATCAGCTGGGTCCATGAGTTATGATTGATATTTTCATTCAGTCTGTTTCATTCAGTTTGCATTTTGTTTAAAAACAAATATATTTATTGAAGAACTATATCCAGAAGTTTATCAAGGTGAGAGGTGATCTGTTGACTTTGATTTACAACCAGCAAGTTTTAGAAGAAATGTGTTTCATTGAAAGAGAGCACTGAGTGGGTTCTGCTTCCAAGACATTGTATCAGACAGATTATTTTGCCTAATTATGTGTCTTTCTTTCAAAATTCAGCATGAATTATCAATTAGAAAGCATGATCATCATTAAATGTTGGTTTATTTTCTTTATTGCATAAAAATGGATCCTTTTGAAGTGAAAACTAACACAGATAAAGAAGTATCCTGAATTCAAAGTAAAATTTGTTGCTCTGTCCTATAGCTTTTACAGTGAGAAGTTGTAAAGAAAACTTGAATTCCCCAGAGGAAGTGAACAGTTACCTCAGAGATTGAAAGACCAGACTGGTCTATACAAGGTTCCTGTGAGGAGAATTTTTGTGATACCTGGGTGTAGGCTCAACCTCACCTCTCTTCTCTCTGTCCATCAGAGGGCGGCTCACAGATTCACCATAGTGAGATATCTCACAAACTTCTCTGAAGTCTTAATTTATCTTAAGTTCACCTTTGCACATCCCTCAATGATGAGTTGCTGAATAGAGTGTGTGATGCAAATGTATTGCAGCTGTGTCTGAATGGGAGCTTCCACAAAATTCATGAAACAATTCTTCTGAAATAGCAGTGCTTCCAAACCCCTATTTTCTGATCATTTCCCAGGTCTGCTAAGAAATTCATAAATAAAAATCTGGCCTGTATTGCTATAGAGAGCAATTGCTCCCTCTTAGTCACCTACAAGCTGGTAAATGCAGTACAAGAAGTTATTAATTTCTGAAGCTGAAGAACTAAAGATGAATTAAATGTCCCTTGTCTCTCAGCTTCTAGAGGCGAGATTCTCTGCTTCTGTTTGTATATGAATTTTCCTCAGAATTGTAACCACGGATCTGGTGATTATTTTCTTTGTTGGTATTATTCTTGAAGGTATTATCTGTTCTAGTTTTATTTGCAGCAGCTTTAGGCAGTTTTTTCTCCAAGTCCATCTGAAAAAAAGCAAGTTTGCAGTTTGAAGCCCATATTCACTGCCCTTTTCCTTTGAATAAAGGAAAATTGTTAAAACAGTGCAAGAAGAAAGGTGTCCATTCTGTATGTCTATTTAATGAGCTACAAAGCCTTGAGACACCTGGAGAATAGCTGGCCGTGTTGCTGGGGAGGAGATGGAGGTGGGAAGGAGCAGCTCGGATGCTGGTGAGCGCAGCACCACCTGATGGTTACTCTCTGGTGCTGCTCTGGAGGGCAGAAGCCTCATAGGGTCTGATGGTGAGGACGGCAGCAGCGAGACCTTCATAAGCATAGGAGTTCTAAAGTCTTTTTCTCTGAGCTTGGTGGAAGGCAAAAGCTTGGTCTAGTGTGTGAGGTGCAGTTCTGTTCCCATTTGGCTGCTGGAGCATGGAGGGTAGGGAGAGGGAGGTCAGACCCTGTTTCATGAGCTTCTGGCATTCCCAAGGCCTGTGTGTTTTTGGAGAACCTGAGTCCCCATATTCGATGAAAATGGGAAAAATAGGTAACTTATTACTAATGGCTGATCTCATTTCCAGTCTGTGGTGCTTATGCAGCATCCCTTGCATAAGTTCAAAAGCAACTGTTGAAAGCCAGTTAGTTCTCTGTTCAGCACATGGCCTCATGTAGGCACATCTACATGTTCCCTCTGCTCCTGGGCTACAGCAGGGCTGAGCTGATGGGTTCAGGTACTCACCTCCAGGCTCTCGTGCTGCACACCGCACCAGAGGAATATTTTGAGTCTTTTGGACCAAAAGCAAAACTGGTTGCAGACTGGCTTAATTAACACTGGTGGGATGTCTTCTCCTTTACTAGGTCCTGCAAAAAGAAAATAATACATGAGTCTATGGATAGTTAGGTATGAGCCTTGGGAATCTCAGACTATGGAGTGGGGAAGCAGGATCAGAGCCCACAGCCCTCTTCTGAGTCTGTGTCTTAAGTCACCTACTGGACTTTAAAAGCTTTTTTAACAGTTGAGTCAGCTTATGCAAAAGTATGTTTGTTTCTATATGTGTGTATATATATATATTTTGTGTGTGTGTGTGTGTGTGTGTGTGTCTATGTATGTTTAGAACACCAACCTGTTATAAAGCTTATCAACAACCCTGTGATGGCACAGCCCACACAGCCGATGGCACTGAAGTACAGGTAGGACAGGGAGTACCAGGTGTCTGCCAGCAAAGGCCTGTGAAGAGGTGACAAAAACGGCTAGTGATGAGCAGCTGGTGTTTCATTTCTTGCCTGACTCTGCCAGCAAAATGCAGCTCATGCTGCAGTTGGGGTGTCATCTGGCATCAGTCTGCACTCCCAACCTGCTCTGTGGGCTGCAGGCTGGGGTAGCACACTTGGCAAAACATAGGCTTAAGTAGTAACAATAGGAAAAATACCTCTCTGGAGCCTCCATGGGAGTTTCTGTTACCAGTGCCTCTGTGCTGTTAGCCAGTGTGCAGTTGAGGGTAGACAGTTGCAGAGGGATGGACTTTGTTGGTTGTGCAGGGTAAATGAAAGAGCCAGTACCAACCCAAAAAGCCAAGCTGATCCCAGATAAGAGGCCCCCAAGAGCACCCTTGGCAAGTAGAGAAAGATACTGTTAAAAAGATGTTATCTGGAAAATGCTTTTCTGTGAATGTGAATTAGGCAGGAGTAGGTAATGATCGATTACAGCATAAATAAATACTGTTCTCTCTCAACTAAGGTATTTTAGTGCCCTTTATTTATAAAAGTTGAAGCAGAAGTGTGATTAAAGCTGCGGTACAGATTTTAGTTTTACTTCTGCCAACCTTGATGGGAATCCTGATGGGGCAATATGGAATGAGCTCATGCTGTGTTTTGAGGAAATGAATGAAGGCAAAGATTTTGCAATCACACTGTGCATCCCAAGGCTGGTGCAAGTATTGAATAATTTTTTCTTCTTAATGAAACTCAGAAACAAACAAAAAAAATTTAAGAAAACCCTCATGTGAATCTAATCACCAGTTATTCCACAGTTGAGTAGACTTAAATTCAGCAGGATAAATTTAGGCAGGGAAAAGGCATGTATAAATAGATCCTCAGGCACTATTCAGATTCAAATCTGAAAAACAGCTCAAAGACCCAAACAGTTTTCACAATGGAGTTTTGACAAAAAAACACCAAGAGATTTTCTTTTAGATCAGGATTTTTGTTTCCTTACCTTCCAGTTAGCACAGGGAAACACAATTCCCAGGGTAAATAATCCCAGCATTGGCCCCCCACACATCCCGTGAATGGAGAGGGAGGCCTGTGGGTGTAGAGAAGAGGAGTTCAGGACAGCAGCTGAGGGGAAGCATGCCAAATTCTGACTTTGGACAGTAATTTTCAATGGGAAAATGATGAGGAATAAGGGACAAGTAGTGATTTCAAGGCACAGTTAAAGAGAGAATCATGCTCAGTATTGTTTCCTAGCAGTGAGTCAATAGTGAAGGTGTTACGGGATTTTTTCTTCCAACTATTCCTCTCAGCAAAATATCCACAGAAATGGTTTAGGTAATCTAGCAGCCAGAAGATCTGGCAGCATTATTTGCTCAGTTTATTACATTTTCTGTTCATTCCTATTCTATTAATTACATTTCTGAAGCAAGAAATACCTGCACAACTCCTCCCAGCAGCGATGCTGCTGCAGCCATTGAAGTGCACAGGACACCATATAATATACCTGGAAAAGAAAAGATAGAGAGGTTTTCAGTGCTGGTTAATAGTGGGGATGGTTCCGAGCTCAGTAGTGTCTGAGATGACCAGGCAGCATGGAGGAATATGCAGTTCTTATTAGGTGTTTAGTGTAGACCATTACACACCCAGCAGTGTCTTGTGTGAAGTCTCGTCGGATTTTTGGTTATTATTGCTTACAAAGTAGAAAAATAGCAATGAAATTCATTTAGAAATTATGTCTCATATAGAAATATTTGTTGCCTTTAAATATCACTTTAAAAATAATCTAATAAATGAGCTGTGAAATGATAAAACAGCATGGCTTTCTTCGCTTGACACCAGTTTTAACATCATGGTACGTGAAACTCAGTATGCTGCAGTCTTGAGTAAAGCCAACAAAACTTCAGTGCTAGCACACGTTGGTTTTGGACATAAAAATTTATCTTTCTAGGTCCAGAGTGAAAAAAAATAAGTAGTTAGTGGAAAAACAATAATGAAGAAGACTAAAACAGTTACAGAGATAGAAAATATATGGGTTTGGCTCTTTCATGATATTTATGAACTTTAATAGAATTCTTATGGTAGTATTATTGTATTCATAAAAGGGGTATGATCTTACTGAAATAACTGTAACAAATATCCTAAAATTAAAATAATGTTGAATGCTTGATATGTTGATGATATTTTGTGGGTTTTTTTACTTTTTTTTTTCATACTTTTTCTCTGAAAAGCTGAATAACCTTCTTATGCAATACTCTATGTTGGAATAGAAATTACTTACTGTATTACTCTAAATACTACTATAGAAAAATGTGGTAATAACGACATTGATAAATTTTTCTGTGTTAAGATGAGTGTTTTCCAATATTTTCAGCAGACCAAGGATTTTGTGTAGTGGTTGTTAATGCTAGTCTATATTTTTTTCTCAGCCAAATGGTGCTGATACTTCATGCTACTGAAGCATCAGGCTGATGTTCACCTTGAGGGTATATTAAGGGCTACATTCCTGTGGAGGTTTCCAAAGTACAAGTTTTTCTGAGTGTCTCTATGCCGTGTTCTTTGCTGCTAAATAAATAGGTCTCATCTACAGTACCCACATAAGCCTTTGCTGATCCATGTGCTCATCTGCTCGGGGAGGTTCGGGAAACCTTTCTTGACCAAGTCTTCAAAGGTAACAGTTGCTAAAGCATTGATGCTGGCAGCTACTGTGCTGTAGAAAGGGAGAAGAATGGTAGGTAAATAGGAAGAAATCTAATCTGAAATCAGATTGTATTTATAAAAAAATGCTCCCTCTTTTTCCGCACTAATGCTTTCCAAGAACTGTATGATTCATAGTATTTTTCATATGTGCTACTTTAACTGGGGAGGTTTCTGCTACTTCTGCAATTGCTGGGGCTCTGCTTCATGCTGGCATGGAACAAGATAGAACCACATCCTAACTGACCCTTCCATTTATAAGTTTCCAAAGACTTTAAATATAGACATGTTCCAAATTTAAAACTTTACTCCCTTACAAATAGAAGGATGTGCAGTCACCACAAATGCCACCCTGGTTCTCTATGAATGGCCCAACTCTTTTAGCTGGGCGAGTGAGCCTATCTTCCGTGAATACAGTTCAGATAGACTTGGTGAAAACATGTATACCCCTGACTGTGATATTGTGGCAGTTAACTTACGTAAAGACAATATCACCGTGAGCAGCTCACAAGAGTATTTTTGGAAGTTAAACTCAGTTTTTCTACACTTTTTCTGTATTGATAACATTATTCTAAAATGTATTTGGGATAAAAAGGTACTGGAGGTATGGAGTTAGATTTTATCATAAACATAATCATAGAATAATTTAGGTTGGAAAAGACCTCTATGTCTTTTAGAGTCCAACTGTATATCCAGAACAGTCAATTCCACCACTGAACCAAGTCCCTAAGTTCCACATCCACATGTCTCTTAAATATCTCCAGAGGTGTAACATAATTTAATAAAGAACTACTGCTACATCCTAAAATGTTCTAAGAAAAAGAGCTGGGTTTTTCTTAGGGTTTCATATTTTGACCTTATTCTGGATCCTCAAGAAATTATCATAAACAGCTAAAATGTCAATTCAGATTCACAAACCTTAGTGTTCCACTGAATGCACAGGCAACAAACAGTCCTGGGACTCCTGGCATCGAAGAAAAAATGTCCATAACAAAATATGGCATGAGCTGGGATAGAAGGAGCACAAGAGCAACACAAGAAATTGATTGAGAGTTTCCTAGGTAATGGAAGAAAAGTATTTTAGGTTTATGAGCATGTTGCTAAATTCTGGTGTTGTCCCAAATATTATGGTTTCAGATTTTGAGCAAAGGGAATATCTTTTGGCAAAAATGTTCAATTGAATTACTACTGCAGGAGGGCCAGAAGAGTTATTATTGTAGCCCTGACCTGGCACTCACCTTAGTCCCTGAGTGTGACATAGACAATTGCACAAAATTAAACTGTCCTGATATGTGCCATATCTGAGCCCAAAGCAGCTCCTTATTATTGTAATGAACATCTGTACCTGATCAGGAGCTGAAATGAAAGCGGCAGTCCAAGGGTCACAACTCTGGTAATGAGAGTACATCACCAATCCACAAAATACTGCACACACTAGGACTATCCAAAGTCCCAATAAATTCAGGTAAAGTGCCCTAGAGCAAAAGAGAGAAACTGTTTAATGGCAGATAAATAAAATTGTTACAAGATATTTATTGGGAACTTTTTTGGGAGATCCCCTTAATCCCAATGGTTATGTAATTCAAACTGGCTGTATAAATCAAAGCAAGATTAAAAAATAAAGAAAAAGTACACCATCCTTATGCTGTAGAGCAAGGGTTAGGTTTTCAAGCAACACCATAGAGCTGGAAGAGTCAAGTAACCTCTACGCAGAATGGGCTGCACTGATTGCTGGGTCTGTCACTCCTGTCCCTTGTAAGAACAGATTTTTACCTGTTGGGAGATGTCAATGCTGTCTTCCCTTTAAAGCACACAGAATATTATTTCCAATGTTACCATGCAAAGTAACAGTATGCCATGAAACGGATGTTGGTGACAGCATCTGCTAGGAAGATTCTGTGGCTGCAGGTTAGCAGTCCTGTAGGTTCTGAGAGCTGCTAGATTTTAAAGAGCTCACATCACATTTGGACATCACCTTGTGCAAGATCTATTGCTAAGGCCAGTTCAAAGTGTGCTACCAGGAAACAAAGGTTAACCCAGCTTGTTACTAGTGATGTTCTCACTCGTATGACTTCTGTTTTTCAGACACTGAATTTTCTGTGCAATAAATTCTTATAGACAGTCATGACCTTCAGAAAAATTAATATGTTTACAGACAGCAGAAAAGCCAGCTGAAAAGGAAATAATTATCACCTTTATTCTTTAGCCACATGTGCAGGCAGTTGACCCTAGGTGTGTGAAAAAAATCTGATTGTTTAGTAAAATATGTCTAGCTATGCTTATACTACTGCTGAAGTTGAGGCAGGTAGCAAGCTGGAGACCTGTATATCTATACTGTGAAGATTCACTCTGTTCTTCATTGATTCTGATTATTCTGATGCTGCGGAATTTTAAGAAATTATTATGATTTAATTTTATTTAGGTATTACCCTATACTGCAGTATACTGCCCCACTAAATCAGTAACAACTTTTAATCAAGTATAACATAAAAACAGTTCCAGTAGACACATTTTTACAATGAGACTGTAGATAGCACAACTTCTGTGTTGGCATCTTTGCCATAGTCTCCTTCTGATGATTAGTTTATCAGCCTGATCATAAATTGATAAGCTGCAAGAGATGAATTTTTCTTTTTCCTCTGCATATACTTAAGTAATTTTGAGCCAGAGGTAGTAAGACTGTCTGAGCAAAATTAGCTTACTACCACTTAATGGGATCCCAATATTTATTTAGTATAGCTGACAAACTTAGTGTGATTCTTGATTGCAGGAATAGGTTAATGACAGGTAGCTTACAGTTTAGCATGCTTTTCTGATTTGCAGGAAATACATCTCTGTATTGTGGACTGATTGACTCCATAGAGCCCTAGCCATGTAAATGTTCCCCCAATAACTATTGTCCAGAAGGTATGTCGTCTCAAAGGATCAACATCAAAGCTAGAAGAAAGAAAGAAATAAACAATTTAGTTTTTTATTTAAATGTATTTTTTTCAGCAAGAGGTAGGTGATCTGGCATGTCCTACCATCAGAATCAAAAATTCTGCATCGTTAATACACTTTTCCAGATTAGACAACATCTGATGTACTGAGGTTTGGAAGTTTTTTACTTTTATATTGAAGCACATTGTTTTCAAGTCAGGATAAACAAATATCATTCAGACCTAGTCAGAGGATCACTTAATTGAGATTAATCAAATGTATAAGGATGCTTATTCTCAGACATCAGACCTGTGTCATATTGTAGCAGACTTACAAGTCATCCTTCCTGGGACCCTGTCTTCTGTAAGGAACAAGGTTGCTTACCAAACTCTAAAATAATCCTGTAAACTTTTAATAACACATCATAATGATGTAGCTTCCTTTACAAGAAATTTCTTCAGATGTTGTGTTATCTTTTGTACAACAAAATTCTGTTTCTCAGCAAATCTCACTCCTACAAGTATATCTTTCTGTCTGGAATGTGTCATCTTTGCAGTTCTCCTTATCTTGGTCAGGACAGCAGATAACATTTGACCTTGTTGTTGGATTCTGTCGCAACCTTGCCTTGTTCAACCAACAAATGCCCCAAACAGCCAAAGGAAAATCAGATTTCTATCACACTGCACTGGTGCACTATTTCCAGCTGCCGTGGTGAGTGCAAGTAAAACACAGTGTCAGTTTTATGAATAGAAAATGAAAGATATATACTATTAGCCACTGAGATTAGCTCAGCTGATTTGAACATGGTGCTAACCACATCAAGGTTTCATGTTTGATCCCTGTATGGGCCATTTACTTAAGAGCTGGGCTTGTTGATCCTTGTGGATCCCTTCCAACTCAGAATATTCTGTTTATGAAACTGGAAGGAATAATTGGGCTGCATTTGGAGCTACACGAGGAAAAATGGCAAATCTCCCCTTCAGTTCAGCAGACCTTTGATTTCTTGAAAGAGTTAAGCTTTGCTAAAGGTCAAATGCATTGTCAATAGCTGAAGAGATGAGGAATGGACTTCTTTGAGTGACCAAGGTTGTTGAAAACCAAGTCTGTGTATTTTTGGCTTACTGAGGGTATGTTTTCTAAACATTAAATATACAGAAAGAATGGTTTGCATAATTTGTTTCTTACTCAAATATGTTTAGCCGAGATCCTTCATGGGCATCTTCCCAGACTTTGGTTGATCCACCATTCAGACTAGTTCCTCGAATCAAAACCGTCATGAAGCCAGCCACCATAACAATCATTTGAAATGCATCTGTCCAGACAACAGCTTTTAATCCTCCCTAAAACAAAGAGAAACTGTATACCATCAATCTTCTTTCTTGTTGCTCAAGTACTGAAAAATGTAAAAAGACTCCTTATTTTGACAGCTCATTAGCTGTATGTTCAGCACCTAGCAAATCAGGGCTCTGCATTCTTCCACAATGTGTGGTTTTTTTGCAGCTCAGAAAATTTCACAGCCTAAATAGTTTGGCGATGGGCACAGGAGAATATCTAACTTTCAGTTAAATGCTTTTTTTCTGCCTCCTTTATATGCCTTTGAGGCACATATCATGGTGTGGAACAAAAGCTTAGGGAGTTTTGGCCTGTGCCTACATCCCATAGGACTCCATACATTCTCAGAGCCCCGTGGTCCACAATTAGCCTAACAAAGAAAAATAGCTCCAGAAAATTTGCCATTCCCCTTTCTCCCATAGCTACTTTCATATTTGATCACATTAGTACTAGAGCATGTAATAGGTGTTTTCAACAAGAGTGGAGTGATATATTGAAAAAAATCATTAGTGGCAATGAGAATGGCAATTAATTTGTGTCCTGAGCCCCAGAGCTCTGCTGCTTTACTGCAAATATCTATACAATACATCTATTTTGGAATTTGGAGTCTCACGTTACTTCCCCTCAAAAGTAAAGTTCTCTGACCTGTTGATTATCCTTCCTAGGTTTTAGTGCTTTGTTCTTAAGCACAATTTTCATTACAGTGTTTTTCAGCCTATAATTTGTAAAAGATAAAAATCATCTTCTCAAAAGACCACAGGGGAAGCTTATGGCCGTATCTGGACCCTGTCACAGGATGGCTGGTTTAAACATGGAGACATACAGCAGAGAAATAGAGAGGATTTCTTTTCCTCCAAATAGGTTTCCTTATAAGACAGAGTGTAGAAGAAATTTGTCTGTACGTTCTCTACAGGAGCCATCCTTCTCTGATAGTCGGTCATGTTTAAATGATGGTCGAATTAACCGTCTGTGTTCCAACCATTTGGTTATGCCTGTTACATACCAGAGTGCAATAGAAAGTGCAGACAATTCCTGTTGCAGCTACAGAGCCCCAGAGATCAAATCCAGTGACTGCAAAACCAATGAAAACAAAATTGTTAGTGAAATGGATAGTAGCAGAAGGTAGCAGAAGAGCTGGAATCCTTTAGCTTTAGAAGGATAGGACTAATTTTTAATTTTTATCTTTTTTGTCTATTTGGAGCTTTGCTGGATTTTTCAAGTTTTGTAGAACACTGTTTTGCAATATGGTTTTCTTTCAAATTGAAATTAATTAACTTTCAAGCAAAAGTAACACTTAAGAATACTTCCATAAAGCAAAAATGTCATTCTGATGGGACAGACCTTTAAAGGAATGCCTCACTTCTGTTCTTAGTCCAGAACTACATCTTGAGAAACCAAGTTCTTCAGAGATTCCCCAAAATCCCAAGACAAAAAACCCCCAACCCCTAAGTAAATTCCATTACCTGCATCTAAGAATGATTTAATGCTAAAATGTCCTTCATTAAAAAAACTTTCTGTGTTCACTTTGCTTAGTAGTTTCTTTGCACAAGATGAACAAATTTTGTTTTGGTTGATACTGAAATCTCACCTACCACTCATGGTCTGTGAGGGCAAAACTATTTGTAAAGGTTCTCTTTTTAGCAAAGTTCGTATGGTATAATAACGAATGAGAACTTCCACAAGGAATTCAGCTGCATGACAGAGGAACAAAATTTGGCCCTGTGTGAGTGGTGGGATCGAACAGGCTGAATACAACTCAGATAATGAACAATGAGAAGAGCCTCACAATCTCTTCCCCATCAGTTTTGGTAAATTCAGGATTTGGATCATGATGATTCCTTGTGCCCTATGACAGTAAAATTACAAATCCCATCTATGATGATGGATGATCTATGCCAAATTTGCAAATATTCATTGAAGAAGTCTGGGCACAGATGGCAGAACAGCATTAATCTCTCACTATGGGGAAAAGATGACCACGGAAACCTGAATACAAAAGACAGGGAAAGGGGGAATCAAAGTGCATAATATGGTCTTGGATCATCAGCTTGTACTGTGAACTTTGTCAGGATGTTAGGAAATTGTTTACTTCAAATCTCTTCAGGTGGTTCTGAAAGGAAAGGACAACAGAAGACCAACCACAAGGCTCCTGCTAATGTTTGGGGGTGAGAGGAACCTGGGGAGTCAGAAATGCAGAGTTAGGTGAATGCAAAAACATTCTTATAGAACCTTTAAGAAGGGTTGGGGTTTTGTCTTTATCTATTTTTGTTGCTTCACTTACTCAAGCAGTCCTTCTGGTGTGGTTATTTGGGGTAGCAGTGAAGTGCGGCATAAGAACTCACCTTGGTTGAGTGCCAGTGATGGAGCATAGACCACTATTCCTGTGTAAAGGATCTGAAGGAGAAAAATTATGTGTTTGAAGGCTCAGTGATAAAACTTATATTTAGAGTAGGGCTCTGAGCAAAAGACCAGATCTAGGGGTTTCTTTAGATAAGCTTGTATTGTATATGGCTTTCTGTTTAAGCCCTTAAAAATTAAAATCTTGTGTTTAATTCCTTTCTGAGGAAAGGATCACTATCTGTCTTTGTATTACGTTTTTCTCTATTGCTAAGACAAATATATGACAAAATATCCTCATGAAATAGAAAAAGGGTGTCTCCAGAAAACACAAATAGTGATACAGAAATAAAGTTGCACTGATCTTGGAAATTAAATTTTCATTTTTCCATTCAATCCCTTTTAAAGTAACTGACTCAATACCCTTTACATGTAAGGTCTGAGAGAACTGATGGAGAAACAAAGCATCAAAGTGAGTAAGCATCCATATCTATTGCCAAAGGTTTGGGAATTGTTTAAAATAGAATAATTGCAGAAGGAAATACCTCCTAATCTCCCATCAAATCCCATCTTGCCATTAAATACACAACTAATGTAACCTTTCAAGATGGTCACAACAGTGACCATCATGAGACCACAGCTATCAGCCCGGGATACTTTGTGCAACAGTTTTCAAATAGGATAGTTCACCTCAATGTCATAAATGGGTAACTAAACATACCGAGTAAAGCTTGGCCAGCTTCTCAAGAAAGACAGAATTCACTTGTTTGGGAAGAGTGAGGCTTTAAGTGAACATAAGGAGTCAAAGAATGAGCTGTGAGAGTACAGCACAACATCTGAGAGTTAAAGACAACTAAAATTGCCTTCCTGATACTAAAGGAGAAAAGTTAGGGAAGTTAGACAGTTAAAAATATAATCATACTATCTTTTTAGCTTTCAGAGTTCAGCTTGAACTTTCATAGTTCAAGTGAAAAAACTAAGAGAAAAAGATTACTTATTAAAACATGTCATTAAAAATGTGCTGTGTGAGGCTAGTCTGTGAAAATGAATGTTGAGTGAAATTAGCATTAAAAAAGAGTCAATCTTATCTTACCGTCTGTAGGATGTAAATCAGTGTTGCAGCAAGACGGACAATCTTGTTAAATCTTAACTCCAAATACTAGGAAAAAACGTAATCTCAGTAAAGTGCACATGTAGCATCTGTGACACAGATGTTACCCTTCTGTTTGCCCTAAGTAACACCTCACTGTCCAAGTAAACTTACTGGCAGCAGGCATTGCTGTTATGAGCAGTTAATGAAGAGAGAAGGATTGTCATTAGACACAACAATAATTACATTTAAGAAATCTTCTCATCTCTACCATGTACTTGAAATTCTATACTGGGTTGCAGTAATCAATACCTGATTTGTACCAGGAATAACTGGAAGATCCCAAGAATCACAAAGAAATTTAAACTTCAAATGAAATTATATTCCAACTGTGCAGTGAGGAAACTTGAGCTCATCTCTAGCAGAAATAGCATTGTCTCCAGTAGTGACAAAGTAGAGATGGAACAAATGGTGAAGCAGCAACATGGATGCCTACTGCATGAGCTAAGCTGGCTTTCCCACTTGTTCTGTCTCAGTCTAAAGCCAAATCTGCACATTGCCAACATGAAGAGGCAAGAAGGGGGATCTTATGGACTTCCAGGTTGAAGGATGCAGAGGGTTATTGCCACCTTTGAAAGAACTGCAGAGGTGAGTGGATCTCTAGACCCAAAAGCCCAGGTTTTATGCCTGGATCACCACCTGGGGTCTTTGCAGTTTCTCAGCCCCGTGGCAGTCTCCATGCAGGGAGGTTCTTGGGAGGCTCTTCTTGGACCATAATCTCATGCGCCACAGCCGCCCCCCCGACACTAGGCATGGGCTATACAAATTTTCCCTCTTTTACAAGTCTCCAAGTCTCTAGGCTGTGCACTTTGTTCTGCCAATGCATCTTTTTTCTTTCTTTTCTTCATGCTGATCTTGTGTTTCTTGCATAATGAACCCCACAGTCTTCCACATAAATACATAGCTAATTTATGTAGCTAGGTCTAATAGGTCTAACTTGACCTATTTTTAAAAATAATTCATGAAGGTAACAGCCATCTTTCCAGCATGCCAGAAGGGTCTCTCTGTTTACTATGGCACTTTTGGTGATTCAGATGACAAAAGTAATTATTTCTCTGATATTGGATCAAAATCAAGTAGAAAACACAACTACTTGCAGCAATGGTCAATTTTACTCTTCATTGACCTGAAAATATTTCCAAATACCCAGGCAGATCTGTTTCACCAAAACGCTTCCTTGAGTCTGGGCTCTGTGAGCATGAGCAGCCTTTCTGTTACCAGAAAGTTCCTTGTGAACTAACCCAGTTTAATTATTCAATTCTTGCTTAGTTGAAACTGCACACAGACAGGAGCAACCAAACTTGGAGGAGTTGACTGGAGTGAGTAAGAGGCCATCCCAAATGGTCAGTAGCTGTCCTGTGGATGTGCAGGTTATAAGGGCTGCTACTGAACTGTATTATGAAGGAAAAAATGTGTTCCAGGGAAAATGCAGACAAAATTTCTACAAAATTCTGAAGTCATTAATTTAATTTCCTAGAGAATGCTTGAATTCATTCTCCAGCCCTGACCTTTTTTCTTCTTTCATTTTTATGTTCTTAACAGGTCTTCCATCTTCTGTCTCTTCTTACTACCTCAGCTATTTAGATATAGTAGCTTGGCCAAAATTGCCATATCTAGACTAAGTTTGAATTGTATAGTATTGAATGTTGTTCTTCAAGTCTGTCTCTCTAAACCAGAGCAGAATACTCAAAAGACTAGAAGCATTTGGATACTCTTAAATATTTTCCAACTGTAACTTAATTTGGTGCTGTGTGTAAACCCACATCCTGTCCGTGCTGTATGTGTATAAAAGAAGCTCTGACCCTTAGATTGTGATTTCAACTTATGCAATATAAATAACTAGCTTGAATATGAATAACTAGTTTAATTTCTAAAAATAATTAATATATCAATATATTTGTTCTGTAAAACACTGCAGAAAGCTTTCTGTCAAAGATTTTTAAAATATATATGTATGATACTTAGTTATGCTAGAATAGTGCCTTTATTTTATTGTTTTTACTTACCTCATAAGTGCTCGTGATGCCAGATCTATAAAAAACAGGTAGATAAATTTCAGCAGTAAAAATTATGACAAGTGTATACGAAAGAAAGAAGAGCACAAAGGATGCCCCATAGCGATAAACTTCGGAGGGTGTCCCCAGGACTGTTACGGCTGACATGAAGCTTGATGTAAGAGAAAAAGCTATGGGTCCACATGTCATCTGCTTACCACCCACCAAAAATTCCTTTGAAGTTTTCTTTTTTCTCTCTTTAATTGCAAAAAAGACTCCAATGCTGGCAGAGACTAAAAATAGTGCTGCAAAAACAACATAGTCCCAAGCCACAAATTTTTTGACTTCCGGAGCTACAAAATTTGGCATTGCACCAGTTCTATAATTCTCTGATGGAAGGTTCTGGTTCACTATGCCTGGTGCTAATCTGGTGCTGTCTGGTGCACCAAATTAATTCTGTTGACAGCAAAGCTGAAGCTTATCTGTAGCTCAGCAATAAAAAATAATAAGCTGAAAGAATGTTCAGCCAGAAGACTTTTTCTAATCCAGTTCAGTTCTAAGGAATTAAGAGAAAGGTAGCTAAGGATGAGTTAAGGAAGAATGTACTTAGACTCTAGTATTATGGGTTCTTCTGCAAGGCAAGCTGAAATAAGGGATTTAGCTGTGAAATTTGTAGTACAATCCCTTTTTATCCGTGATGTGTAAATTTAAGGTTAAACATTAGACTGGTACATTGACTCCATCCAACTCTTTTCTAACATCTCAGCATTTTTAAATAATAAAATGAGAGCAATAGAGAAAAAAAATTAAGGAGAGAGAAACGAAAGAAAGCTCAGTGTACAAACCTGTTGTCTCACAAGTGAGTTTCATTTCCTAGAAGCAATTTCCTTATATCATTAAAAACTGATCTTGAATGCCAGCAATAGGCTTTACAGTTGTCCTTTGACATGCTAAGTGTGGTGTGGTCCTTGTCAGAATCTCTGGAACTTAAGGTGGCCATTAGAAAGTGAAGTCTTTAATGGTTGAAATTAACTATGGTGCTTCCCCACACCTGCTGTATTCTAGCCTCAGTGTGTTTGGAAACCCAATGGACCTCCAGATGAACAGAAGTGTGGTTTGTGCTGCACTGTCTGAGGATAAATTTCAGTTAGAAACTAATTTTTGACTGTCTTCTACTAAAGACAATATTGCTTGTATGGGTTCATGTGAGAAGTGACTTATTTTATCTATCCATATACAACTTTGTTGGACTTACAAGACGTTTTCATAGAAAACCAGATTGACCAGCACCATTTATTTAACTATGGCATAATTTTGTAAATTAAATTATTAAGTTTTGCTTTTGCGTTTTTGTTTTAAATAATTGAATATTCCTTTTATCTTCATTAATGCCATTTTTGAAAGAAGCAGGAAATTACTTGTGACCCTGAAGGATTAACTTGTACAGAAAGGTAGTGTGTGTAGTCACAACCCTGAAGGAAGGGTGGAGTGTATATTGTGAAGAAAATAATTTAAAAAAAAAAGAAATCAGGTAACCTGGGAGAGCTTTTAATAGCAGAAATCCTTTTCTTCAGCCTTGTGGTTAAGGATGGATCCCCACATCTCCTTAAGTCATCGATAAGTAGAGGTAGTTTTGCTGTGTCAGTAGCAACTTAGTGTCCAGACCTGAAGTCTTTCCTGTTCCCATACATTGCTTAGGAGAAGGACTTCTTCTGTCCATGTGTGCAGTAGAGATTGTACAATGTTATAGTTGATTTTGGTGAGACTGAGTGTAAAAGGGGGAGTTGAAAGTCCCCTTTTATTACCAAACATGAATTGAAAAAGACAAACAAACAAAAAACCCAAACCAATAAAGTTACTTCTTTAAAGGTACTGCTGCATCTATGGATAAAACACTTTTAGTCTACATAAAAATATGAAGTTCAGGTTTGGGATCTGTGACCCAGCCCTCGATGAATGTCAAGACATAAATATAGCAGTTGCCGTAGCGCACCACTGTGTCCTGTAACCTGTGGGTGGTGAGATGGAGGGACCAGATGAGACAGCAATGAACCACTTTCCATTATGCAGATCAGACAAAGTGAGTCAGTATAGGTAACATTCTGAGAGTTTTCCTACAACTGTATCCAAGTATACAACTAGTTAATATTTGTCTTTTGTACAGACCAAATGCCTTAAAGTGCTACAATCTCACAAAAGCAGCCAAGCATTCCTCTGCTTTTGAGAGGGTTTTTTTTGCCTTTTCCCCCTTTTTTCTCTTCCCTCCCTATAAGTATGGATATGGATATTTTCTGCATGTTTTATTTCATACCTACAGGTTCTTATAAATAAACATCTCAGGCAATGGTAAAAGCTATGCCATTACAACAGGGATTTTCTGGGGTCAATCATCAATCCAGTTGGGCAGGAAGCTAATTTAATGATGCTGTATGCAGCTTGTAGGGCAGACCAGGAAAACCATGGATTGATCTAGTTTGATCACAGAGACATCAAGTGAATTCACAAAAATATTCAAAACCCTCAAACTTGATGGTATTTATTCTTAAATTTGAGCTGCTGAACTGAACTATGTAACTAAGATATCATCAGTCTTACAATTTTGAGAGGGCAGAGAATTGTTTATAAAGCCTGGGATAAAAAAAATGAAAATATAAAGCAAATGAAAAAAATAATGATCCAAGTCAGAAGGTTTCTCTCCTAATCATGTTACCCAAGAAACTCTAACTGGGAGATCCCTGAAATATTCATTCTAGGAAAATAAGTGTAGTGTAAAAAATCCTATTCGCATAAATTGCCTGCAGCAATTTCTTTAAAATTATGAATTTTTTTCTAGCAGAAAAGTGGTGATTTTTTGGATGGCAGTATTTCACACAAGTAGGAAAAAACTAGTGGAATAACAAATTGAAAATCAAGGTAGAAATGTAAATTTGTGTATTTATCATGCCATAGTCTTCTGACACATTTTCAGCATCACGTCATGGGGTTGTTCAGAATAACCATTTCGGCTAAATGTCACATAGAAAAAAATAACATAACTTAGAAATACAGTTTCTGGAAAAAATATTTTTAAATAGTATGAAAACACTTGTTATTCTGTCATGATGTTATTCTGTAGGTGGGAATAATTGGTATTCGTATTTCCCTGAAATAATAATATTTTTTTAAATTTATTTATGCAAACTCTTGTGAAATTTTTAGCCAGGATAACCCAAGGAAGAGCCTTCACTTTTTGAAGATTCAATACCTCTTTCAATATCTGACCAAGAATCGGACAAGAAATTCCAAATTGAGTGTTTAACTTTTCCACTTCTGTCTGTATGCATCTGAGGTTATATTTCAGGCCTCATTTCAACATCTGAAAAAAATACTTGAGGATACCAAGTTAAGGGTGTGACTAATGAGCTGCAGCCTGACTTGCTGCAGTCAGGCAGGAAAACTTGCAAGGAATGCTCTTTTCCATGAACTTCTGTACCTTTTTGCCTCTGATTGTGGGGAACATGAGAATAGCCTTTAAAAGGGGAGAGGAGACCTAGTCTGAGTAAATGGATATATATCATGGCAGCTTTCAGTTTGAGATTAAGAAAAAGACAAACCGTAATTCAGCATTCTATTAGCTTGAGAGTTGAGCATCTCTTCTAGCGCTTGCAAGATGCACCTTCCTTATCTTAATATGCAGGAAAGTGATGCTGTATGTGCCACACCTTACATATTTACAAGCAGTTCCCTAGGAGGAAGCCGAAGACACCTCTGCCTGCTGCTCTCACCACCACAGCTACATTGTCCACTCTTGTTTTCCTTTTTTCTTTTTTTCCTTGCAATGAGAGCTTTCCATTTGGAGTAAATGCCAGTTTGAGATGATAGAAGTTACCCCTTTCTGAGCCCAGACTAGAATCATGTAGTCTGATGTTCAGTGATCAGATCTTAATGTTTTTCCTGGCTTCAGCTGAGTTAATCTGCTAGATATCCTTTGTCATGTGCAAGAGATCCAGGACCTGCTAGATATCCTTTGTCATGTATAAGAGATCCAGGACCTGACTCTTGATCCAAGACTGGCTGATGATTAGTACAGCAAAGAAGAAAAATGAGTTTTGAATTCTGAGATTACTTAAATTTTTTGCATCTTCTGCACTTATTTTGATGCTAACGACCATTTGAGTCTGAGATCTGTCCACTGTTATAAACGTGTCATTCTGTAACATAATATCAAGTCATGTAAAATTTGATATCCATTTGTTGATATTCATTTGTTGATGCTACTCTAAATTCTTAGATCTATACATAGAAAATACGCTTGATTTAACTTACAAAATTAAGATCTCTTCACAAGTTGTATACTTTTGCATAGTACCCATAAACAGCAACAGTGTGTAAATATTATTATAAAAATTAAACATTGCATGTATTTCTCTAAGGAAAGAGTTTCTAACACCTAGGTCAGAATGTTTCTCTATGAATTATATTGCTTTTCACTAGAAATCATTTAAAGTGCACGCTCAGTTAAATAAATACCTGTGCAGTACTGAAAGATATTTTTTCTTCTTCTAAAAATGGAAATAATAGAAAAAATCTGAGAATAATTTATTTTGCTAAATAATAAACAACCCTTTTGCTGTATCCTAATACATGACTGAATTATTTTCTTATTCCTTTTCAATATTTCTCAATATCAAGCTGTGAAAAATTCACAGAAATAGGCACTGGAGGATTTAAGTCACATTTGATTGGATAGATGAAAAAGAAGTGATAACTTGTTTATTGAGGAAAAGTAAATTTCTGGAGCAAAAAAGTCCACTGAAAACTGCGTCTTCCAGAAATCCTGTTAAACTTAAGGGTTATTATCTTCCCTGGACAGTGGACTTTGATTTTTCTTAAGAGGCTCTTCTTTAATGATTACTCTTTCCTCAGAAAGTCATGCTCGTTTATCTATAAAAGGATCATTATAGTCCAGTAGTATGAGGAACTGAAGGTATTGCTTAGAGTTTCAAAACAGATCATTCTCTGGGGACACAGAGTCCTCCCCATGGATTGTTCTTCCCTGGAAGTGCCAGGTCACATTGGGACACCCAGTGGCCTCTGTGGCCAGTGATCAAGACCCATCCAGTCCTGCTTCCCTCTATTGTCATTGTAGGATGAAAAGTTTGTGGAGTTGCTTGCAAACACAACTGTTCACTTTGTGAGCATTTTTCAGGAGAAAAATGCACGCTTTACACTGAGAAGGGGATTTCTTCTATAAAAACAGCTTGAAGATTGCATGGTAAGAAACAATTCGAAACACTTTATTTTGAATAGTCATATTTTCAAGAAAAAATAAACAGCTTAAGGTTACATGTCAGTTATCATTTACCCCTCCACTACTGCAGTGGATGAGCGTCCCTCTGTCGCTGCAGTTTCCCAAGGCCCTGAGCCACCCTCACATCTTCCCAGCTGCCTCTTCACTGGGCCCCTTCACAGGTCCATGCCAGCCACCCACCAGTCCTTCAGTTCTCTTGAATTTTACTGTAAAGGGAAAAATAGGATATAGGAAAGTACCTTGCTGCTCATCTACCCAGGGTGTATCTTCCTCTGAAATCTATAAAGTTGCACCAGTGGACAGACATCAGTGCAGAGCAAGAATGAGACACATCATGTCCTGACAGGATAACTCGGGAGTGATCCAAAACAGGATGGGACATTTCCCATTCCCACCTTTCAAGAAGTATTTGCCACAGTGTCTAAGTGGAAAATAGAGACAACAAAATGAATAATTTTCCGGAAATGGCACAGATATGATGTAGAAAGATGTTTCTATACAAATATCACTCAAAATAAATGATTGGCTATTGCAGTCAGATCACAAGCTGGATAGCCTAAACAATAGCATTCATAGCAGATTGGAGTGGGGGGAAGGTGTGAAACAGCTGGTGCAGGTCTGCTTGTGAAACAGAACAAGTTGGAAAGGCTGCTGTGTTCTTGGTGTGGAGACCAAGAAGATAAGGCTGGCCTTTGGTCATCTCTATTTTTTTGCTGATTTTGCCAATGGAAGACTTTGTGTGAGGGAGAGGGAGTATGCATGTGGTCAAGCATGACAGAAAGAAGGGAATGAGACTGACTGAGGGAAGGCAGGTCTAGTCTGCACTGGGGAAATTCATACTGCAGTGGCTATTTGAGATCCTCACAGGGAAGAGTAGAACATTACTCTTGACTAATAACTAATGAATGAATATAACTAATTTCTAAGAAAACATTACTTATTTTCTGTTTGGCTTACAGATTTGCAGACAAAGGCTGTTAAATTGGGTTTTTCTTTTTATTTGCTGAACAAGTTAAGAGGTTGTAAAACTTGTGGACTGACAGAAGGACCAGCTGCGCATTCCAGTGTACCTCAGCAAAAGATGGCAGTCAAGGACTGAACAAAATAGCAGCATTACAATTATACTTTGCTTTAAAATGAGGAAAAGGCACAGCAAAAGTAAGGCACTTTATACATTAATCAAAAAGCACTTTAGGGAGAAAGTAGTGCCACCTGGGAAGGAAAGAGGGGGTTGAGATCTCACTGCAAGTAATTTAAAAATAAAGAAGCAGAACATACTTCAGGAGAATGAAAAAGTAATGAGCTCTTCAGTATTTCTGTGCTGTTAAAAGTTTTAGAAACCAAAGTCATCTGATTTGGTCTTCAATTGTTAATAAGTTATAGACACACCACCTTAACTGTGGTGTGCAAAAGAAGCATTTAGAAACAGTCAGGCAACAATCCTAGGGATAGACAATTTGTACATCACAGGATTGCTGTTAAGGGTCCATACAGAAGGTCTGCACTGTTCATGAGCAGTTTAATGAGCATCCCAACTTACAATAAAGCTGAGGATTACAAGTGTTCACCCACTGGTGTGTTACCTTACTAAATATAAAGGAGAAATTCAGGCATTCCCTGAGGAATGAAGATGTTTAACACTAAAGAGGCATGACATCTTCCCCCAAATAAGATGGTTCATGCACTCCAATGAACTTGTGTTACAAAAAGTGTGGTTTCCCACACTACAGAAAATCCAAATTAAAGGGTCACCTTCTTTAGGAGGACTAGGAGATTAATCTTCTTTAATAATTTTTGACTTATTTTTTCACTTTCACTTTTCATTCTTAATGTACTTCAAAGGGCTCTCTTAATCCTGTTTTGCCTATATAACTTCTGTCTCCTTATGTACTCACATCCTTATATAGATTAAAATGCAATATTACTACATGGCAAAAAGTTTTTGTGCATTTTTCTGCAGAGAATAGCTTCTCCTGAGCTGTTTGTTATACTGTTTGTTATCATCACATACCCTCAATTATGATCTCTTCTCTCCCCTAGTTTAAAATAAATTAAACTAATAAAAACAAAGAGCTAGTCATAGTTAAAATAATCCATCAAAATAAGTAAATAAATAGCACTTTCCTTGCTAGTGTACAATATATTTTGTTTGAAAGAATCAGGTGGAAGAGCTGGCCTGCTCTAATCTTGCCTCTAATATGTGTGAGGTGGCATAAGGGGAGGAAGAAAGGAACTGGACCATTGCTTTTCCATAGGTCTTTGCCCTGACAGACCTTCTCATTTTCATGCATATGACAGCCTAAAGTTTAATGCTTTTTTAATTTAAATTCAGGTAAAAGAGCTTTTGTTTGGACCCTTATTTGGGCTGCCCTTGCTGTAGAAAGCAGAGATGCCCTGCAGAGAGACCTCAACAAATTAAATAGGCCATCACCAATTGTATGAAGTTTAACAAGGAAAAGTGCTGGATTCTACACCTGGGGGGGATCGGGCAGCCCTGGTTGTGTGTACAGACTGGGGAAAGAGAGGCTGGAGAGCAGCTCTGTAGAAAGTGACTTGGGGGTCCTGGTCCCTGTCAAGTTGGATATAAGTCAGCATTGCCCTGGCAGCTGGGAGGGCCAGCCCTGTCCCAGGGGGCATCAGGCACAGCATCACCAGCTGAGCAAGTGAGGGGATTGTCCTGGTCTGCTCTGAGCTCGGGTGGCCTCACCTCGGGTCCTGAGGCAATTTTGGGCCCCTCAATACAAAAAAGACATTAGATCATTAGAGAACATCCAAAGGAGGCCACAAGGAAGGTGAAGGGCCTTGAGGGGAAGCCATGTGAGGAGTGGCTGAGGGCACTTGGTTTGTTCAGCCTGGAGAAAAGGAGACTGAGGTCAGACCTCATTGTGGTTTTCAAAATCCTCACAAGGGGAAGAGGAAAGTCAGATACTGATCTGTTTACCCTGCTCACCAGGGACAGGACTTGAGGACATGGCATGAAGCTGAGTCAGGGGAGTTTTAGGGTGGATATTAGAAAAATGTTTTTCACCCAAAGGGTAAATTGAGCACTGGAACAGGCTACTCAGGGAAGTCGCCATAACACCAATCCTGACAGAGTTCAAGAAGGGTTTGGAAAATGGTCTCAGGTACATGATGGAATTCTTGGGGTGTTCTGTGCAGGTACTTGATGATCGTGATGAGTCCCTTTCAACTCAGAATATTCTAGGATTCTATTATTCTCTTTTCCTTCCTGAAGGATAAGATTCTCCTCTTATCTTTCCTGAAGGGGGATAAGAAGTGATAAAAAGAAGAGGTGGTGAAAACTTCTAAAGGGTGCCAAAAAATACTATTACATAAATTGAGCGTTAGGAATCAGAGAAAACGTATTTGGAAAACCGTCTTTGGTCACAGTGGCTAGTGGGGGAATCCATGTGCAATGCCATGTGGTCCTGTTTCATAAGAGCTGAGCATGGGCTCCGCATCTTATGTGAAGCTGGACAGTAATTGCTTTGAAATCAGGTAAAGGGATATCATAATAGCGTGGATGGCTATTAAAACGTCTCTAGAATTTGCTTATGCAAAATATTACTCCCACATCTGTTGATTCTGTTTGATGAATTGGCCAGTTTTTTCATGTTTGTGTCCTGTTGACTCCAGTGTATCAGGACACTTTTGTTTTATTTGTTTAGAGAAAGGGGTGTAACTCAGGCATAACTGAAGAAAATTTGCGTCCTGCTCGTCTGGGGACAGACAAAGGAAGCAGATTACTTTTTGGACACAGATTCAAGACAGCATCTCTGCCCAGGTGCCATAGAGACTCTAGCTCTCTGCAATACCTTCTGATTTTGACAGAATAAGCTAAAGTAATACCTTAGGGTCACCCTCAACTATCAGGAACCATAATGAAGAAAACAAAACCTCAGCTGGAGACATACATCAGAAACTCTTCTTAACTCCTTTAGGAGATATAAATAATTGCTCTTTGCTCCAAAGTGAATGCCTTCCTGATGCCCAGAAAAAACATTTGCAGGGCACTGTGACCGTGCTTGCAGCCTGTTGTCTGTCGCCCAACCTATAGGAACATGGGGTCAGCAGGGTTTTGGCTTGGGAGCTCCAAATTCCACCAGTGAGGGCTTTGACTGTGATCACACGGTATGTGAAAAATCATAATTTAAATTGAAGGCCTTTATAGCAATATTTAGAGTATCTTTGTGCTGTTAAGTTTCCTTCTTGCTGCCTGCTGAAACTTTTCTCTCACAAATGACAGAAAAAGCAGATAAATCTTGATGGTGCCTAGGTGACAGCTTCAACCACAGAAGTTTTTGTGTCATTGTTTACTTTAAATCAGTTTCTTAAATGCTGGCAAATATCCCAAATTTGTTCACTGAAAGGGTTGTAAGGCATTGGAATAGGCTGCCTAGGGAAGCGATGGAATCACCACCATTGGCATGTTCAAAAAGCATAGGGATGGGGACATGGTTTAGGGGCGGACCTGGCAGTGCTGGGTTAATGCTTGGACTTGATAATCTTACAGGTTGTTTTCCAACTTTAATGATTCTCTAAGTCTGTGAAATATCATGTTTTGTGTGATTGTGTCTGCATCTTATTATATAAAATGTGATTGCTTCATGGCTGCCTGCCTGACCTTTCATTGTTGCGTGCTTTCGTTTTTGTGTGCACATGTATGTATATAGAAGTAGAAATCACAGAATATTCTGAGTTGGAAGGGACCCACAAGGATCATCAAGCCCATCTCCTAAGTGAATGGCCTGTACAGGGGTTGAATCCATGGCATGGGTGTTATTAGCACGCTATGCATGTTTGTGAAGTATGGGGATCATGGAACATGTGTATTATTCCTTCTTCTATTAGTCATGTTGGTTTTGTTTGGGATTTTGCTTTTTTCCTTGTATATCAAAATACTTTGGGGTGGTTCTCTGTTTAAGCCACAGGGAATTTAATGTTATTTTTATGCAGTCTGAGTCATTCACTCACTTGGAATATTGACTCTAAGTACACATGTTGGACTGTTTTGGAAAGCTGACCCCTGAAAATATACATGCAAAAGAAAAATATTGTGATAGTAAAGTGCTATCTAGGAATGGTAGTAATTAACACATTGAAATTAAGGACATTGCAAATGAACATCCATTCAGCAATAATTTCTAAACCAAGATTTTTGCTGTGCGTGAAGGCCTAAGGTGGAAAACTGCACTTTTGATGTATTGTTGAGGAGAGATGAAGGTTTGTCCCTACATGTCACATGAAACTCTTTAAACACATCTCTCTAAGATGAAAAACTTCTCCTTTGTTTATTTTATTTTATGTAAATATGAATTTTAATGTAAATGGGCCATCTCTCCATTTCATCTTTATTCAATGCTGCCTTGATGGAACGAAAAGTTAGAAGTGAAACGAGTCTTGCCTGTCACCTGCAGGCTTGAGAATAGATCAATTATTTTGCTTCTATTTTAGGTTCCTTTTAAATCTGTGACAAGGCAACTGAAAAATTCAGGGTAAATCACTTGCTGTTGACATCATAGTGAAAGAATTTTTGACATGAAGACTAAAGTAATTGCTTTTCAAAATCCTGGCTTTCACAACTGATCTTGCTTTTCCTTCTTATGCATAACACACCCAGTGCAGAGTAGTAGCTTGCTGAATCTTTGGATAATCTAGTAACTACTATAGGAGTTTCCCCTGTTTGCATTAAAATCTGGGATTTTTTTGGTTAGGAGATTTTCTGCTTTGGTTTTTTGTTGGATGTTTTCAAATTAGCAGATTTGTTGTTTTATCTTTGTTGTTGTTTTGCCCTGTGACATCTGTGGAACATTAAGGTTTGCTTTCTAGTTAGAGGGGACAAGGGAAAACTGAAAGGCAGCAGCCTATTTTAGATTTACTTTTTGAGTAGGCTTTGTCGGTGAAGACTTGGAAACAAGACTTCTGATGGGATGTCTAGCTCCTGCCAACTGGCTGCATGGCTCTGGATTAGTAATTCACACTTTTATCTTCTTTTTCCATATGTGTTAGTTTAGTACAGATGGTGAGGTGCAATTGGTGATTTCTTTTGAACTAACAACCAGAATAGCCGATTGCATGCAGAGATACACTTCTGGGACACACACAGCTTTAAAAATAAAAGTTAGAAGGAAGTTTGGGATTGCTCTCTTTTCTTTCTGCCTTCAAAGGAGGTAAGGCAGTCCTGGCTCTCTCCCTTTGGAGGGGCTCGCAACGTCCTGGCCTGCCCGGGCCCCGGGCCTTCACGGGAGGCCCGCTTGGCCCAGTGACTCTCAGGCTGGGGGAGGGGATGATGTGTCCCAATCCCAGACTGGTTTTTAGCGGCTGGAAAACACCCTGCCGCTCCCTCTATGGAGGGGGGAGCTGGCGCGAGGCCTGGCCATGGGCCTAAGCCGTTTTTCCCAGCAGGGGGAGCGGAGCCTGCACCCTTGCAGCCACTCCAAGCTGGAGCTTACTCTGAATGAGATCAAGGGGTGGGGGCAAGGAGCCTTTCATCAGCTGAGCTGCTCTGAGACCTTCTTGAGTTTTTCCCTCATTCCCACGGCTTTTCTTAGCTGCCGCTCGGCAGAGATCACATGACCATGGTAAGTCTAAGCAAGTTTTAACTTTTTCTTGTTAGGAGATGAGACTTTTAAAGCACTAGCTCTTCTCAGAATAAAACCAGACAAATTGATAGAGCAAAGAAAAGACTTAGCATAACAATCAGATGAAGAGAGTGAGAAAAGGATTAATTAGAGGAAGGATGAAGGAGTTGCCTGTTGGCTAGACTTTCTTGTTTGAGCTATAGAAATGAACTCTATTGGCAAACTGTCTTTTAAGTCATAGAAAAATATGCATTTGGAGAGATGATTTGTGGATTTTTGAGCAAAAGTGTTTGTGATAGACTGTACAATCTCATAAAATGCTTGAAAAGAAAGAGATGAGAAGCTCCTGCACCAGGGAAAAAAGTGAGAAGACATCTCCGTTCTTTGAGATGAGAAATTCCTTGCCTTGAAGCTGCTTATCTTTAAAAAGTGACACCCTAAATGCCTAAATTCCACAACCCATAAGCAGCTTGAGAAACTGCTAATGGGAAGAAACCACATAGAAACAAGTTTTCTCTGGGTGGCTGTTTCTGTGAGAGTTCCGACCTACAAGAGAATTTTTTTTTGTCAGTGAAAGAATTCCATAGAGAACAAGAGATTCCTCTCCTGAAGAACAGATGAAAGACTATATTTAAATAGTAAAACTGACTGAATGTCACAAGTTTTGTCTCTATGTTGTTTGTAGGAAAGTGAACACTTGTGGGGGGAGGAAAAGAGTTTTGAAAGTTTCATTTTTTTTCCTTCTTTTTCCCTTTTCCTTACTGTGTGTTAATAAACATGTTTATTTAAATCAATTTAAATTTGTTTATCTGTTTATCAATTTAAAGGCACATGTTTACCTTTAAATTGAGCCTGTTTTGCCTTCTTCTCCCAAAATCCTAATTGCCAGTTGGCAAATAAAATTTGGCAAACATAAACCCACCACATAAATGGTGCATTGGCCAAAAACCCCAAAATTTTAACCAGAACAGCAACACCATAGGAAAGAAAAATAAAAAAGATCAGATGCTGAACTAGAGCTGTTGGAAAAAATGTGGCTAATCAGCTTGTTAAGAGGTAGCCAAAGGTTGCTGCATCTAGCGGTGCTGCATGGGGAAACACTTTCGGATCCCACTCACAAATGTAAAAATACTAGTGTTGCCATATCCCTATGCTTTTTCTCAGCTCCATCAGTGTAATTTGGCAGGTGTTTGTAGTTATGACCTAAATGCTCTTTACAGGCTAAATCTTTAATTTGTGACTAGGACAAGTTGTAGGACACTTTGTTCTCAAAATGTAATCTAACCTGGTCATTTAATTATGCTAACACAAAGGAGCCCTCACTGGACTACTTCTCCTGACTACTGGCATGTACATTAAATATTTGTGAATTCATTTTGCAATATGCATGGTTCTTTACAATTTTTCGTCCTAAAGACATGATAACTAGGCACAGTTCCATGACACAGAAACAGCTGAGAACTGACAAATCTGGAAAAGAAATGAGATAGAAATAAACTGAAAATAATAATAAAGGATTTGGAACACAACTGGATATAAGGCTGGGACTAAAACTGTTTTGAAAACAAGTGGTTTGGAAGGAGTCCTCTTTTTTTCTTTGAAACTATGAGTAAAATTTGTAGTATAGGTTTTGATCTACTTTTTTATTGATGAAGACATAGGCAGCGTGATTAAACATCTTGCTTACAAATGAGTAGTAGTAAAAATCATAGGAAGAATATTTACACTTTACTTCCTTAGGAGTTGACTAATTTAGAAAAAAGACATAAGGACTGTATATGATTTATTGAGTAAAAATCTTTATAATTGGGGTAAAACTCCTATGCCAACCCAGTTTGTTGTATGTGTTCTAGTGACTATTATTTCTGGGCTTTGTGTGGGTTTAGATGGTGTCAAAATAATAGCTAAATAAAAAATTCTGAACTCAAAACCATGTGACGCTTTGACATTTGTTTCTCTGGTTTTTGGAATAATTCAAGGTAGTTCTAAGTTGAATGGCAAATTCAGCAACTTCCCACATTATTAAAGAGAATGAATAAGCATTAAGGAAATACCTCTGATATTTTTTAAAGGCTCACAATCTACTTGGTTCACAATCTACACATGGTATAATTATACTGATGTTTAGTACAAATTTATTTTTATATTTTTATTTATATGGGAATATATATTTTTTTCTATATTAAATTATGGTATTATATACTGTTCTGTATTATATATTGTTCTGTATTAAATTATACTATATTTGTATTATATAAGACTTAGTATAATTATACTTATTCCCATGCCAGAAATCCGATATAATTCTTGCTCTCCATGTTTTTAACTCGCTAATCTTGCTTATACAGGTGTGGCAGCTATCTCAGTAGGACAGTTCTGAACAAAGAAAGCTGAAAAAGATGGCGCTTGTACTTTTTCCAAGAATGGAATGAACAAAGCTTTCCTAATATTAAATCATGATTAATAATTATTGTATAATTATATGATAGTAACTAATATTTTAATATTAAAGTAAAACCTGAGATAAGGTAAAGTAAAACATGCTTTTGATGCTTAGTGAAAGATTTTATGTGGTTGTTGCTGTTCTGTATAGTTTCCTGGAAGAGGGCAGGTGTTGCTCCACATCCTACCACTCTGTCAGCCAGAAATCAGAATATGTCAAGAGATTGTTTTCCTTCTAGGGAATCAGCTGTCTGGATTTACCATGTGATGATGTGAAATGAAAGAAAAATTATTTCCAAAGCCAACCTTAGATGATGTTCCGAGAAAATAAAAACAACATATATTAATTTTCTATAGCATCACAGTTTGAAAACACTGGGAACGTTATGCTCAAGATAACTCAAAATTAGATACTGCTAATGTCATAAACCCCTTCACATGAAACATCACCCAATCTCATAAATTCCTCACAGTTTTAGTTCAAATTCTGTTTTAATTGAAATCCTGTGTAAATTAGTGGGAAACATTTGGAAAACAATGGAATTGCTTTTTAATTGCATCGGCTGGTGTGTAATTCTACTCAGTGTCACAATATCTGTCATGATACATTATTTTGATTCATAAACAATGGTATTTTAATTAATTACATGGTCTTCTATACATAAATAACTCATAAATTGAGTATTTATCTCTTTTTGCTAAATGAATGGCCAGAAAGCCAGTGGCATTACCCACAAGAGCAAGTTGACAGTGGTATCACCATGCTTTGAAGAATATTTTGCAGCTGAGATACATTCAAACAAATGCATACTTTTCTCATGCTCAACTTAAACATCTGCCATACATTAATTCTTGGTATTTTTCATATTTTCCTATCAGGCTAATGTGTTCAGTGGATGAAAACTCCTGATACTAAATCTCATATTAATGAAGAAAATCAAACCCTGATGAAAGTCCTTGGGACAAATGAAGAAGGCTCTACATATCACAACATTATCTTTATTCTCTTACTTCTTCATTGTAACTCCTGCTTCTCCTGCTTGTCTCCACTCTTTTCTTTGCCTTCATGAATATTGTAAATTCTCTGGGGAAAAGGAGTACTATAGAAATGCGCTGGAAGCAGCTTCACCAGCTAGCTCACTCCCTGGCCTCTGTATAAGAGAGGCTTGGTGGGTCTGAACCTCAGGCTGAAGCGTGGTCAATGGCGTGGAAGAAAGAGTGGATTCGCATTTGAGTTTCACCTGGCTTTACTCCTCCTGGTTACCTCCATGTGCAGATGGACAGAGCAGAGAGGGAGAGAACCCCCGAGAGTGCCAGAGCAAGAGCACTGGCAGCCCCTCTGTCTTCACCTTAAGTACAGGGGGTGTACCTTGGGCAGGGAAAAACTTCGCAGCAATCTCAGGGGAGGGGGTGTGTGACCCAGAATTGGGGAACTTTACACAACAATGAAAGAAGGTGGTACCCGGGGTACCCTGTCAAATCCTAGGGATTTTTCCCCAGAATCTTCCAGATCTCACAAGGTGATTGACAAGGTCTATCACAAGGGAAACACCATCGGGGGTTTTAGGATAGGGAGGTAGAAACAAACCATTACAAATATATAACAAAATATACAGAACATTAGAAAACCCGACATACACACTGCTACAGAGTACTGCTATTTCTCACAGAAGAAAGGCTTCACTCCTGACTACAACTGTACAGTTGTATTCAAGCACTATCTTAGAATCATAGAATGGTTTGGATTGGAAGGAACCTTAAAGATCACATGCCATGGGCAGGGACACCATCCAGCCTGCCTTGAACACTTTCAGGGATAAAGCCTCCACAACTTCTCTGGGCAGAAGTATTTCCCTGTGAGAGTGTGCATATGTCATTTTTGTGAATTTAAATAACCTGTGTGAAGCCATTTGTAAGGCACAAAAGAAGGTGGATCAAAACAAGAGCAGATATCTGAGAGGTACAATAAATACAAGGTAGGGTATGGTGAAAAATGGAAGGCTGATCAGTTAAAGCACTGAGACATTACTGGGTCTTGATGTTTTTAGTTTTTGAAGGTTACTAAGTTTTAGAGCAATTTCATTAAAAAATGAATGGATATGACCTACACTTTATGAAAATCTTTTCTGATCTTTCACTGGGCTTATTTTGCATCATTGCTGCTGTTTCAAAACTGGTATTACAGATGATGTTGTCAGAGTCATCATAAATAAAGGTGTGAAGTGTGTATACGTGTGTGTAAGATACCCTGCCAGTCAGGTTGCAAAATGGGGGGTGAGGGAGTGGAGGACAAAGGGAGAAAGTAGAGGCACTTTGTTATACTTTGCTGCAGGCAATGCCTGTTATTAATGTAGTTGCAAAGCATATTGTTGCCTGTGAAATCTTCAGTGAAAGCTTTTGAAAAAAAATGTTAATGTATAACTATATGTGTCTTTTTCAGGTAAAACAACATAAATGCACTTTCCTATTCTCTTCTCTAATAGCTCTTTGGACAGACAAAATAACCCAACAGGAAATAAGGCACCATGCTGAAAAATCGTCTGCCTTCTACAGTTTTCCGTCTGGAAAATAAATCAGGTAGAAAGAAAAACAGTAAATCAGGAACAGTGAGGACTTATAAAAATGAAGTTAATTTTAACATAGTTAGAGGAGACTACAGAATGAGAATGATTTTTTAAAATATTTTTATTTTTTTAGCTCTCATCACCCCACTCCTCATCTGGAAAACAAAAAAATCAAAAGAAACAGGAAAAAATATTGACACAGAGCTGGGAGAACTTAGTGTGGAGATCATATAACCTGTTTTTTCAAATACATGGAACCTTTGAGTGTGTGTGTTGATGTAGAAATGAGTATGTTCCTTAGGTTTAGAAGCAGTTTGCTTTTTCAGTACTCCAGCTACTTGAGTTACTATTCTCAATCTGCATGTCCCCTGTGGATGGGAGCTGGAAATAGAGTCTCTTCCTGCACACTAGGACTTTGATTCTCCTACTGTAATAGATAAGCAAATCCCAATATTAGATTGATGAAGATTTATTGATGTCTTTTGGTGGGGAGGAAATTTAGGTTTCTGCTTGTTACAAGGGACTTAAAGAAGGGTTGAAGATCAGACTTCATAGGCAAGGATGACTAAAGAGATAATTTGATTATTTTATTTTCCTTATGTACAAATTTAAACTTCTTTTTAGTAGTAAACTTCAATTCTTGTTTGTTCAAAAGGTTGTTGAAGATCCCCTCTACTGCTGTCACACTAACGAAGCCTGGGAGAAGCCTCTGTTTTAGAAGAGAAGATAAAGCAAAGTGCTCTGTTATCTCAAGAGGGATTGGAAATGTCATCCAAGCCTTTGCAACACTGATTTATTTAATTGAAATTAATATTACAGATTAGAAGCTGTCATGGTTTGACACTGGCCAAACTCCAGGCACCCATGAAAGCTGCTCACTCACCTGCCCCTGCTACAGCTGGGCAGAGAAGAGAAAATTTAACAAAGGGTTCATGAGTTGAGATAAGAATCCAAAGAAAACACTCCAAGGGCAAAACAGGCTCAACTTAGAGATACAAAGTGAATTTTTTACTAACAAAATTAGAGCAGGATTATGAGATGTAAACCAAGCCCTTAAAAACATCTTTTTCCTCAACTCCTCCCTCCTTCCCACAGCCAGCACAGGGAGACAGAGGGTGGGGTTTTGGTCAGTTCATCACCGAGGTTTTCTTTTGCTTGGTTCAGGGAGAGAATTTGTTCCCCTGTGAGACCATGGGGTCTCTCCCAGGAGAGAGAGTTCTCCACAAACCTCACCAACATGGTTCCAATCTCATGGGCACAGAGTCTTCCAAAACTGCTGCAATGTGAGTCACTCTTCCATGGGGTGCAGCCCTCCAAGGACAGGCTGCTCCAGCCTGGAAGCAGGGCTCTCTCTCCACCCAGTCTCCCACTGGATCACAGCCTCCTCTAGGTCTCCACCTGCTCTGGCATGGGCACCTTCCCCACAGGCTGCAGGTGAATCTCTGCATCCCCCGTGGATCCCCACAGGCTGCAACGGGACACCCTGCTTCACCATGGTCATCACCACGGCCTGCAGAGAAATCTCGGCTCCAGTGCCTGGAGCACTTCCGCCCCCTCCTTCTCCACTGACCCTGGGGTCTCCATGTTGTTTCCCTCACATGTTCTCACCTTCTCCTCTTCTCTGACTGGAATTAAAACTGTGCCCCTACCTTTATTTTGGTTTCTTCTTAAGTCTGTTATCACAGAGGCATTACCAACTTCTCTCATTGGCCCAGCCTTGGCCAGCAGCCTGTCCATCTTCTGAGCCATCAGGGATTGGCTCTGCCGGACATGGTGGAAGCTTCCAGCAGCTTCCCGCAGGAGCCACTTTCGTGGCTGCCCTGAAATCAAAAAATGAGGCCAAGCAAAACCAACACAAATTCTGCCCTGGCTTAAAAGCAATACAGAATCTGGAAAGAAGGTTCCAAACACATAAAACTGGAGCTGTCAAAACAGATCACTCCGGAGATAATTTTATCCAGTATATGTATCTTAAAACCCTATCAGTCATTCATCTTTCTGGTCCAAGTTTTACTAAATTTGAAACAGAAACTGAACTCCTCTTTTTGCCCTCCTCAACAGTAATAACAACTGGGCCTATAAGACATAATAGGAATTTGTGCTATTAATTGCCTCCAAGCCCCTGAGCTCATTTCAGAAATGGTTTTGCTGGTTTTTCCCTGGAAAACACTAGGGTGTCCAAAGCCACATGGATCTTGGAAGCCTGAAGCACTGCCCCAGCTCACTGGGGACAGCAGCATCTCAAATTGAACAATATTCACTTCTTCAGCTGGCTTGAAGTCTCCTAAAGAGCAATGTGCTAAATTTGCAGGATTTAAATAAATAAATACAATTGAACAGTGGTGGTTTAATTAGAAGTTGAGACATCTTGTTCACTGAAAAAAAAAAGAAAAANAAGAAAAAAGAAGGAAATGCTTCTGTCTAGCAGCATCTCCTGCATTTTTCTGAAGAAAAAACACAGGAAAAAATAACTCAAAAAAAATTGGGTGAGGGATAAATCTAGGACAAACAGCAAGTTTACAAAGCATGCTCATCATGAGTTTTGAAAGGAGGTAGAGAAGTAAAAAATAAGAGGTAATAAAAGCCAACAAACTTTGCTAACTCATATGAGGTTTCAGAACACTTAAATATGGTATCAAATAGCATTCAAATATTTTAATAATTGCTGGGGAATGGAAAGCCAGTCTGAAACACTCTGAACCATTAATTTAACATCTGTATCTTATAAAAAGCATGGAAATAATGTTTAGAGCAAACCAAAACATAGGTTGTAGTAATACTGTAGTAGATGACAAACATTTCTTAGAAAAGTTCAGTGTTGTTCTATTTGAATCAGTACACACACCATGATATAAAAATATAGTAATTAATGTTGTATTTCAAAACAAATCCAATAAGATTTCAGTATAAGAGACTTTCTGTATGGTAAACAGCAGATTAGTGACAGAGGGACCCAGAGCATAATTACAGCTGTCTCTTGTTCTAGTCTAGGTGGTGACATCCCCTTTCTTTTGGAAATTCACCCTCTAGTCATTAATGAAAAAATTTCCATTTATATTAGTTCTGATTAGAAAGCATTTTGTAATGAGAATATGTTGTGATCTTGCTTTATTTACAAATTTTAAAATTAACAAGTTCTGCATACACATTCCACTAGCTTGTTTGTAAATAAAAGGATAACTCCTGTCACAAACAACTGTTTGTAGCTAGTTTAGCACTGTGGTTTGTGCTGTCATAACTAACTACATGAACTGAATGGGAACATCTGCTTCACTGTCCTGATGTGTTCTCCCTGTAGACCAAGAAAATGTGAGTTACTATGAACACTCTCCTACCACCAGTTTTATCCAAATCTTTTTCAAAACCACTTCAGAGGAATTACAAATACTGCATGGCTTAGAAAATAATGAAAGCTTAAAGGTCCCTAAACAGCCTCTGGACTTCTCTGAGTATGACTATGAAGTGTAGTATTCCTCTAGCTCCTGTGAGGGCTATAATGTATTGCAGGGAGAGCTGGGCCAGAAATATTGTTGCTCTGACAGGAGAGGAAGTTGGCTGAAGGACTGTAACTAGCTGTTGTATATTCTCTCTCATATCAATTTCAATGATCAGCAGATATCTAGTTTTTACCATACTTCCATGGGGCCTCAACTAATATCTTGCAAGGTCTTTCAGTATGATTACCAAATACGACTTTAGTAAATCACTTTTGTTCCTCTAGCAGATTTGGATGACAGAGCCTCTGTGGCACAATACTCTAAACATATGTGTACTAGTCCTGCAAGCTTGTTTGCAGATGGTCTGCATTTTGATTCTATGTATAGTGGTGTGGATGTCAGGCATGGGAATACTGTCAGGGCTTGGACAACATTTGGTCATAATTCGAAACTAATTCAAGTAGTATTTAAATGCTTACTTGAAATATCTTTCCACTTGGAGATTTTATGCTGGCAGAAGTTGCATGAATTATTTAAATTGTAGAATCATGGAAAAAGTGTATTTTTATTGAAAACTGGCTCATTTTATTGTAATCTGTCAAAAGCTCTCTAAGAAAATACTGGCTATGAGATAAAAGATATTTCCATTTGACTTTTTATGGAGATTCATTTTTAATTTCCAAAATTGCTTCTCTCTTTTGGCTGTTTTTCACCACCTGATTCTTTCTGACCAAAGTTGTTCACAAATTTGACTTCAGCTAGTGTTTCTCGATTGAACATTACCCGACTACCTCTCTGATTTGGAGTTTACTTTTGTTCAGGCTGAAATCTCAGTTTGTCTCAGACATTTCCATGGGCCTAGCAGTTGTTCTAAATTGTGTATGACAAAACATGAGCTCTAAAATCTTTCACTTCAAAGCAATATGTGCTCCTGTATACTTGTCTCCGTCCTTGTGAACTCCAAGGAGTTCAGAAATGCAGTCTACTCCTCTTTGACATGCTAACAAAACATAACTGGAAGGACTGTTTTCCTGACTCATGCTATACATTTTAGGTAAGACTAAGACAATGCCAGCAGGTATTTTATAGCAAGTACCTGCTTCTACTGTTTCAGACCCACCCTGCCTCTCTGTTGTTGACTGCTGCCATTTTGTCCAAGGGATGGAAAGAAACTATTTTCTACACAGGGCTGAAATGTCTCATGGGAGATAACAAGGCTACTAGATCCCATGGTCTGTAGCCATTGCTGTTGTAAGAGTTTAAAAAAGGAATAAAACATTCAGTGAGGGACAAGCAGATGTTGTGTTGTGATCACCTTTGAATTTTCGGACTATTGCTTTGTGTTTTCCCACCTATTCATTGCCTTGTTGCCTTATACCTAGACATTAGGAGAAATGAGATGGGACACACTGTTGATTATTTATATTGTTGATTATTTACAATCAACTGTGTGGCATTATGAGGCTAGAGCTTGCAGGACTTAAGATATAAAAGTAGCTATCTGTCTTAGCTGAACTTACGCTAAGAGAATACAAATTCTCTAAAAACACATAAAGAAGATGGAGGAGCTGAATTTTCCATTCAGTGCGAAGAATGAGAGAAAAAATGTATCATAGAAACATGGAATGGTTTGGGTTGGAAGGAACCTTAAAGACCATCTAGTTCCAACCTCCCTGCCATGGGCAGGGACAGCTTCCACTAGGCCAGGTTACTCAGAACCCGAACCTATATGTTTATAAATGTTAAGGAATAGTAAGCTGTATGTCAGGGAAAAAAACAAAACAAAAAAATTGAANTAAGAAAGAATTTGATACAAATATTTGGTTTTGGTACTACAGATATTTTCTTATTGAAATGAAACACTTTTAAATGGAAAATTAAGATGGGTGTTTTAACAGTAAAGCAGGTGATCCTGGTTTGCAATTCTGTAAAGAGCGTAAGCGAAGTTCAATACCAAACTTGCATCTATATATCTATCTACAGACATAGATAGCTATATATACACATAATATTATGCCTTACATGTTGAATTTTAGCCAGTTCCCATATAATACTACAACAAATTAATTTCAATGACTAACCAAAATTGACACACTTGGCAAAACAGCAAGCATTAGCCACTAGTGAGGAGGCATAATGTGTCCCAACTACATGTTTATTGCAGAAATTATAGTTCTTCCCCTTCCCCAACACAAACTCCTGGAGTCTTTGCCAGAACTAAAATAGGAAAATATTCCTCCTGAATTTCATCAGATGGAACTCTTTTTGGATGGGGTCGTTTGAGCTGCATGTCAGACAGGGAGATGTCCATCAATAAACAGGACATACTGTGGCTACTGCCACAGCACTAAACCTGGACCCTTCCTACTCCCCTGGGAATAGGAAGGTCACATGTACAAGACAGGAGGAGGTAGAAGAGGGAGGTGGATGGTGGCATGAAGGAGAAAGCTGCAGCATTCCCCTTTACTAGCATTGTCCCCGGGTCACAGGATCTTGCTTCTGAAGCTACCTTCATGTCCTCCTATCCAGAGATCTCTATGGCTTTCCCATCTCTGGAATTTTTTTGTTTAAGTCAGGATTCAGGCTTGCCCATAAGAAAATCACAGAATATTCTGAGTTGGAGGACACCCACAAAAATCATCAAATCTATGTCTTAAGTGAATGGAGCATCGAGGGATCAAACCCACAATCATACCATTATTACTACCATGCTCTATCCAGCTGAACTAATTCAGTGGCATTGGAGAACATTTCTCATCTATTTCTCTGTTTTCCCTACTAATAATTTGGCTTCAAAATTCTGAAATTAAACTCTATGTACTTAATCTCTAAAATACATTTTATGTAGGCATACATGCTCACATACACTTCCATATTTCTGGCAAAATTAGAAATGCTCTGATCTGTATAATCAATTTATTTTCTAATTTCTTGAATAACCTTATTTTCCACTATCAAAGAAGTTCTATTAAGCTGTTCTTTCCTCAGCTTGTATGATGCAACATACCAGGGCTGCTGGGACTACAGTTCAGAGCAGCCAAAAAACAGTTGGAGAGGATAAATGGAAGCATGTGATTTTTCTTATGTTTACCTTGGCATTTTAGGAGAGCTTTTCCAGACTTGAGTATTTATTTATACCAAAGAGGAGAAAAAAGTAATTTATGTTAAAATAAAATGGAGAATGAATGCAGAATAATTTACTATCATTTAAAAGCTGCTCCAGCTTACTAATAACTAAATCCATATGTTTTTGCATGCTAGGATGTCATTATATGGCCTAGAAATAACATTTCACTTGCTGAATATATCAATCGCGAGAAAGTTATTCTGGAGATTTTTTTAAATGAACAATTATTTCTACTGTTTCTCATTTTAGAATTTTAAAGAGGTGATTTGAAGCTTCAAAATACGAAGATTTTATTTTTAACAATAAATCCTTCTAAATATTTTTTAAAAAATTTAAATGTTTTTTAAATATTCTTTGAATTGCTATCTCTACAGCCTAGATAATTGTGAAATATAGACAGCTCCAGTTTCCATGGCTTAAGAATGCAACCTGAGTATCACAGTACTTGCAGTTAAAATATATTGGTGACTACACTGGTTTGTTCCTAAGTTTAGACTGCTTAATGTAATTGGTTAGTAAATGCCTGTGAGAATTGGAGGAGGGGAGGTAGGTATTTCCTCTTACCTATGCCAGTGATACCTCAAAGAAGTTGCATTATAGCTCTATAGAACTGTGTTCTCACCTGGAAGCATGCTCTGGCCTGATGGAAGGTCTTGGAATTATGGCAGGGCTTCTGGATCACTGGTACCTGTACACGGTCTTTTGCTTGTTTGGGGGCCCTGGGACCAGTATTACAAGAAGGAATGAGATGTGTACTTCTACATATAGAATTAATTATATTCCAAGTGTACAGTAACTAATTTCTTCATGGCTTGTCTTTAATATAGGCATGTCTTCTATCCTAGACATAGATATAATACTAGGGTGCTACCATGAAACCTCTTCCCAAGAAGATCAATTATAATGTGGAATACTATTAACCTCAATGAATAAAAACAGAGCACAATAAGCCCCATAAAAATCAAAGGTTTCCTTTATGTCCCAAGTCATCCTCATTAAGTTGTGTCTTTATTGCAGTAGATGTCCTTTTATTTCTTTTCACTTTCAAGAAATGCCAATACACTAGTTGCTCAGCCTGAATAGCCCTAAATATTATAAAGCATGAAACAAAATTTGATTAAAGATAATCCTAATAAAACAAAATACTGGGTTGTTCCTCTACTAACTGTAGGAGATGACAAAATGAAACTTCATATAATTTTCATATTTAGATTAACATTTCTGTCAGATTGATTCATTTAAAATGGGAAGAAAAACATGGTCTTGCATTTAGCATCCCTGAAGGTATTTGAAAGATGTGTAAATATGGCTCTTATGGACATGGTTTAGTGGTGGACTTGACAATGCTCAGTTAATTACTAGATTCGATGATACTGAAGGTCTTTTTCGACTTGAACAGTTCTGTGATCCTATGATCTCGAATTATTTTCCTCTTGGCTTGTGCAAAGTTCCCAGGGGCTCCCAGGAACTTCAAGATTTCTATCAGCCCTTCCAAAAAGCATCTGTTGAGGTTTTGATACCCAAACCATTGAGATTACAACTTCTGAACTGCTCTAGAAGGATAACCTAACCCAGACACTGTGCTATTTCTGATATTCAAGCCCATTCCATCACATGACACTATGGTCATAGGTTGTAAAGCTAGTTTGGGTTTCTCCCTGTGCTAGTAATTTGTTATAGTGATTTTTCTACTTCTTCTCAAAAAAGAAGATGCTTTCTCTAGAAGAAAGCCAAAATTAGTAATTGATGTTTACTTCCTTGACACTTTTCCAGTAATTGCCCACATCCCAAATGATTGTCCACTTTCTGTTCAATGCCAAGTTCCATTGAGTACTTCTTGGCATTTATATAAACTCTGAAGGACCAAGATAATAATTGGCATAAGTAATTACACCTTTAAAATACATTGTAAATCTACATGGAATCATCAATCTTTTTTCCTTCAGAAAGAGAAAATAGCCCCTGAGAATGGAAATATACATTTGGCAGAATTTCCAATCTTGAAAAAAATTACAGGTTCCTATTAAAAAAAACCTTTCTATTTAGGCATAAACCTCTAATTTTTCTGCATATTTAGCTTCAGATAAACTGCAAATTACTGAGTCTTGAAAGGGCCCCTCTGAAACAAGTGATTCCTACCATAGTATTATCTGACAAAGCAAGTGGTGCTTAGCTTGGCCAAGTCAATGTTTGCCACATGTTCATACACTGACACTTGCCAAAGTATGCCTTGTAATTGAGACTTTTTCCTCAACTTACAGCTTTTCCTGCTCTTTCTTGGTTGATTGCAACAGTCAAAAGGCACTGCTACAGAAAAGCCACCAGGACTATTATTTACACAGGAGCTTGATAAGCTAGAAAGAGTGTATAAGAATAGGTTTCTTAACAGCGACAGTGTTGTAAATAACATAAATGCATTTTAGCTGTTAGGGGAAAAAAGGGGGGAAATGTTTAATTTACTTCTGGTGCAGTTGTGATCCATTTTTCTGTTATTGCTTTCCCACATTTGGAAGGGTTGAGTATTTTAAAGGGTTTGGAAAGTGATGTGAGCTCATCATATGAAAAATATTTTTAATTTCCAGTGTGACGTGGGTAAAGATCTAGTATGTTTTCTCTGTGGCTTATTCACCCTCTCTATAGTGTCTTCCTCTCCCTCTTAAGGAGAAAGTGAAGAAACAACAGTACAGAGTAATGTGCATACTATTGTTAAAAATTCTGTAACTTAAATGTGACTTCAGAAATTGAGTCTGGTGCTTTATTAGATCTACAAAAGGGAAGACAGCAGCCTCATCTTTAAGGACTTAAAAGGCTACAGTTGCCTGTCTCAAACACTGTCAAAGCCACAGAAGGAACTTGTCATAAGAAAAGCCACCACAGCAGGAACTTGAGATAAGCAGAGAAGAGAGGAATTTGTGACAGGAAGGCATTAATTCCAGGCCTGGTGGAGAGGAGATCTGGTTAGCACTTCCTGGTTAACGCATCCAGACAAGAATTCCCACTGTGGCAAACTGGGAAAGGAAGCAACTGCTCATACACATATTACCAGTCAAACAAGTGTAAGAAACAAGAATAAAGCAACTTAAACTATCAAAGTTATGAAGTTCTACAATGTTGATATGAGAAGGTTATAAGGTTATGAAATGTTATGTGTAATGAGTTAAACAACAGTACTTCATTGAATTGTTAAAATCCCTACTCTGTACCCCAAAGCCCCTTTTCCTTCCCCACTTCCCTTAGAAACCCTACTTACCTTGCTCCTCGCTGCTCCAGCCACAAGCCTCCATTACTGCTCCACTTCCTGTGTCACCATGAAGCTGTCAAAACTTAACTCCACCTCCACCATCACCCACTGTCAGTCAAGTTCCCACTCCACCTGGTATGGTAATTTTGTAACACCAATCAAATCTAGCCATGGAACACCTGGGTACCACATTCACTCGCTGTAACTAAAGAAATACAAAAGAAGGAAGACACCCTAGACTGGACAGGGCCAACTGAGTTCTTTGGAACCCCCACGAGGCGAGAACTCCCACTCTGCGGTGGGAGCAGCAAAGTGGATTGCACCTCCTCCTCTGCGGTGTGGACGAGCGGCGTAGGGCATCCCCTCCCGAGCCTACCCTTATAAAGAGCTGATAAATAAAGGCATAAAAAGGAGAAAACTAGAAAACTTGGTCTCCTGCCCTTTTGTTTTTCTCACAAGCTCACCCCAAGTTATGGGACAGATGGCATCTGTGGCCACCAGTGACCACCAAAGCACCCCCAGACTCATTTCTGTGGGGTTCTATCAGAGGACTGTGCATGATCCACAGCGTTAAAACTATCCCCCAGGGGAGGTGCTTGGACATTCCCACCTGAACACATATTAATCTGTTGAACTTGATGCTGTAAGATTTTAGCTTTTATATTTTTCAAATCCTATACTGCATTAGTGCATAGCTCTAAACTCCATATAAAGTGTAGCTGTCTTCACATTTTAGTTAGAGAGAACAACCCCTCTGGGCCTGTGACCCAAGGATATCCTACAGCCTCAGGCCCAGAAAAGTATAAACTAAAGTGAATTGGGGAGGAAAACTGGGGAAATACAACTTCATTACTTGAAACCATAATTGGAGGATTCATGCCTGATATGCAAATAGACCAAACTTATATCTGTCTGAAAAACTCACGGGTTTTTTTCTCTGGGAGGCTTTTGGCTGCCCAAGGTGTATCTATTGAAGGCCTTTAATAAATACCCACCTGTGGTAGTGCGTTTTATGCAATAAGTTTGTTGTAAATCTGTTGTTTGCACAAAATGGCTTCCTTTTGTTCCTTGTGCTCAGTTTGCTGTACTCCAGTTCTATTTTTAACCCTAAATTGTTACAAGTTGTGATCTTCTCCCCCAGCCTTCCCCAGATACAGTCCCTGACTGGTTTACCTTTCTGCCTTGGTTGTCTGTCCATCAGGTGTTAGGAGACTTCCCCTCCCTGCCAGTCACTCCAAGACCTGTCCCCCCAGGTCCAGAAGCTTCGAGGAGAGACCTTTGGTGACTGGCTGGGTTGCAATCTTTCCCCTCCTACCTCCTTATTACTGCTTTCTGTTAGTGCATGTTATGTCAGCAGCCACTCCCTGTTGTACCCTGTTGGTTCTGTTTTTACCCCCCCTGAATTCCACCTACTGTATAAAACCCTCTCTCCCCTCAGGCTCGGGGTCTCTCCTGAGGCACTAGTCTTGAGGTGAGGGATTCATCCTGACCCAAATAAACTCAAGTTTGCTCTAGCCTTCAGAGAGTCCCTCCTGTCTTCTCACCATCGTCTTGCTTGGGCTCTTCGGCTGCTAAGAACCACGGGTTTGCAGCGGTGTCGGGGCTAGCTGAGCTTTGGAAATACAATGCATCGCCACACGCACCTTATTCTCTAACTCTGTCTAGCCTCTGTTCTAGATAGCCACTCCAAGGCATCAAACTTTGTTTCACGGGCTTCCCCCACCGTGACAGATCAAGACAGCGTCCATCACTTCAACCAACACACATCTGCAACAACAAAGTCTTGCAGCTGGATCCATGGGTGGTGATATCTTTCTCCTCCAGTATTTTTCTCTCCACCTTTACCCTTTCTTTCTCTTTTTTTTTTCTTTCCCCTATACGTTTTCTTAAGTGATATTTTTGTACTTTTATATTGTCATATTAGTTTCAATAATAACCAAAATGGCTATATACTCCTTTCCATTGCAATCAAATTGTTGTAAAATATACATTATACACATGCATATTCACTCCCATCATTCAGTGTCACTTCCTTCTACTCTGCTCTGAGTGGTGTTTTAGCATGAACCTCAGTTACCACACTTTCAGAGGTGGGTTGTAACACCAACCCGTGGAGTGTGATCTTCTCTGCAGCAAAGGGAGAGACAGAGGGAGGAGGCTGTGGTGTAGATTTAACTACTGAGGTAAGGACAGTGCAGACAATCTGAAAAGACTATTTTATTCTTGGAAGCAGCATGTTGGTTGTTCTTTCATAAAAATAAAGGTAAATACCACCTACTACAACAACCCATTCTCCCCCTCTTCCCCTCCCCCCCAAAAAAGATAATTTGATGCACAATGCTTTTCACAGGTATGATGTGATCTTGCCCTGTCTTTTTGTAAGGAGATGAGAAAAACAAAAGGCAGTTTTGTAACTGTGAGGAAACTAGAATTTATCCTCAACCTTCTTCACAACATGGCATCAGAAAAAATACAATTATTGATAAGCTGAAAAATAATAAATTAAATCTAAATCACTCTGCAAAGACTGATAAATAAAATAAATGGCCATCACCTCATCGGATTAAAATTTTGAAAAATGCATCTACTTGGTATTTTCTGCTGAGGTGTAAAGTGCTGATTAATCTATGTATGATCTTGAATCTATTTTGAAGAAATAGAAAATTAAATCAGTAGAGACATTCAATATGAATACAATAGGAGAAGTCAAGATTAAACCAAGTACTCTGGTTTTTCCCCCTAAGTCATTCCTCAGGGCGGCTAAGTGAATGACAGCATTATATAAACTTTTTTGCATTTTCTCTTTGCAATTCTGACAATGATTTTACATCACTGATATAAACTGACATCCCGCCCCCCCCCATCCAATTTGTGTCCAGTTTGGCAACTGCGTGGTGTATTGCTCTGCCCCTGAAATGATCCCAGTGAAGTTCCTGGGATGACAATATTCCACTGCCTAACTCTTCTACTGCTAAAGTTGTTTATTTGACCAAATCACTTGTCTTGAAATTTTTATGCTAGATAGGCCTTAGAGCATAACAAAAATTCAAAATCTTCTTTTCTTTCTCAACTCTATAACATTTCTCCTCCTTTCACTTTCATACTTTCAGTCTGTAACTTCAGCTTATTCCCTTTTAAATTATAGCAATACTCTCCTTAGTGAAGTTAGATCATGCCTAAAAGAAGGAATTCCTGATCTTATTAAGAAAAATTAAAAACTAAAACAAACAAAGAAAGAAAGAAATAAATAGAAGAGCAACTAAACCACTGATGAAGACTTTACCCACCCTTTCCTGCTTCTTCAGAGCTATATTGTATACAATGACTGAACATTTTTATTCCTGTTAAGTAACTGCTTTATTGCATCACATTGCATCCTCAGAGGTCTCCCTTTGAAGCAATTCCAAGGATATAATTCTGGCTATTTTAGTTATGTAAATACTTTCTATCCTCCCTCAACCAATGTGATGACCAGCAAGAAGCCAGAATGTCCCAAAAATTAATTTTGAATATTTTAAATACTAAAGAAAAAGAAAATTGAAAGCATGACAGAACAAAATCAATAAACAACTGTTGCAGATACATTTTATTTGGGAATGCCTATGAAATATGTTAATATATCTATTCCCATGTGATCTGCAGGTCCTATTTTGTGGGGAGACAGATTGTGGGAAGACAGATAGATAGTACTAAAAGGAATCTTACCCTTGATATATTACAGCTGTGTTAATTATCCAAGAGCAGGAACAGCCTTGCTCTCCCATCTATGGGTGTGATAAAGAGTGAGTTAGGTGGGAGGGGATTTAGTTGGAGTTAGTTAGAGTCTGGTGGCTGTGCTGTGAAGAGGAAGGGCTACATGGTTGTTGCAAGGAACAGAAAAGGTAACAGAAAAGGTGCTGTATGTAGGACAAGCAGGATTAGGTGGCTATGTTAAGGACAGAAAAGAGTGAGCTGCAACTGCAGAAGGAAGAGAGAAGACTTCAGAGAAAGAGCTGAAACTGTGTGCTAGGGACAGCAGAGTCCCAGGTCAGTCTGGATGGAGCTGGGCACGCTTCTCTCATTGATATGTGAAGAGCTGAAGCATTGAGTCTACAGACTAGCTGCTGGCATAAATGGACAAACCCTGAGAGCTGTGTGGAGCTACCCTTAGGAGACTACATAGAAAAGGTATGAGAGACTGTTAGATAACAAGGTACGGATACTTGGAGCCTTTTGATGTTTTAATACTCCAAGTGCGGTGTCTGTCTTGACTTCCACGCTATTTCAGGTGTAGACCCATTAGAAACTTGGCCAAGAGAAATTTTATTTTCTTTTAACTAGATTTTTGTAATAAGAACTACTTTTGTGAGGATACAAATGAGCTGGAGGCTGTGACCACAATGATATCGTCTATGAATTTGTAGGAGAAGAAGGAAGGAGATTGGCAATCACTTCTATATTCACACAGAAGGGAAGAATCTTTCCTTATGTGTGCTATAAGTTAGGAGTTTAACTTAGTGCTGGTTAATTTTTTATTGATGTGCTTTGGTAACAGGCTGGTCTTGGAAACAGCTAAAGGGTTGGGTAAATGTATAGTCAGTATATTTGTACTCTCCTTTTTTGTTGAAAATAACAGTATTTTACCTTGAATGCTTAAATTTTAACATTGTTGTGATTTTATTCTTTAAATAACCTGTTTCTTGACCTTAACATTCTAAATTGAAACTCTATTTAACTTAATCAATGCAGATATATTTCATATCCCTATATTTCCAAATATAAAGTTGGAATAAGCTTTTTATGCCTTTTTAATGATTTCAAGGCTGTTAATTTTAAAATTAACAGTAATTCAAGAAGAGATAATAATTTCCCTTTCAAAAATGCTTGGCTGGAATACTCAGTTCTTTAACTTAAATGAGTGTGCTTATAAATTTCAAAAAAAACCCATTTTAATTGATGTTAAAAAATTATACTTAACTGCATAAAGCAAAGTAAAAGTGGAGCATTGAATATTTTCACCTATTGCTTTCACAATTTACATAAAAATAATCAGATTTTTATTCAATACTTGCAAATATGCATCTCCAAGAGAAATGATCAAAATTAGGGTGAAAAAGAAGCAGTACATTTGCTACAATGTTTTTCATTTCCTTACAGATTATCTTCAAGTGTGAATAGTTCACAGTGTTTATAAAAGAATCTATTTCTGATAAAATGGTTTTTGGATTTGAATCAGCTGGTTTTGTTGGAAAAGTTAAAATGAAAACCACTGGAAGGTGAATTGATGTTAGTGAGATACAGCTTATGATTCTGGTAACAGATTTTTCCTGTAAATATAAGAGGGAGAAAAACACCCATAATGTTCTGAGTCAAAGTACTACTAGCCAATTTTAGCATATAAACTTCCAAAAATCAAGTAATTTGATAAAAAAACTGAAGAGAAATAATAAAATTCTGCTTTTCATAGATGTCACAAGCACAATAGGGGATTACTGTCAGCAGTGGGGGTTTTTTTATTTCTTTCTTTTGGATGCTTTTGACTTTTCCTGTGGTGTAAACAAAAAAGGAAACTATTCCTGGAGTGTTTAGATGTCAGGACATCTAATTTAATGAAAGACAACATTAAAAGTAAGTGTATTTAATTTTTTTAAAGATGAAAGACACAAGCAGTGCTTTACTAAAGCAATAATTTATGTGAATTTTATTATTAAACATTGCTATTATCGCTACAGGACTCAAGATTTGTTTTGGAACAGAAAACATCCAACACATTGACACTTTGAAAATTAGGTACCTTGCATTTGAAGTGATGTGGAACTGTTTAGTGGCCCCATACTCACATTAATCTCCTACTCAATACTATTTTATTTCAGTGGAAAATTATGAAATAAAATAAATTCTACTAGATTTAAATCTGACCACCACTCCTGAATGATTGGCAGAGAGGTTTTATCTTACTGCTGAACAGAGGCAGTTAGATGAGCAGCTAGGTAGTTTGTCTATGCTCAGAGTTAAGTTGCAGGCATTATCCATGGTAACACATGGAGTTAGGCAATTCTGTCTGAAAGGAAGTCAGAAGAAGATGGCAATTATTTTATCTTACCTTTCCATCTCTGTAGGTTAAGTATGTAGCAGTGTAATGACATCTTTTGAAAAATGTCTTGGATAAATACCATTACATGCAATGACAATCTTCTTATACATGTAAGTAATCAATAGTGTTGTTTTCCCATCCATTCAATTGCAGAACTCTTCCAAGGGGTTCTATCAGACCCATCCTGTGACTTTGCATGTTTGAAAAAGATGGATGTACATATTATGTATAAGATGGATGTATCCTCTCTTAGCACAGACCTGTGCATGTATTCTTTTTATTTAATAGTTTTGGAATTTATTTGGGAATTTTTTTTTGTTGCTGTTGGGTTTTCTTCTTTGGTACAGTAATGACTATTTTAAGACTACAATTAATCAGATAGGCATTTTTATACTCTTACTGAGAAAGTTAGATTTTTACATGGCTTCAGATTTTGCACCCTAAGCAGCTAATTTTTGGATATGCCAAGGGAAGGGCTTAGCATGTGGAAGGTAGAGGCTGGAAAGAAAAGGGTGGGTTTGCCATTAAATGGATGGTACTGAAATGAACAAATAATATTCATTGTAAAGCCTCAATCAACTCGCTCAATGAGACTTTTGAAAGGGGTTACAATAGTTCTTGTAACCCTGGGTAGAGCGCATGGGAGAAATGCCAACCAGATATTCTCAAGAGGTCAAAACAACTTTACTGGCAAACTTTAGAAAGTCAGGAAGCTTTGGTAAAAGATTTAATACAACATCCAATCATCATAAAACACTTCTTGGAGCATTAACTTGGCCCATTTGACTTAGCAAATAATTAACTCATTCTATGTTATGTTACTCAAAGTGTTCCAAGAAAAGGAAATTAGAAGAAAAACAAAGAGAGAAAGACAGAAAAGCCCTTGTATAGTGGTATTCAGATAGAAACTCCAAGACAAAGGTAGGGCCAAGACAAGTGCTTTGCCTTGTGTTTGGCCTTAAATACCCCTTGGCCTTCCTAGGCCTTTCCCCCAGGTGGGACTTCTAGTCATTTGGCCACTGTCCTGGGGTGACAGTGCTGAATGATGATGAGTTGTATTCATAATACTGAATTGAATCCCCATTCATCTGTTTAGCCCAGAAAGAAGTTCTGCACCTTTAAGACTGGTTTTGAGAGCTAAGGGGCAGAGAAGAAGCTTGTTTTCAGAAATTGTACTTGCCCCCCACAATTCTTTCTCACAGACTGTGCTGTCTGCAGCATGGAGCAGGAGAGAGCTCTCCTTTGCTTTTAGCTAAGTTTGGGGTTCTTTAGCTAGCTGAAGCAGAGAAGTTCCCCAGATCATGATTTTTCTTTTTCTTAGAACTGTGCAAACCTGCTTGGGAGCGAAAACCCAGAAAAACAGCAAGAGCTCACAGCTGTGGCACACTGGGGCCAAGGATGCTGCATTCCAGCACTGGGGGACTGAAAAGAGACTGAGTGAGCCGAACTACACCACGCAAAAAGGACTTTCTCAATTTGCCATCTCTTCAGAACAGCAAGAGTTTCCATTGTTTAATATGATTCATTTTTTGTGCTTGTGAGTACTTTGCTTGCTAAATAAATAGGGTTTTTTCCACTTTTCTCCAAGGAAATCTTTTCCTGAACCTGTAGTGGGAGGGGCCACTTGATTTTGCTTTCTAAAGGAACCCCTTTGGAAGTTTCCTTCCAAATTTGCCCTAAACCAGGACAGCCACTCAGGAGCTGGGTTAGGGCAGAGTGGAGTATTGCCTCTGGTATACCTGACTGGCATCACTGCCAGGCTGAGATAGAGGCTGCAGGGCTGGGGGCTGTGGAGCAGTTCACTGCCTCACCATGACAAGGCCTGGCCTGTCCCCTGCCTATCCACATACATCCCAAAATATCTTTCCAGTCAACCTTTCCAGTCTCTGTCCATCTATATCAGCATCACTCTTTTTCTCCTATATGGTTTCTTCTCATTAAGGAACCATAGCTTGTGAGGCAAACTAAACATAACTGTACTGGTTATTGGAAGACCCAGTAGAAGCAAAGAGCTTTGTCTCTTAATCTTGTGCCATGGCATTCATTGTGAGCAAAGTGAAGCATATTCCAACTCCAGGAAACTTAAATGGTTTTCAGGTAGTATAAATGCTGTCTTAGAGTTGGAGAAAGGTTTGTTTTGCTTTGATTTTTTCATGTAGAAATATAGAGATTTCTGAAGCACAGTGGTCATGAGAACCTCTCACTTTTGCCATGTAGGGCTGTGTATGGGGTTGCTGTTGCCTTTTTTTCTGTAACAGCCCTGCATCCTGTGTTGCCCTGAGCTTTTTGTCTTAGTGAAGAACTTTCTCATGCAGCTTCATTTAAACAATGTCTATTTTCAGAATGTTTACATACTTCTCCTCTGAGAGAAGAAATGATTGATGGTGATGTCCACCATCCAAGTTCAGGGGTGGCGTTCTGTTTAGCTGATCCCTGGCCTTTGTACAAAATGTATATAATGGAGTCAGATTTTGAAATTAAAGAGAGTTTGTTCCTTCACTGCTGCGGTGTGAGCTTCATTTCAGTGTTCCTGAAATTGGGACACGCCCAGCCTCGACAAGCCACATCTGGTGACCCTGGTTGTGCAAGGACTGCAGCCTGGGTCACATCTGGTGACCCCTGGTCATGTGAGGACTGCAGCCTGGGTCACAATCCTGCTCCACAAATGTGAATGAACTAGGTTAGAATATTTCATTTGGGCTTATACATAAAGATAATTCCATAAAAATGTGGTATAAAACAAAATCTACAAGAATACCTCTGCTTTAGATCTAGCAAGGGGAGAAAAAAAAGGCATTTCTTATGGAATGAATCATCTCAATGCAGTACGCAAAAGATACAGGAGTATCCAAACAAAATATTATACTATGCAAAACTTGTTACCCATAACCAGCTTAAACAGGCTTAACTCACATATCTTAGTAAAGCTACTTTAATAAAAATTTATGATCAGCTCAAGTTGAGTGCATAACAGCTGTCTTATTTTTTCCCCTTTTATGCTTTTATTTCTTGCATTGTTGCACATTTTTGTATACTATATGCTTCAGGCTTCTGAAAGAACTGTTCTTTTATTAGGATCTGATAAAACCTTAAAATTTGCTCTCATATTCATTAAGAACATATTCTGCTAAGACTCTCTGAATGAAAGAAAAGACATGCTCAGTGGAAGGGTTGCCTGAAGAGGAACCTGCGGCTAATATCCACAGAGTACTTTATATTTTGTTTATGATTATGAGTTATGATGTGGGATTTAGAGCACTTGCGTACCTTCTCAAATTACACCACACCTCCTTGATATCTTGAATTTACATAGCATTCACCTCAGTGTGAAGGTTTAATCATGAGCCCCATAGGGATGCTGCCATATGCCTATGTCTCATTAGTGGGTCACACAGAGTTTTGAAATCTGGAAAAGTCGTCTTTTATTTAAATGTATATTTTAGTAGTCTGCTGTAACAATGAAAATAATATATAGGTGTGTGTAGGGAATGTGGAATAAGGTTTCAAATCATGGTTCAGTCTTATGGATTTGTCTGCCTGAATACTGTCTGAGCTTATTTTACTTTTCTATTAAAAATTTGATGGCGTTTTCTTTCAAACAACTTAGCATGTCAAAACAGTTTACTGATTTTTTTAAAGAGATAAGTTAATATATTTACACAGGGGGCTTGGAGGATCATTCCAATGGGAACACATGTGAAATGCAATGCTGTGCATCTGGACATTTTTTCAATATAGCTGGTCTAACTGTTGCTACTAAGTACATGTAAGAAAACCCTGACGGGATTGTCCTAAATATTCTGGCATATAATTTCTTGCAAAAATGTTTTCCTCCTCGTGCTTTGGTAGCCATATTTGCTCACATCAAAAGATACTTGAGACATTTCCTGAGGGAGTGAAATAACACGGAGGAAAAGTAAATGCCAGGAAAAATGGACTCTTCTTGAAATCCTATACCTTAGAGTGCTGTATTCCGGTATTGAAACCTGAATTTTCACAGTCAACTGGAGCTAACTAACCAGGCAGCTGAACAGATGGCTTGTCTTTGGCTTGTGTGCAGCCCAAGCATCCAGCCTGCACTGCTGGTTAATGCCAAGTGAAACAGGTTTTGTCTTTGGCTATGCTTTGCTCTACTTGCTGTCACCAGCATGCTGGGGTGTTGGGGTCCTGTTTGCCACTGTAGCAATTACCCTGACCAGAATGGAGTACCTCAGATTCTGATGGCAGTAAGCAACAATGAAACATCTTTTTATTGAAGTGTTAGTTGTTTCCTAACTCGTACATTAAAATGCTCATAAAGTCACTGTTGAGAACACGTTTGCCCTATGGGTTACTCTTACAACATTTTCAGGGTTTAAGCAACACATGAAAAATGTAAAACATTATATATAAACCCTACGCATTACTCTCATTCTGAGTAATTCAGGGAGGGAAACGCAGAAAGTGTCCTTTGTGACTGCTGGTGAGGATACTGTATCCAGACATCAGCAGTGAGGGGGCTGATATGTCAAGAGTTGCCTCCTGTCATAAAGTGCGAGTGTGCACATTAAGTGCTTTTCCACATTTTTCCACACCTGTATTGGAATATCTTCACCTAAGGCAAATTGTTTCTGCATACATCTATGTCAGGTTTATGCCGATTCAGCCAGAGAACTTTAGTTAATAAATTTTACAATATGTAGGGGAAAGTTAATACCTATCACATCTGGAGTAAATTAATTTTTTTATGACACATGAGTGAGTCTGGAGTTACCTTAGTGTTTTCTTATTAAAAATGACCTAGCTGTTATGTTAAAAACATCCATTCTTTTGTAAATATTTTAATTAATTGTATTTATTAGGAGCTGAAATTTACTTCAACTTTTCTTATTCTTTTACTTTTAACAGCACTGTTCATAATCTGTGGAATTTTAATCATATTTAAATTTTTATTCCCCCCTCCCTGCTCCCACAAGGGAGGATTTCCCTACTTCCTTTTAAGAGGAGTTAGGACCAGATTTTTTTCCTTTCTGCTTACTAAGGGATTAATAATATAAAATTTGGCAGGGAAATTGCTATCTGTGAACCAGAGTGAGCATTACTTGATGTAACCCAGACATAATAGTTTCTTCTGCAAGCTGAACTTCTTGAACCATAAGGAATGTAGGAATGATTTAATGGCCTGTATAAATAAAGAGAAAGCAACTTGTAGGTATAAAGGAGAGATTTTACTCTACTTTGGAAAGAACACTAAGGAAATAGGATTCTAAAATAGCTCCAGTCTGGGGGAAAGAAAAATCCACTTGAAAGAATATGAAATTTCAGGGTGGAGTTTTTTTTGGTTGGGTTTGGTGGGGTTTTTTTGTTTGGTTTTTTGTTTGTTTGATTGTTAGTTTTTTCTGAAACCTTCCAAATTTTCATTTATTCTGGACTGGTATGATTCAAATTTTGATGGCTTCATGGTCTTTTTAAATTAATGTGAATTTGGCAGATTGGAATTGTGCTGGCACTAAAAGCAGAGCAGTATCAGCCATGACCTAGAAGGAGCTGCTGCATCCCTTGTTTATAAATACTTTTGAGAGAGGGACAGAGGGGGTAGATCTCCCCATGCTTTATATCAGAAAGTTCTCAATGTGATGTCAGAGCATGAGTTTGAGCCTTGCATTTCTCTGAAAATACAGTCCTAAAGTGGAGCAATTACCTCTTTCCATACATATGTTGCCAAAAAGAAACATGGTTTTGTAGCCACAAATGCTTCCTCACATGGAGTATTAGAGGGCAAGAGGATTGCCTACTATAATATTGTTCATCTGAACTTTGGCGTTTTTTTCTCTGTATATACTACATCTTCTTTTTGAGGCTTTTTTTATTCACACACTTTCTTGTCTATGTAGCAATGAGGCAATGATAATTTAAATTTGATATAAGCAGCTCAATCTTTGTTTTAGATATCATTCATTTGTACAAGCCAATATCTGCAAAATATCTCTGTCTGTCCTCATAGTAGGCTGAAAATGGCTCAAGACTCAGTTTTGGATTTGTACTGTTCTTTAATATTTTTTTTGTGCATTTGTGAATACAAGTATGTAAATCCATTTCTTTGCAGCAAAATACTTATCACAGAATAACAGAATCATAGAATGGCTTGGGTTGGAAGGGACAATAAAGATCATATAGTTCCAACCCACCTCCCATAGGCAGGGACATCCATCTTTCATCAGATCAGGTTGTTCAAAGCCCCATCTAACCTGGCCTTGAACAGTTCCTGGTATCCACATCTCTGGGCAATTGGTTCCAGTGCCTCATTACTCATAGTAAAGTATATCAAATCTAAACCTACTCTCTTTCAGTTTGAAGCCATCTCCATCTTTCTTGCAGACTCCCTGCTGCAAGAAGTGGCCACAAGTAGGTCACCCCAAAGCCTTTTCTTCTCCAGGCTGAACAATCCCAATTGCCTCAGCCTTTCCTCACAGGAAAGGTGCATCCATCCACCACCTTGGTGGCCTCCTCTGAACTCACTCCAACAAGTCCATGTTCTTGTGTTGGGGGCCCCAGAGCTGGATGCAGGTGAGGTGTCACCAGAGCAGAGGGCTAGAATCCCATTCCTCAACCAGCTGCCCGTGCTGATTTGGATGCAGCCCAGGATGGGGTTGACTTTCTGGGCTCCAAGTGCACATTGCCGGCTTGTGTCCTGCCTCTCATCCACCAGCACCCCAAGTCTTTCTTGCTGCTCTCAATCAGTTCATCCCCAGCTTAGACTGATGCCCAGGGCTGCCATGACCTAGGTGCCATGCCTGGTATTTGGCCTTGTTAAACTTACCAAGATTCTCATGGGACCACTTCTCAAGCTTGTCCAGGTCCTGCTGGATGGTCTTCTGTCCTTCAGATGTGTCAACCGCACAGTGCTTGGGTGGTGGATATAAACCACTGTACCATGCACTTGTGATCTCACCTCCAAAGTTTGATGTTAAATGACTGCCTACAAATCAAAAATACAACTCTGTAAAAATAGTATGATGTCTTTGATGCATCTAAGGCCTTTGATAAAAACTGCTGTGTTTTACCAATGCAAACCAACTCACTAAAATGCATTTACTTGCCCAGCTAAGGACAATCTCTTTCATTTATGTGCACGATACAATTTTTTTTTTTTTTAAAAAAGAAGCAACCCATGGTAAAAAAGAAGAAAAAAAAATGGCATGTTCTAGTTCTATCACTTAATAAAGCACAGATTTCCAAAGATGAAGAAAGTGGATGAACAAGGATTTTGGCTTTGGAGAATTTTGACTTTGGAGAATTTTGCTGTAATTTGGCAACAGATTTGTACGTGTCTTGCTCACAAACACTCACCTAATCACAGAAACATATATGCACTTTGGCAGTGGGTATATAATGCTGTACATGCTGTCTTTAACAAGCATTTGTAGCAGCTGCATCCAATGCTAACTAGTGCACTACCTAAAAATTATAGATGTAGTTATATAAGTTTTTTTCTTTTTACAAATAAATGAAATATATATCTAATGTAAAAAATAGTCCTTTACGAGAGAAACATAATGGCAGTATATTATTTAAGAGCATACCCATAGATAATATAATTTTATAGGGATGTCATTTGTTGCTGAATACTAGAAATTATTTTGACATCTTTAATTATAATATGCTATACATTACTGTAAATCATAATACATGTTTTTTTGATATCTCTTCTATTAATTGCTACTATATAAAGCATAGTACTTAAATTATACTTCCTCTGCTTTCAATGATCTGCTAAAATGTTAGGTGTGTTTAACAGCAGAAAACATTTTTTTTATATGCGTTTCTATAAAACAGTAAATCTTAAATATGCACTGGTACAGTATATATACTATAATATACATTGTCTGTGTACAGGGATGTGTCTATAGGAGGTGTATGTATAGCAGTATGGGTGTGTATATATATGTACAATTACTAAAAACCTGAATTTTGGTAGACAGTGGTATATTGCGCTAGGCAATTTTTAACCATTTATAAGAGAAATGCTATAATCTGGAAATGTCTTGAAGAGCACATCAAGAGGAGATATTTTTTACTAACCTCTCCAGGCTATTTGTAGAACTTATTTGAGCTATTAGCTTTTTGTGGGGTTTGTTTTGGGTTTGGGTTTTTTTCTAAATTAAAGACATCAGTGTTGCTTTTGGAACTTTGCTAAACTTCCTCCAAATGCTACATATTATTGCAAATTCAGCTAAGTGTTTTAATACATGCCTGTGTCTTCTTTTAAAACCATTTTAACCAGTGTTTCACTTAGACTCCATATATTCTTCATACAGTTACTGTACTTAAGCACCATGGAGTCATACATATTCTTGCACCCATTTTTACCTAACTATCCATCACCAAAAGGGAGTGCTCTGCACTTAGGGCAACACTGAACTGAATACTAATTTTTACATCCACAGCAGAAAGAAGGAGCAAAGAAAACATTTCTAGCAGCCTGGGTGTCATCTCAGTCTCAGAGGGAGTGCTCTCCTGTGTGAAACTAAACCTGCATCTGTGTTTGTGATGTGTTTAAAATCCTCACAGAAGGGTATTTCTGAAAACTTGGGCAGAAAGCCTTTGCTTACTGATAAGCATTTTGAAGCCATTACATCTCATCCTCTTCTGAGCAGATTTCTTTCCTCCTGAACCATTTCCCTCTGTTAAATATCACTGCTTTCTTTCTTTGGCACTTATGCTTGGTGCTTCATTCGTTCATTGTTGTTATTATTTGCAAGAGTAGCCTCTTAAACACCCATTTTGTCATCAGCAAAATTAAAACAAGTTATATACATTTCCATCACTTAAACCTACTGCCTTTAATGTTAATTTTTCATTCTCCCTTTGTTTAGGTTTTTGTTGGCATTTTGCATGCTCAGGCTTTTTTTTGCAAGGATAATGATAAATGTCCTACGCCCTCAGGGGAGGGGCTGCCTGAAAGTTATTTGGCAATAACTGCAAATGTGTGGCTGCAATTTAAATTCCCTCTTTTTCACCATTCAGTTATATTCTTTAAACAATGCGGCAGAAATACAAGGATTCGTAGTCAGCTTTGGCATGATGGTTGGCTGTTGCTGCTAAATTAATGTTGGTAGCCTTTGAAGCATGTCAGTGACTGTGGCTGTAACATGACCCTGCAAGACCTTCCATGGCAGAAAGAAAGGTATGCAGACTAAGAGTCTTGTGTTATTTTGAAATGGCATTTTCACTTAGTTGTTTTTAATGTAATAAACAGAGAAGTTTTTCAGTGATGGTGAAATTTTCAGCACCAACCATACTGAAATCAAAGGTAATGTCTTAGACTATTCATGCAAAGATCTGGGATCATGTTTGGCCAAGACTGAGTCTGTTTTTGTCATTAGAAAAATATAATTGCATAACAGAAGGAGGATGATTGCATATATAAAATTGCTTATAAATGTGAAAATTGGTCTTTGTTCATAATTATAACCATTCCTCAGGCATAAAACTCCACTTGCTCCATCATAGTGAAATGGCTTTATTGGCTGATGTTTTTGATGTAATGCAAGTTTGTGAAGAATAACCAAAATAAATTTTTAAAAATCTATTTAATTTTTCTTTGGTAAATTATTTTCTATTACTTTTTCATAAGGTCATGTACATTCACAAGATATTTTTAATGGAATGACAAATGTAGGAGTTCATCACATGTACCATGATAACTGTTTTTCAACTTGTATCAGGCATTGAGAGTGATCAGAGCTTTACAGCTTTGGGTGTATGTGGAAAAAAAACCTTGCTTTTTTTGTGAATTCTTCTATCATTTGAAAGATACTTAAGTGGCGTCAGAGAGGAAGGCAGATGTTAATTTGTTCACAAACATAAAAAACTTGATTATTTTCTCCTAAAGAAAAAAAAAAAATTGTGTTGGTTAGGTCCTTCCTACCCAAGTATACAAATCATTATGAGCTGAAAGGAAGGACAGTGCAGACCAGAGAATGAATTCCTTTAGTGAGTTTAATGAGCTTTGAATTAGATCCTGTGGTAATGAAAATGCAAATATCAGCACATCTTTTGAGACACTCACTGTTTGATAAAAAATAGCAATTCACTTTGTATTCAAAACTCCAGACTCAAATTTAGTCTGAAGCTTGGTTGGGATAATTTGATCATTTTCCAGACCTATATGTTTTTTGTTCTGGAACTCTGGGGTTTATATAAAATTTGCTATGTGTATATTAGCAAGTAATATGGTGCAATAGATGAGCAGACTGAGGTGGTCAGAGCAAAAGCCTCTAGACCTACATCATCACTAAAATGCAACCTAAAATGCACTAAATGCAAGGGCTACAACCATGACAGAATCCTAATTGGATGCCCTTTGCAAACCAATGAAAAAGGGTTTATTTATTTCAGAAGCCCTAACATCTTCATATTTTTTATTTGGTAGAGCTTGTCACAAATAAAAGGAGCCAATTAAATTTATATAATTTATTTTAATTTTATATTATTTAAAGAGAAACTGAAAATCTTGCAGCTGGAACCAAATTTCTTTTAGGATGAAAATTTCCAGTCTTGAGCCTTACATGAAAGTTATAACAAAAATTATTGGTAATGAGAGAGAAAATGTCCTCAGAACATATAAGTATCAATTTGCTTCCAGCCACTATTTGCTTGGAACAGAGGCAACAGAAAAAGCAAACCAGGATTTTTTCACGACTGACTGAAAATCTCTATTACTCTCCACTTCATACTTACCCCCACATTCACATTTCTTCTTAAAATCTCTGATACTGACACTTTTATGTAGATACTATTTGCCTCCCCACTGATAATTTTTTCCTTCTTTTCTTCAATCTGTTAAAAAATACCACCAATTACATCTCCCTTCCTGCTACACACATTAGACTCTCTCATGTGCAAACTGCTCCTTTATTAATATGTAAATTTAATATTATTAATAATATAATAAATAATATTATTTATGTTGATATTAATATGTAAATTTAAACTTCTTATTTTCCTGCCAGCTTAGTATTGGCTGGATTCTGTCCTCAAGACATTTGGTACATTTCTTTGTTTCCATCATTACCTTAAGTGTAATACAAAGGCCCCAAGCCAACTCACTACTTCGATTTTTTGGGGACCATAGCAGTTAGCTTTGGATGTCGGTGCTTGTTTGGCATGCAGAACAGTTCAAGATGCTGCCTTATGGCAGATTATTTCCAAAGGATTGGCAAAATTGGACATCATCATCTCCTCATATCAGTCTTGTACAGAGTGGTACTGTAGTGTCTGGAAACAGGGCATGCTCTATTTTTATTATTTTTAATTTATCATCCTTAGAGTCTTTCATGGTAGGGAAAGGACAGTTCTTTGTCTTCTTTTGAAGCCTTCACTTAAAAGCACTTTTTTCCCATGACAGCCCCAGACAACAAGAGGAATGTGCTCTGTAAAGCTCAGCAGTTGCCCAAGAAGCTGCCACCACACAGCAATAATAAGAGTTATTAAAGTTCAGAACAGCAGAAGTGAGTGTTTCCAGTTGCAGAATATCACAGTCCTGGCTCATTGCCACCAGCCTGTGCTCAAGCTGTTTCCATTTTTGCTAACCAGCAAAAGAATAACAGGATGTTTATTCCTTTTTTTTTTTTTGTGAGTGAGTGAGCAAGTCCTGCTGATAGGGCTGCACTGAGGTTAAGTGCATCTTTACTTTTTATTCCATAATTTGCAGAAAAGGGATCTGGTAATAAAAGATGGGAAAAAAGAAAGGACTAACCAGGGAGTGTTCACATGGATTAAAGGTTTATTTTGGCAAAGCTCATAAGCACAACATGTACTTCCATCACAGGTGTTTTCCCAAAGTATCTCAGCTGGCTAGACAAGATGTCATGGCAACAACTCGTGTGTGCTCTTTACTCTTGAGCAGGGCAAACATTTTGCTTAACCGCAAAACAACTAAAAAAAAAAAAAA